>VWYP01010921.1:46714-163761 GCA_013400435.1 Pycnonotus jocosus | reverse complement strand
TTTTTTTTTTTTTTGGTTAGGTATATATCAAAACTCCAGTTTTTCAAGCAAATGTGAAGCCCTCAAGAGTATAAATCAGGTGTCGAAGTAGACGGTCACACTAAGATTGTAGAAAGGATTTTCTGTTCTGCAGATTTTCTCATCCATGCACATCACAGAACAGATGCTTTTTCCTCTGCCATTGGCAAGGAAATCCACCCTTTTTAATCATATTATTCAGTGACTCAGCAATAGCTGTGCTATTGTATCTCAGTATTCTGGTTGACATTGACTGCTTAATCTCCAGCATAAAATTTTAGCAAGTCTGGTAAGGTCAGCTCTTCTTAAATGAACAGCTATTTCTTACAAGTCTCTCTCTCTTGATGGGGCACAAGAAAGAGGTGGAACAAGAAATGAAGTTATTTTAATATCCTTGTGAAGTTCTCAGTTTATAGGTACCTTGCAGAACTTCTTGTCACAGACTTTTTGTGAGAGCTGCAGTCTGGAAGAATGAGCACAGACTTGCTCTTTGTCATTCTTTCAGATTGCATCAATCTGCAGTATTACATAGTCATGTACAAGTGTATATCCAGTGTTAGTATGATAAATAAATTTAAAAAGCACAGATTTAAGAGATGTAATCAGGGTCACAATCAGGAGCAGCTGTGAGCATTTATTGTGCAGTGTTCAGACTGTGCAGAAACCTGCACTGTTGTTTGCTGCAGGATCTCACATGCAGAGCATGTTCAAATGAAAGGACGGATTGGTTAAACCAGGATAAGAGTGTTGGTCTTACAATGAACAGTGGCAGTGAAACAGCATCCTAACATTATTCTTTCATTTCATTATGACCTTTGGCTCAAAATGACATCTTACATACTCAGCTAGAAGCAGCAGAAATTTTAAGTGTATGTGAGAGGGGGGTTTTTGATTAGGAACTGATAAAATATGTAAATATGGGATTTGAACTTTTTAATGTTCACATAAGCTCAATTAAAAGTTTGACAGCAATTCAGATCTGAAATTTTGGTCTAGTTCTTTTTTCAGTGTAACTACCTTATCTGTCCATCATTTTTTTTCAAATGCACAGTAGAATTTAGAAAAAACTGATCCAGTTATTTTATCAGAAGTATCACATCTTAATATGGATACTCTTTCTTTCTGTTAGTGTAGTATTTCTCCAAGGTTTCTCTGAAATCAAATGTGTTAAAAGTGTTTTGACCAAATTTATGACTAAGAATAGTGTGATATGCAGATACCTGGAAAAATCAAAGCAAGTATAAATTAAGATTTAAAAAATGACATTATTACTATATTTGCCACCCCTAGAAAGAAAACAAAAACTATTTTATAGAGAGACCAGGATGAATTGAGTGCCTAGAGAAAGGCAGAGCTTTACATGGTACTTATAAAGTTCAAGGCTACTTTGAAATTTCTTTGATCCTGTTGGTTTAGCAGGAAAAGCAGCAGCTGCATGCCAGGCTCTGGATAGGCAAAGAGATTTTGTGGATATCAGCAGTACTTTTTAACCCAAATTCACTCACTTGCAACTAAAAGAAGTGCCAAAAGACATTTGAGTTAAAGTTTACATTTATTTTAAAAGTGTGCAAAAATGCAGGCATCTAAGATTTAAGAGCAATTAATATTAGAACTATTTCCCTTAATCTAGTTCACTTTATTTAATAATGACTATAAAGAATTACTGATTGTAGCAAATTGCAGTTTGCCAGCACAGGACTTTCACTTTTGCTGAACCCTTTGTAGGCAGTAGTTTCAGTTTTTGCTGCATTTTAGCCATTTCAGATCAGAACTCAGAAAGGATTTCCTAGTTAATTTATATCACCTCCTTAATACTTTATATAAGCTAATATAAATTAGTTTTCTCATTATTTTATCTGTGTGAATGGTATTCCAAAAGTGTCTCTCTCTTTTGACTGCTTCAAAACTTTCTATTAATCTCATAACCAATCTGTTTTAATTTATTTTTTTTTAGCTTGGATGATCTTCTTTTATATGCTCTCTTCATTTTCCTTATCACAGTTTTATTTAAGAGTGGTATTGAACTGCCAGCCTGCAGCTCCCTTTGCTTCTTTGTTTCTACCTGGTAGAAGAAATTTCAGGTCATAATTTGAGTTAACAGACTTTTCTATTACAGTATTCAAGATTGTTTTATTTTTATTACTTCATCCTTTAACACCGGGTTTTATTTAAGAATTTCCTGTTTATTTGTAGTACTTGTAATGCCCCTAACTCTGTGTGTAAATAGATTGTGTAGATTTTTGCCTGACCTCGTCACTGTGAAAGCTGAAAGGGAAACCAAAAGCTAAAGGTGGTGCTGTAGTTGGTTTGATAATTCAAGAAGCTCCAAAGCTAAGCCAGGTAACCTGCAGTATTTTGTCTCATGTTTCATTAGTGGAACCTGGTCTACACTTCTGACCAAAAAACAAACAAACAAAAAAATTTGGATTTTCTGATGAAGAGGTAAACACTTCTGAAGGAGAGCAGATCTCAGAGGAAAAAAGTCATAGTGGGTTGAGAATTTTATGTACTTGCCAAAGTCTGATAGAATGTCATTGATGTAAAGAGCAAGTCTCACTCTGAGGCCAGTCTTAGCGATTCTGGCTGTGGTGTTCATGTAGAATTCCTTGAATTTTTCATTCATTTTTTAAATTATAACCCTTGTCAAAGCAGAACATGGAACTTTCTCAGGTCATGAGCAGTCAGTGTGTGTGTGTGTGCTGTAATCCCATCTGCAATGCTATCAGATTGTAATCAGATTGTCACTTGAACTGGAAGTGATGAGTCCACAGAAAGTACATTCATGTGATGGAAGGGTCTGATGATGTTGCCTTTTATTACCTTTCTCCTTTCGATGAGCACTGTTTATAAATAACTATGGAACGTGGAAGTTCTGTTTGACCCAGATCGTCATCTGGGTTGGGAAAAATTATTTGAAATGTTCCTCAAAATTCAATATTTCTTGTATCACCATGGAAAACTAAATATATTAACGGTTCTTATTTTATTTGATATGCCTAATTTCTTCTTTAATTTATGAAGCTATTACATAGAACAATTTAGTGTGGTATACATAAGATAGCTGCAGAAGTTAGGTAACAGGTGATGTTTTATCTTTGATAGCCTCTAACAAAATAACTCATTTGGTTTGAAGGGTGAATGAATCTGTCACAGATCTATAGGTGGTATCTGCTATAAAACTCATAGAATGAATAAATTGGTGGAAATGATGGTCAGAACTTGAAATAAATGGTCAGAACTTGAAATAAATTTTAAATGCTATCACTCCACATGATTCACTCTTAACAGTGTAGGCCTATCTGGTTTGTGAGCTTTCATGTGAGAAAAGAGATAAATATTCCGCAGTAAATAGAATTTCAATTTATTCTTCAACTGGGTCAGTTCTTGGCTACAGGCAAAATGGGTTGATGTTCACTGTGTTGCTGCTGTTCAGAGGAAGCTGCAGGTTATTACAAATTGTCACATAGACCCTTGACAGGGACCAGAACAGTTTGCTTTATTTTGTAGCCTACTCGTAAATAACCCAAAGTAGCTTCATATGGGTCATAAATTATCATCAAAGAAGAAACTTGTGGCACTCCTGAGAAACAGGAAGGGAAGTCCTCACAGTCAAGTTCCTTAGCAGAAAACAGCTTATTCCTAGGTAAGGAAAGATAACATGAGAAAAAGAGAAGATTGAAAAAATCTCTTTACTTGTCTGGGCTGGATAGAGAATGCAGGGAGAAAGAAATGCCTGTTTTCATCTGTGAGGGACAAGTGTTGAAGAGACATCTAAGACTTCTAAAACTAATATGCAAACAGGCCATGAATGCAATGGAAGAATTGCATGGATCATAGCATGTACACATTTATAGGAAGGCACTAAGATTTCAGCATCTCTTGGGTTTAGAATAGTAGATCTTCCCCAACAGTGCTTTGGTTTTTGTTCCACCAGAGCTTTTCTGAACCCAAATCAGAATATCTTATCTATAGGGTGGGACGAGTTCAAAACCCAGTTTTAAAGCAGTGATAATTTGAGCATGGCAGGGGTGGAGAGATTTCTTTTGACCAATTTGAATTTCACTAATGGAATTTGCCCATCTAGAGATGTGTATAACACAGTTCTGACCAGGATATAAGGAGATGTTTGTTCCTTATGAGGGCAGTCAGGTAGCAATAAAGCCCCAGTAACCTCATCTGAGCTCTGCCTCTGCTTTGAGGGGGTGGTTGGACCAGAGACCTCCTGAGCTCTGTTCCAACCTGCTTCTGTGCAGTTCAGACTAGGAAGACGGATATTTTAAACAGTAAATGAACCTCATCTAAGGATAAATTTGTGAATTGTCATAGTGGATTATTTGTTGTTGAATATTTTCAAATGAGGACTTGACTTTTATCTAAAAACGCCCCCAATTTACATAAAAACTACATCAGGAAACTTTAAGACCCTTTTATAGTGGGATTAGGCTAATTTACTCTAATATTCTTTGTAACTCTATAAAAATCATTCTCATTGAATATTTTTATTCTAGAGTGGCTTTTTGTAGCTTTGATTCTTGATTTTTCCAAAGACATTTCCATCTTCATGTATTTTATTATGTGCAAAAGGCACATTACTCTCTGCTATTTATTCTGTGCACAGTTTGATAGAGATTAGGGAACAACTCACATGGAAAATGCACAGAACTTTTGCTGAAGTCTGTTGAATACAAAGAATTCTCATTTGTGTTTTGCCCTTGTGTATTTAAATTTACTAAAATGAGAAATGAAAATGTGGCTAGTGTAGTGTGAAAGTTAAGCAAAGGTTGTTTCAACCAACCAATTAAGTTAAAGGACTAAATGCATCTGCATGAAAAGCCACCCTTTAGATTCAACAGGGATTCACATATGGAATAAAAAACACTCCTTACTTGCAAAGTAAGCTAACTGGATAGAATTATGAAATTAACTAAAATCCTAGGAAGCAAACTAAAGACACAATTCAGACTAGGATGTTAATGATGAAAAGATTAATTGAATAAAATGATAATCTAGATGTTTGAGAGAAAGCAGAATCTGGTGCTACAGAAGTTTTCTGGCCAATGGGGTTGATGTGGGAGTGTGCTCTTCCTTTTGTTTCTATCTACAAGGTGGATGGGGCCTTTTTTCTCTCTTTCTTCTGTTACAGGCTGGTGGTAAAAAAGTCTAGAAAGCTGTGCTATGTCAAACAATGGATATTTCAGTGTAATGCCAGTAGTGGTGTAGAATGAGAAAACTGAATGATCTCACAGTGGAATAATTGAGAGAAATTGGGAAAAAATTCAGGGGCCTCCAGAGGTATAGGGCCAGCTAGTGAATTTCTTGCCACAAACCAAAAATAATCTCTCCTGTTGGAGTAATGTGTGTTCCAAACCCATCCTCTACGTGAGCAATACCTAAAAGTCAGATTCATTTCACGTGGGACTGTCCAAGATCCTCGGTTTTGTTGTTGATGTGTGATACCCCATGAAGATTATCTGATGCCTCTGTTCAGGATTGCTCTCTAGAGAACAGAATGACTACAGTTTAACTGCTGTAAATAACATTTAAGTCAAGGCAGCCTTTAAAGTAAAAGTGAAAATGGATTTATTTTACTCCAGTGAAAACTTACTAAAACAGTTGTGTGTAGAGACTGTGATGCAGAGGAATAAACAAATACTTAGAGCTTTATGGCAGCTTGTAGCTTTTACTTTAAGATATTTTCTCAGTTCTCTTCCATTCCCTGATTGTCAAATTAAGCTAACTATAAAGATGTTTCACACAGCTCTTCTGAGGTTGGATACTTCTAAAGCCCCGCTCTTGAGCTTGTTACCTACAAAATAGATACCAACTTGTGATGAAATAGCCTCTTTTGCATTCCTTTTGCTTAGCTGTCTTTCTGTTTAATACAAACTCACTCTTAGGTCCCTACTGATTGCAGCTGATTCAATGGCACCCTGAATTTATGTCCTGCTCGTTGGGTTCTGCCTGGTATAATGTCCCTGCTGTCACATACTGGGTTCATATCTGATTAAACTATGAACAAAACTACTTGCACAATGAAAATTTATATCTTTGCTTGGAAAGGTTGACTAGGGTACTATTTGTATCATATCTGAGTGTATGACAGTTCATGTACATATGGGATTTAGGAAAAGGTTGAATTTGAAACTGTTTTATTGTAACAAGATATAATTAAGCATGATGCATGCAGGTAACTTCAAGATATTCACAGGCTTTAGTCATATTAACAGATTAGTTCATTTGAGGATGTCAAAATATTATATTATTGGCTATATTGCTTGCTGAGTCCAGGGCCATGGTAAGGAATTAGTGTTGCATAATTTTGATAGTTTTCTCGCTAAAAAACAAGAGCTGGTGCTCTTTCATTATATGTGAAATGAGTAAGAAAAAAAATGATGCTTTGTCAAATAATATTATCAAGAATAAATAATCTTTGTAAGCATGGGGTCATGTTTGATTGGAAGCCTCAAAGGGAACAAAATGAGCCTATGCTGGTTTCCACTGTTAACAGTTAACACATAATGTGCTAATGGTTGTGAAAAAACTGGCCTATTTGTCTGCATTGACTAAGGAAGGAAAATACCTTAAATTGGGATGATTCTTCAATGCCTCCCTTTCATTAGGAAGCCTGATATTTTAAAGAAATTCAGTTTCATGTGATGGACCATTTTACGAGCCGCTAAAATGTGAAAGGACTAAGGCAGCCTCTCCTTTGGACTAGAAAGCTGCACACAGAGCATACTAACATCCTCTGTCTTCTGCTTTGCACTGCTTCTTTCAGAGCCTGGAAAATTGTATGTTTGACTGGCAAATGAGGCATGGTAAGATTCAGTAAGCAAAAGATGAATGTGATCCAGGGTGGCTCAATAGAGAAACCTGATCACAGTTTGAACACCAACAATTACAAAAATTACTATTGTTGTATTACTTGTGTTCCAGTTTTGATAACAGGATAATATTTCTTTTTTTTCAGAGTGTTCTCAAGATAGATAAAAAACTGTTATTTTGGTAGGAATTACTACTGTAGATTCATTACTGTAACTCAAATATTTCAGAGTTAGCGCAGCAGGACCAACCAATGTAAATTTTCCTTTTCTTTGTGCATAATCTCTAAAGAGATGTTTTGAAACCAGAACAGAATCCAGCTGCATGGTCTCCAAAACGACTCTGCTGATACACTGCTTTATTTTACTGCATTTATTACACCAGGAGTCATTACCTAGGTCACAAAGCCATTGCTAAATATTAACCTCTTTCATTACCTCTATCACATTTACTTGTGCTCTGCTTATGAATGTCTATTACCTCTGACCAGAGCCATTTCTTTTCTACAAATCATGGTGATATCTAGGAGGTTATTAAGGTTATATACTTTTATTCAGAAAGTCAATTTCCATTTAGACAGTATAACCTTTATTGTTATAACACAAAGTAATTTATCTTTAAAGGATGTCATGTGTCACTGTGAGCTTTCTGGCAACTCCAATGCTACCGGCTATGAAGAATAAAAATTGCTCTGGTGGAAGAAACTGAAAATTTCAGTATAGCAAGCTTTAAAAAAGTTGCTCAGCAGATATAAAAAAAAAAAAATCAGAGAAGGGTAATTTAAATTAATATAGCAGAAAATTTGGACATGTTTAGTAGATCAGCTTTTATTTGAGTTTTCTGGGATCATGTATTGCACAGAGGGTTTTTTCTGCTATATATCAAATTATATTTGGTACTCAGGTAGATAACAGTAAATGCTATAAATGAGACCGAAATCTTTAGCAAAGCTTTAAAAATATTTCTCCCCCCCTCCCCCCACACTCAAATTAGTTTGACCTAGTTCTCAAAGCAATTAGGAGAAAATATCATGTCATAGTTAGAGATTTTAATCTATTCATTGAAGTCTACAGGGAATATATTTTAAGGAAAACATAAGTTGAATAATTTATTAGAATTGCTTAACATTTATTTCATTTGGAGCAGGATCTGAAGTCTATATTGTGCATGTGGAGATTTTTCAGTTGCTTTATATTCCATTTTTAATTTTTTTTTAATTGAAAGGAGGAGAGGCAGAGAAAAAAATGGACCTGCATCCTTATTGGTACCTTGTCTGAAGTTGTTTGCAAGGTATAATTGTCTCTCAGTTGAATACTCTCCAAGGGTGTCCTCTTTCACTTTCCTTTTTACATTATGCAGCATTGGACAACACAAAAGAGTAAGGAACAAAATAACCTTACAATAGATAGGAAATTACTTATCATGTGTGCTCTTGGTTATTCTTTTATCACTAAAGGAGGAATGAACTGAAGCCTTCAACTCCTGCTTAAGAAAGTTTTTAAACTTTCCAGAATCCTAGACAGAATCTACCAGAAGATTCCTCAGACAGTTTTCAAAACATTGACACTAATTCTGGAAGGTTTTAGAAAAGAATCTCTCTGTAAGAATCTGTAAGACCTGGATGTATCTTTTATAAGTGGAAATGTGTATTCATCAGGCAAATCTTACAATGTGCAATAAAATATCCACATGAAGTGGTTGCTATGGTTGGAACTATGAGATTTGTTCCTCTCTTTCTTAGATGGATTCTGCAACCTCAGACTCTTACAGAGCCTTGTGGGAATGTAAAACTTACCAGACTCTGGAATTATGCTAACAGTAAAGAAATTGAGGAAGTACCACCATCACTTTCTTAAAATATTTTTACATTTGTGGCCTTAAAATAAAAAAGGGGAGAGAGCTTTCAAATGTGAATAAATTCAAAGGTCAAATTCCATCCACTGCCAAAAACCAAGTGCCCTTTTCTAATGTCTGTTGACTTTTAAGTTCTTGATATTTCTTTTGGCCAATTCCATTTTGAATTCAGTTTTCTTCACAAAGCATAAGAAAATTGCATGCTATGTGGCATAATGAAGCATTATTGTAGTTCTGCCTTCTTATTACAGGCCTGAAAGTGAATTTAGGCAAGAGGCAGAAGCCATTATCATCTGATAGCTGCTAAAGGTCACAAATGACAGGGCCATAGGCATCCCTTTCATTAGAATAACATTGCAGTTAAACTAGAAAATGCTTTATTTTAGTGCTTGGAAGAAGTATAAAATTCAAGTGCAACGCCTTGATGAGAAACAACTGTCCTTAGCTTGCAACTAAAACAACTTGGTGAACTTCTGAGCTTTTCCAGCAAAATCCAAGATGTTCATCCTCCTTCCCTTCTTTCCCTAGGCAAACTTTTTCCTCTCCTGCTCCTTTCCTGCAGTCCAAGGCCCTGCTAAAATACCCCACACTTGATAAACATCATCAGTTAAAACTTAGTGTGCAGGGCACCTATCTAAACTGTTGCAAACACTGTTGATGTTTTCATGACAGGTCTTGAAAGCATTATGCTTATATTTTTGTTTTAAAAGTACTCCCAAAGAGCAGCTGACTATCTCACAAAGTGTGAGAAACTGAGATGACCCCTCACAGAGGATACAGAATTGATTATGATGGGATTTTAATTACACTGCAGCTACTGGCTCTCTGAATCTCTTCTGACAATGAAATCAGGTCCTCACTGAGTAGGGTGAAGCCTCAGCTATTAAAATTTAATGACCAAATCTCTTTCCTTGTCTTTAAATGAAAATTGGTTTAATATTGATATCTTGAATTTTAAGTCTTTGCTCTGCACTGTACTGCATTACTGCAGCTAGCACAGGTGGCCTGTCCTGCCTCTCCACTGCCCTTTCTTTGGCCTTCCTGAACCAAGGATCTGATGTTGGTTTGTCACCATCTTGGCCCAAACAACATGCTGGCTTTTTTGGATAAAGACTTCTGTAGCAAAGCAGGCAGTTGAAAGCAAATTAAACTCTTTTCCTGTGCCTGCTGTTTCTTTTCCTTAATGATCTCACCTTTCTGCTGTGGTTAGACCTATCCTAACTCAAGGTATCTTTGATTCAGGTAGAATTGAGGTTTCATTACTTGGTTTCAGTTTTTCTGGGGAGTGTTTCAATCTTTTGGGGTTTTTCCCCCCTCTATATTACAGTAAAAGATTTTATGTAAGCCATATGAAAGAATAGACACATCTGTCTTGTCTAAATGGACAAATCACAATTCCCTTTTTGAAAATGGGGATGATATTTTCTGTGTCCCTCTTCCTTCCTCCCCACAACTCCACCTTGTCCAAAACCATTAGACAAGTGCTGGACTCAGGTTGTCAGAACTATTAGAATAGTCACAAATAAGTTTTTCTAAGAAAGTACTTGTCTGATAAGTCTTAACTATTGTTAATTTTCCACGTAAAATATTTAATTTAAAAATGTTTAAGCTGCCTTTTCTTAAGATAGAAATGATCTTGTTGTAAACTGCTCACACCTCCAAGTGCCTCTTCTGTTCAGAGAAGCTTCATTGTGTAAAGCTGTAATACAGAACACTGAGACAATATTTCAGTATTATCAGACCTCTGACATTTCATTCTGGTTTTGCTTGATAGACACTTCTTTTAAATGCTATAATTGATGTGAGGAAAGAGAATAGAAAAGTCTTAGGGGATGTTAAAATTCAGAAGAGGGAAACATAAGCACAGTGTTAATATAAAATATTCCACTCTTTCAACCTCTAGCTTGTGTGTACAGGAAAAGTCCACGAGGGTTTTATTTCTGTGACTCTAGGCAATCATGTACTAAATTTTCTTTGTGCACTAAAGCATGGGGTTGGCAATCTGGAGTGAATTGTTTTATGAGAGAAAGGGAATTCGAAATGTTTTGAACTAAAAAGCGCAGTTGTGACAGGATGTCCAAATGGTTTCACAGGAATACTGGGCAAGTAATATTTCAGATTAGATGAATTCTGTAGGATTCAACCAGTATGAGTGCTAAGAGGAATTGTTTTTACTTGTCTTCTCATCCTGTAGCAATGATTGGACAATTTTGCCAGCAAAGCACAATCTTTGTAGCATAGCCTGAACACAGAATATTCTGTTCAGTTGTGTCAATCTGACTTTTCAGCCTAGATCTGAACTAAAAAAGAGATGGATTAATTTCTAACTACATATTAACCTTTGGCAAAACGAAGATGGAATTGTCAAGTGGGCCATGTAAAGATCTTTACTGAAGGTTAATTGCCTGTGCAATATAACTTCCTGTTTTACTGTGCCTTACATGGCTAACTTAAAATCTGAAAGGATTGATGAACAAGTATAATGGCTTGGACATCAGAGAGGCCTTTTCAGTTTCTCTTCATTTAGTGAGGACAATTAGGCTGGCTTGGTCTTCCCTAGGCTTGCTCTTTCCCAGTGGGGTTTGCCCAAGCAGTAACAGAACTTTCTGACATTTGCTCAGCCCATGGAGAACTAGTGCTGTAGCCAGAGTAGTGCTCCTTCAGATTTTCTCTGGAGATGTCATGGGATAGCTGCAGGTCAATGCAATCCATTGAGCACCCAGATACAAAAATCTTCAGAGGCTTCAAAAGCAGAAAGTGCTTTTAGCCTGCTTCCCCAAGGTGTTACTTCTGTAATAATGTCCACATGATGACATCATCCCAGTGGGGTTACTGTTCTCTGCAGAAATGTGTTTAAATTGTTATGGGTGATTCATACCAGTAAAATCTCATGTAACAGTTCAGTTTCTCTGACTAAACTAGTTTCCATTCATCCTTGCTGCCAGAGAATCCAGTGCATCTATCACCCAGGGATTTGTCCTTCCCACTCTGGTAGAGCTGAGTTTGTCAGACTCTGCACCTGGTCCCAGGTTGGCTGCTGAGGTTTTGGTGTGCCCAGGCCCCAGCCAGATGCAAGGCTCAACAATTTGTGTGCAATAGGTTTGCACACAAGGTCACACCATCAAAATACAGCTGGACACACATAAAAGGTATCCACATTAACACACACTGCATAGAAGCCTAATCCTGGGTCCACAGGCTGATAACCAGAGGAACACCCTTTGTCTGGATATCCCTGATCCTGTCAGTGGCCACACCAAGCTGAACTTCAGTGGAGTGCCCACACCTGCACACAGTGGGCTCTCCCTGGGAGCTGGTCCCTGCCCAGCTCCTCAGACCCACACTTCCATCACTGAGGAGCACTCAGTGCTCTTGTGCTGCTTCAACTCTTCTCTCTGGGTCTATTCTGATGTCTCTGTGCTCAGACAACTTTGATGCTCATAAATCTATTGGATACCAAGATCATATGAATAAATAAGCTTTGGCAGGCTGTCGCCTGGAAGAGACATGATTAGATTTATTGCTTTGCTCTGGCTCTCATTGAATTTGACCTTGAGTTTGTGGGTGCTTTGGGATATTGTTCTCTGAGTCTGTGACTGAAAACAGATGGCATGAAGCTTAAGGTGAATTCAACCCAAATTTTATATTAGTTTATGTAACCGGTTCCCCTAACACTTAAGATTCCTAGCATTCTAGTTCATCCCAAAATGGCAGTTTTAAAGGGGTTTATTCCATGTTTTGTTGCCCAGAATATGCAACATGGTGGAGAAAATTCTTCTTGTTTCCCTTTCTCAGAGTTGGATTCGTCAAACAAAATTATTTCTGTTCAAGTACAAAGTTTGCATCCAGGTTTTGATGGTTTGCAGAAAGGGACACTTGAAGACAAAGCCCTGTATTACAAGGATCACATGTCATTGTGAGTAAAAGATTGACATAACTGGGACTGCCAATAGCATAGCTAGATTTGCACTGAGCTTAAAATGGTGACATGGGTCAGGCAAGGAAGGAATATTTTCAGTTACAGGGAGGTCAGAATCAGAGCTTCTGAGCTCAGAAAGTATAAGGATGCTGGTGGGATCCTTCCCCTAGATTGTGAATGTGAGAAAGAAGGAAATAGACAACCAGGTGATGTTGTTGCTCTCACCTGCTTAACTGAGGAACACATTAATTACTATTAAACCCCCTTCATTTGTGGAACAAAGGCTGTTTAAGCAGTCATATATACATCTGACAAATCTTTGTAAATCATTATTCCTGAGTATGCAAGCACAGGAGCTACTTGTATAAACTCTTCTTTCATTGAGAGAATCATATTAAAAACAAATGTTGGGAGCCAGGTCCTCCAATCTGTTTGCTTTCCTTTCAGCAAACTTGACTTTTAATCCCCTCAGAGTTACCTCATATAAAACGTTGATGGTGTATTATATGTGCTATGTTGAGTTCTCTTCAAACTCAGCCCCATTAGTGGTACAGTATGAATTGCATGGAATGACCAATTACTGTAATTAGATTATAACTGTGGCAATGGATAAACTCAGGGTTCCAAACAGCACTTTTACTGTATTGAAGGCCTTTGGTAAAAGTCTCTTAAAACAACTTTAGAAAGACCATTCACAGACACATTTTCCTTTGGCTCTGCTATAGTCTTCAGGCAGAGCTTCTAGCCAAGAACTTTTGACCCCTACTGCTGCTGTGATGGCACTTTTGAAAGCTCAGTTCAAGCCTTCAGTGTCTCTGGGTGCACTGAAGTTAATTATGGGGAACTACTCTGTGAAAAGAGAGTCTCCTTCCTTGTTTCAGCATCCCATTTATTGGCCTCCTGGGACGAGGAAAGATCATGATGGCATATTCAGGTCACTTCCTTGACATAGCAGCTGTAAGCTTAACTTTTAAAAGTTTGACTTCAGCTATGAGTTTTTATTGGCAATTGACAGTAGCTAAAAAATATGATTAAGTTCTCACCCTCTGCCAGCTTGTCTTCCTTAATTTATACTTACTGAGATAAGTCGACAGCAGTTTAAATTCCAAAAAATGTGCTGCCTTGGAATATCACACACAGTTCACTTAAAAGTGACCTAATCCTGAAAGACTTTGTAATAATTTTTTTGTTCCCTGCTAATATCCTTTTTTTCTGTTTTGCAGAGGTTTGTTTTTGTAGAAAGAACTTACAATGATGTGTAAATTTGAATCTAGTTCTATATTATTATCTATATCATGATCACCACATTCAACTACTAAAGATGTAAAATTCTGAATTGAAAAATTATTAACAAACAAAACCAAACAAACAAATAAACAAAAAAAACCCAACAAAAATAATTCTAACCCCAGACATATTTAGGTATTTTAAGTCCATTTTACATTGCTTTGATGTTAGCTGGTAAATTGAACAAACTCAGCTTAGGCAAGTGTAAGATACCTTGTGGCCCCATTCACTACATTTTCTGTTACAAGTAAGTGTTGAATCTTTTTTCTTGATGAGAAACTATTTTTTTTTAATGTAGAGGCAAATAAATTGCAGGTCCCACATCTGTGACACTTGGTTCAATTCTTTTTACAATAGGTAATGTATTTGTAATTTTTTTTTCCATTTACTAAGACAAGACAGTGAGAATGAGAAGAGCAAATACAAGTAACAAAACACAGCTCTGATCAATAGAGCCCACGCACACAAATAGAAATGCTCTAATTTCTGCAGGGCAGCCTTGAGTCATACAGCAGATGTTGATTATATACTGTCAGTGAGCAAATAGCAGTAAGTTCTTTTAAAAACAAGTCTATTCTGCACAGTGCATAAAAAGTACAGAATGTGAATGTGAGATGAATGAGAGAGCTGGGCAGAGAGAGAATGAAGAATAAACATATTATTGAATCTGTTTGACATATTGTTTCCTGTAACCTTGCAGGCTTCATTGTTTTGCTTTTCTCAGAGAGATTGAGGGCAAGGAGGGAGAGGAAACTAATTATTAAGTGGGAGTTGGTGGTGGAAGAAGTGTGAGCCTTGGTGTTGTGAAAAGAAGGGGATTTAGAGTAATGAAGGGACATTGCATGGAAAAACCTGTAATTCAAGCTTCCAGCGAAGGTCCAGGTTTGGCTCTCATCTATTTCAGATCAGCTGCCCATACCATACTAAGGCAGCCCTCTTTGTCAGAGGCCAGAAAGGATAGAGGTTGTCATAGGATGGCTACAGGTGGAGCTAGGAATTAGGAACAAACATTAAGTTTTCAAAATCAAACGGGTTTCTTTACAGATGGCTGCCTTGAAGTCCAGGGAAACAGGAAGTTTCTTTCTAAAACTGGAAGGGTTGAATTCACATTTAGTCCTGCAGCATTAATGAATCCTGTTAATTGTTGAGCAATTTGCAGATTCTGCTAAGGTAGGTATAAGTGTTAATCCTCCAACTCAGACTATGATGAAAGAACCAGGCTATTCGGGACACCAGTGTCAAAACATGAAGATAAATGAGGATCATGGACTGCCCTAAAAGGGTTTTGCACCAGGAGCTTGCACTGAACTGTAAGGCACCAGGACTTTGGCTTTAAGTAGCAGCTGTGGACAGAGCTGCAGCCCACTGGTCCTTGCTGTTTTGCCTGAACTTGGTCTTTTGATTATAGACGTTTTTCATTCTTTATGTAAGAATTCCATGTTTTACTGCAGTGAACAGCCCTTGGTACATAGACTGGTGTTTCTCTTTTTTTCTTTCTCTTCAAGCTTCCAAAGGTGCTGTCTTTGATTCAGTCAGACTCAAAGGAAATGTGATCTTTGGAAAAGCACAAGCTCACCTTCCTGCAGTCTGAGCAGCACCTCCATTCAATTCTTAAGCCCTATGGCAACACTTCTTTGTGTCATACTTCTTATCTGTGTATTCCATTACGTAGCTGCCAAGGGATTTGCATCATTTAAAAGGAAAACAATGCAAATCTCAAAGCTTCTTTAAGAATATTGTGTCTTATCAATTATGTTCAGTAACTGTGCTCTAATTCTAAAGGCAGTTCTCCTACTTGTCTGTAATTCACTGCTTTCCATTATTAATAGTTTTGCTTATCATATCATTCTTCTGAAAACTGTTTAGTCATAAAATATGCATAATTATAACGTTGGTGCTGTGATTAAAGTCATGTTAATGCTTCTATTAATAAAACCTTCAACTGCAAATGGTAAAGTTTATATTTAGCCAGAATTGGTTATAATGAGATACAGACACAAAGATTGTTTTGCACAATGAAAAATATTTTATAGTAGAGATGCTGCCAAATCTTTTTTATGATTTAACTGTATCCTATAGCCATATCAGTGAGATACTGAGGAGCAGACAGTAGAATTAAATAGCTTTTCTGATTAAAAAATATCGTGTTTTCCTTTGAAAACACTCTTTCAGGGACTTAATCTTGGAATTCATTCTTGTCTTGGAAAGTCTTTCTGTTTTGACCCTGAAAGTGGCAGTTTCTTGCCATTCTGGACTCTGAAATCTATAGATAATTTCTTTATCCAATGTCATGGTCATATCTGCAGAAGTTGTTTCTGGGGTGGGTTACACCAACACATACTCTCACAGTTCTGTAGCATGTCACTGCTGTGGTCCTGACTATTTCTTGCCCTTCAGGTCTGAGATACCACACTTTGTGTGACCAAATAATAGACACATTATGTGGCCAGGAAGAATCTTCCTTATCAATTTGTATTTTTTGTTGTCTGTTTATTTTTTTCTGATTAAAACTGTTTTCCTTTGAAGTGCTCCTGAATAACTTCCTTTATTTCATACCAGTCTGTGGTATTAGATCAAATAATGGCTTGACAGACTTTAGTACCATGTATTTCTTGGTTTACTTTGGATAACCCCTATTAATTTTTCTGTTTTTCTCAGTGGCTACTTTGTCAATGTTTTGAAATGTTTGCATATAGAATGATTAATCCTGTGCTGCCTGCTCAGTCTCACACAGGTCTCTGTGATATCTGAGTCCTTCCACACATTAGACAGAGCTGCAAAATCTTGTATGCAAGTTAAATTAAATATGGGTAAAGACATGCAGAAATAACTTTTGTGGCCAGAGATAATAAAAAATGAGCATTTTAGTAGCTTCTTTACTAAGAAAAAAAATAGAACATAAGCACTAAACCATATCCCTTTTAAAATGTTGTGTTGAAAGTTTATCGCACTTGAATTATACCAGTGCTTTGCATATTTCTGCCTTCATCAGTGGGGCCAAGTTCCTAAACTACTAGAGGTACTTTTGACATGTCCAGGTATTTATTGGCATGCACTTATTCTGATGTGTTCCTTTTATGTAACAATGAACCTGCAATATTAAAACAACAGATCCAGGTTTAAATGATGACATAATTCATCATTTTTCTCATGGAAAACTGCTGTCCGACCAAGCAGTGGCTACTGCAATGAATCTGTGAAATGATCATTATTGTGAAATATTCTGGAGGGTACTCACTTTGATATGAGCAATAGGAGCCTGGCTGATTTCTAGCAATTAATTAGTGCAACACCATATGTTAGCAGACACACAGCAGATGTGTGTGTGTACATGGCAGAACAGAGGAGAAAATTCTGCAGTTGGAGTTAAAGCAAGAGAAAAGACTAATTTAAGGCAGAATCCAAGAATAGCAACTTTGATTTGTTTTCAAGCAGCTTTCTGGAGGCTTGAAATGTTTGTTTTTACTGTGGTTATTGTTAGGTTACTTCTGTTTGTGTGACTTCTAATCTTATCTTGTTACATGATAACTCAGACATCATTAATTTCCACTGACTGGAGGCACACGTGCCGAAGCCTTTGTGCCATACAGAAATTGTTCTATGTGTGTTTATCACTTATTTTAACAAAGGAAATTGTCTCTGTAACCTAAGCACCAAAGCACTAAAACATGCTTTACTCTTAGAGTACTGCTAAACTGTTGGTTCAAATGAGATTGGGTTTTTCTTGCTGTAGTAAACGATTGTTGGTATCTTCCTTTAAACCTGATGTACTTCATTCTCAAACTGCTGATTATTATTATGTCATATAACCTCAAATACTGCCAAAAATAACTTACTGGTTGAGATAGAAGAGTCAGCCAGTGCCAAGGCAGATCTAGCACCAAGACTGAGTTTAAATAATAAAAGGCAATGTCACTATCGTTCCATTTTAGATGAAGTGAGTTTAAAGAGATCCATAGGGCACGTGAATAAATAATTACAGTTTGTGCATTGAGCTAATTGGTAGCCTTGCAACAAATTTTTTTTTTATTTCCTTTTAAGTCAGAATTTTAGTTCTCCTGGAAAATTTTACTGTGTTTTAGGGTGAGGTGCAGCCCCATGGAAGATGCAGTTCCCTTAAATCTTGCAATTTATAGAGAAACCAAGCAACTTGAAATCCCAAGAGCAGATTTGAAACAGGGATAAAGTAAAAAAAAAAAAAAAAAAAAAAAAAAAAAAAAAAAAAAAAAGTGGCTCATTTAAAGAACATTAATAACAGAACAGAACCTCATGTTCCTGAAATCTCATTCAGTATTTCTCAAATCTTATTCAATAGCTTTTGATACATTAAGTGTTTTTATAGTTAGTAGATTTTATAAATTTAAATAAGCAACAGAAAAATATATTTGAACTATGTGATTAGCATTTCATTCACAAAGATGTCTTGCAAGAATTTCCTGTGCTTTAACAAGACAGAGTTACGCCATCTGAATTGATCTTTGGGAAAATTATGCCTGTGTGTGTATCCCTGGTGTTGTCATGACATCTTTCCATTCTGCATTTCCCTACTTGGCCATTCCTTTTTCTTCTGTATGTGTCATTCAGCTCCTTGTACACCCTCAGCTGCTTTTCTGGGCAGTTACAATGAAAAAAACTTCTTGTGTAAGTATTTAAGTCTATAGAAGAAGATGATTGATCTGGCATATAGGTTTAGTCATTCTTAAAACCAGAAATCACACAATGGTTTCTTTTCCTTATTTTAAGTTATTTTCTGGCAAGGTCTTAGAACCTGAATCTTTAATTTTTTGGCTCTACTTCAAGGTCATGCAACATGTCTGTCTATTCTGTTCTTTCTCTGAGGTCTTGTTTTGTCATTTGTCAGTGGTTTTCTTCACCACTGGTGCAGCACCATGGAGGATGACCTGCTCCCCACTGTGGCAGTGCTCAGGGCTTTCCCTGGATGAGACACACGAGTGTTTGCTTGGTGAGTCTGAGGGCACCAACTGAGAGCTCAGAACTTGGTCACTGTGCTCTCAGAAACCTGCCAGGAAGCCAAAATCAGAATCTTCAGGCCAGTCTAAGAAGAGCAGGGATGCTGTGAATGGAAGGGTTTGTGGTTAGTGGCATGTGTATCTTACATGGTTAAAATGCCATAAGAATAGTTGGGAAAATGATAATACAGAACCACCCCCAGGAACAGAGAGCTGCCAGCAGTTTTGTCACTTGATGAATGGAAATGTGAATGAAAGATACGTGTGGTGTGGGGAGCCTTTGATGAGAATTTCATAACAGATGACTGAGATGTGTTTGCCATGTCCTGTGGGATGCCAGTGGATCCAGCTAAACCCGCTGCAATATGAGGCAAACACCAGCAGAGGTCATGGAAGCAGGAATAAAAAGGCTGATGGACCAACAGAAAAGTAATCTGTGAGGGGGAAAAGGTAAGGACTGCAAGGGAAATCAGACCCTCACAGAGAGTGCAGAGTACCAAGAAGAATTCAGTAGCCCACAAGTCTGTAAAATGTACTGCACTAATTGCAAACTTAATAAGTGTCACCTTCTCAGAGACAATCCAAGTAATAAATACAAGTTATAAGGTGCATCAAACTCCAGTGCAAAATTATCTGCTAATGAGGTGTAACTAAATCATCCAGTGGATGAAAGAATAATTGGGAAGATATTTCAAAAATTAAATTCAAAGTGCCATTCATCCCAATAAGAAATGACAGGTTTTTAATAAACACAAAATTTATATTCAAGGAAAAGCTCTTGATGAAGATAAATTTAATTTGTTTATTCAGGCTTCTCTTTGTAAAGTTTCAACCTCTATGTATGTAAAATTTTCATGATCATATATACTAAAATTGTTTTCATTTGGTTATTAACTTATTGAAATTAATTCTTCTGGAGATTGGGAAGGTTAAGCTTAATTATGAAGCAATTAATTCTATTTATTTATCAGGAGAAACTGTCAAAAGTCTGATTTAGGTAATTGTACCAGACTGTATGCACTGTGCCATTATTTTTATAGGGCAAATAAGGATAAATGAAGAAGAAGAGATTTCAAGCCTACTTGTTATTGTAAATAGTTTGACAGTGCTTTTACAAAAATGGTGGGTGTTTGCTAAAGTGGTGGAGCTTGAACCAGGAAAGAGGAATCAAAGAGGAAGGAGCAAAAGCTTACTCATGGGTAGCTTTGTGGCATCTCTTCCACTACATCAGAAAAACTATAAATCACTGGAATTTTAAAGTGGAATATTTTAAAATACCAAATGTAATACAGGGCAATCCTCCTAAAAGCCTTTTAGATTTTAAATGGTACTTCAATGATTTCTGTAAAATGAAGTCTAGCTCCTTTAGAGAAAAATCTTTAGTTTTTAATAAATCTGCTGAAAGAATTGAGCCTGAAAGAACTGAGCTAAACATTTAAACAATGTTCTCTGGTTTTAGGGCCACATTTCTGTGCGCTTCTAGTTTGGGTAACAGAATTTTTGGTCTTATTCACAAATGTACTAATTTTATTTTTGGAAATTGCTCATCACCTGAAAATGAGAAGTTTGAGGCTTTTTCACATTTTAGCCAGTGGTTTAGTTGCTGACAAAAATAGTCCACATTTTTTCTTTTCTTTTGATAAGAAAAGCTAAAATATGTATATATTTGGTGGAACTGAGTTTATGAACAGGAAATCTGAATCATTAGAAGATCTTTAGTTATACTGAGTTAGACTTGCTGCATTTTGCTGATACTGCACAGAAAGAAAGGACCTAGCACTTCTTTTCTACAGTCTTTTTTTAATATAAATGGTCAGCCATAAATGAAAATATACTGGGACTGTAAAATGAGCAATGAAAATGATCCCTAGATAGGCATTAAAAATTTGTCCTCTAGAATCTGTCTTGTGATGAAGATGGCAGGAGCAGAATAAATTTTAAGACCTTTCAGAAAAATGACAGATTTCAGGGATAAATATTAATATCTGGAGGGTGGAGAAACTTTAAGTTAGAAAACTTAATTTCTAGCACTTCCTTTTCATATCTGTGTAGGCAGGATTGGAGTGATGGCAGCTGTCATCAAGTTTGCATACTATAAGTGGCAATAGGATCTTAAGAAAATTAATATGTTCTGTGACTTCTAAGATTTCTGCTTGGGGAGTCTTTGATCCTAAGCTGTAATTGCAATTAATTACTTATAAAGCTATAATTTTTTAATTATTGCTTAAAAAAATTATCCAGTGCTTTTATAATGAGATTCAAGGTGATATCTATCACAACTTGAATAAAAATAATTCTGGGAAACTCAGTTGTATGACCAGGAAAATAACCTATAAGATGTGCACCGATAAGATCCAAAATTAAACTTTAGGTATTGCCCTGATCAAAAATGAAACTTGTCAGCTTTTTTAGAGGCAAAGAAGTGATCCATTAAAAGGGTGGTGGTGATAACACAGAGTTTAGACTTTATTTTATTCTAAAATTTAGCAGTGGTTGATAAGTGAGGCCCGCACCAAGAGTCCTTAGGGGCTTTGTCAGCTGCTCATGTCTCCTGGTTTAGGGCAAATTTGGGAGGAAACCTCCAAATGGGGGTTCCTCTGGAGAGCAAAACCTAAATGGTCCCTCCCCCCAGTCAGTCCGGGAAAAGAACTTCCTCGGAGAAAAGTGGAAAAAACTATTTATTTAACAAACAAACTGCCCACAAGCATAAAGAATGAATAATATGAAACAATAAAACCTCTCGCTGGTCTGAAGAGAGATGGCAGAACTGAGAGAAGTCCTTGCCCTGAGCCAGCTCAGCTCTCTCAGTCTCTGATCAGTCCCAGTCCCTTTCAGCGCTGCCGAGGTCCAGGCCCGGTGGGCCACAGCTGCAGCTCCTGGTGCTCCTCCGGGTTTTTCAGTCCAGAGCAGATTTAAACAGTCCCAAGAAAATAAGGAAGAAAAAAAAAAACAGTCCAGGAAGCTTTTTTTGCCTCAGCTAGCTAGACTAACTAAAAAGGCAAAAAAAACCCCTCTCTCTCGCCGCTGTCCGTGCATCCGACGAACACCAAGGACGAGGAAGAAGTGAGGAGGAGTGAAAACTGTTTTTTCAAAACAAACTGCACACTTCTTCTGTCCTGCTCACTCTCAGAACCAGTCTTAAAGGTACAGAATACACAGCACACACAGAACAGACGATTGGGGATACAGGCACTATAGTCACCCAAGGACATCATGTTCTATGATCCTTTCTTTACTCTTGCTTCAGAAGCAAGCAATGCTTTATATCATGTATATTCATATCACCTGTATCAAAGATGCTGTGAAGCAATCAGCTAATTCCCACCTGAATGAGGTTTTTTGTGAATACCTATGTTAGGAAAAACAGTGAAGCACTAGAAATGCTGCCTGATAAACCTTGGCATGAGCAGTGGCCACAGTGCCGTGACTGGGATTATTTTCAGTATGTGGGAACTTTTTGATGTGATCCAGGAGTGCACTGCCACTGCAGCATTAGTGCAATTCAGCTCAGACACTTACTCTGAAGACACAAATGACAGAAGCCCAGAATTTTTCATGCCAGTGCTCTACAGGCCAATATACACTAAAGTCTGAGCACTTAGAGATGTTTGATAGCAGTGATGCATTGTGGCACTATTGGCACATTCTTCTAACTTTGCCTATTGCAAAAACAAGTAATAAGTAGTTCAGGACACTGTAACTTTATTTTTTGGATGTATATTTCCTTGTATTTACAAGTAACTGTATGTTCTCTCACCACATCCTGGGGATATCTGCCCTTTTTCCTGTGCTCCAGCACTGCCATGGGTTCCACATTTAGCTTTTTACTGCCTCAATAATATTTAGACAGCTGCTCCTCTGTCTCTGCGTGTTTGTCTCCACTGAAGTGATGTGTGTGCCCCAAACAGAAGGGAACAAACAATATATGAGCAAAAATTGAAGTTTTTAGTTTTGAACAGGAGCAGAGGGAGGCAGTCATAAAGTGGGAGGCTAAACATCACCACTGAGACATCATTATTTTTTTAAATATTTCTGCCTCTCAAGAAACCTCAGAGAAGTCATGGAACAGACAAATGATAGGTTAATTTCTTTGAAATAAAGAAATCACCACCAGATCACCACCAGAAGATCTGGGGAGATGCCTAGAAATAAAAAAAAAAAATCTATTCATCAAGGCTCATTTAAATGTTTTGACCTAAAGAACATTTCATGGATTAAAATATCTGAGTGAAAAAAAATATTAGTGCCAGAGGCCTGTGAAAGAACTTAATGAGACTTTGCAAAGATTGGAGATTTCCATCATATCTTGTGATGTTTTGTGGATGTAAATTTGAACTGACAATCTATTGAAATTTGGGATGTTGTGTCTCTCACTCAGAATATGTGGAGTCAGATGAAGATTCAGCTTTGGTAGGTAACATTTATTAGTTCCAGTGGCACCTGTGAGTAGAACCAGAAAAATAATTGGAATGGTGAAGAGAAGTTGCATCTATATAGAATGGAGGGTAAATTTTACAAACTGTAGATTGTAATTTTCTCCAAAGAGTTTCTGAGAATTGTTTTTCACAAAAGCTACAGTAATGATTGTTACTTGGAACCAGCTAAAAGGACATTTTTTCATTACTTGGTTGGGATTTCTTGGGGGGATGATGGTTAAAAATTCCTTATCAGTTTGTACTGCTTTGCACAAAGAACATGGGCTCTCCTGCCCACATGGTTCCATACCCTCAGGGCAGGTTATCTTAGGAGGTGTATTCAATTAACTCTGTGTGTTAAGGTGGGAAAATAGATTAATTTTGAAGAAAGGACTGCTGTTGGCTTGGAATTTCCCCTCCCTTTTCAGTGCAGCATTTAAAAATGGGCCAAATTTTGTCTGTGTTAGCCAAAACTTTTATTGTGTCGGTGACCAGAGTAGTTGGTGAGTTAGATGTTACTGGTGAAATGAGCTGTAAGAAGAAGCTGAGTACTCAGTGACTTAAATTTAAACCATAAGAGCAAGTACAATAAACTAAAGAAAAAGCAAAAAGCTCCATGTAAAAGTGGGATGTGTATCTTCATCTGGCTATTCTTGGAGTTAAAAACCTCCACCTAAACAATATTCACATTAAGGTGATGGTTTTAAGGAGACGAAAAAATAGGAATGAGAAAAGTACAGAATGAGTCAGAGCTAGCCAATGGGAAAACTGGAGGATCCACCCCAGAGGGGAATGAAATTGGTTCTGACTCAAGTGTCTGATATACTGAGCTTCTATTTAAACTCTGATTTTAATAGGGAAAACAATGACAAGAAGTTGAGATTTAGGCTGCAATCTTAAACTTACTGACCTTGACAAAATTATGCTTATTAATTTGAATGCATGCTAAATTAACCTTGTGATAAATAAACATAAGGACCTAAAAAAAAAGAAATGTGTATGAAATGTAGCCTGCCAGCCTGGTGATATGCAAATGAAGAGGATAGGACCTAGTTTATCAACTCACCATCTCTTTGTCACCCTTTTACCATTTAGATCCTTAGTTACTAGATATAATGAAGCAAATTTGCGCTTGACAAATGAATATTGATGAGGAAATGACTCATGGTTTTTAACAATTTATAATAAATAGCAAAGAGGAGGGTGTCTGATTTCATAAAGGTATTACACAACCCTCTGTGCCATGGAGCTCCTGATGTTAAACCTCTTAGACACAGAGCAAAACCAGCAGCTCTTGAGAGCTTCTAGTGCTTCTAGTGCTTTCTCCACGTGTTTTGACTAAAGTCTAAACTCTGATGTTTAGTTTTTTCCAGCTGTCTATTTTTCAGCTTTGCACAACTTCTTCTTGAAGAAAATAAAATAGAAGAATTAAGCATGATACTTCAATTTAATAACAGAAGCGCTTTCCTTGTGGTTGCTTTAAAAGCAAGTTGTGTGGAAATCCTGTCTGCAACCTGAACACAGCAGGTGGTGAATGAGCTCTCCATGTCCAAACCTCACCCTCTGTTTACAGGGAAACTCCAACCTCTCTTTGGGATAGAAATACTGTAAGCAGGGAAGGACACTGAATTTTCTTGTAGTGATTTATGACAAAATGTGTCTATTAACCATTGGGGAATGAGGAGCAGTGAGAAATTTGTCATGAAATAAAAGGGGCAGCTGTATAGCTTTTGGGGTATGGGTGGTTTTCCCCCAGTAAAAATTAAAATTTTATTTGCTGATAGTAACACTAGCAGTGTGCAGTAACCTCATGCAGTTCTTTTTTTTTCTAACTTATTCTCTTTTCTTACTGATTCTCTTTTTTTCTCTTCTCAGGAAACTGATTTTAAACAGATTTTGCTAAACAAGATATAGCTTAACAAATTTAAACAGCGAGAAGGAAGGGAAAATTAATTTCTTATAGAATCAGAATATATGCCTCCCTTTACCTTAACCCATGACTGTGAAAATCTTATTCTTGTTATTGACCATTAACTCAAATTTCTAAGGAAAACTCCTGCAAGTGAGCACTGGTCCATGAAGCAGGCTCCTTCCTACCTGGCTCACAGTCAGACTTGAAAAAAGGCTGCCTTAACTTGGCCCCCTGTCAACCCTCTTGCTTTATCAACCATTTTAAGATATATCTTCAAAGCATATTAATTTGCAAAGGAAACTGGCATTGAATTTCTCTCCCTGGGCGTTTTAAACCCATAGTTTTGTTCTATGTGTCAATATTTTCTGTTGTTTATGACAATCATTAATGTTCTGTGAAGTGCTGCATTTATTTGTTTAATGTTACTCCAAATCTTCTCTAAGGATGGCTGGCTGGCTGCCTGGAATGCTGACAAATATCAGTGTTCATGGATGGTCAACAGAGCAATGAGCTATGCACCACCCTGTGTAGAACATACTGCATCTGTGAAAGGGATGAGAACAAATGTATCTCTCCTTCAGGTGTTCCAGAACGTCAATGAGGTTTTTTAGCTGGCAATAGCAGAAATAGATTAATTAGCATGGCAAATACAATCTACATTCTGCTTGAGCTTTGGGCAGGGGCAGAGCAGAACACAATGACTTGTTTTCTATCAGCAAACTCCTTTAGCACCTCTTAAATTAGTCAGTTAAAGTTCATTGATTATGCCCCAGAATATAACCAGAACTAACCAGAATATACAGGGGGTCTTGTTCCATGTATTATACCTATCCTACAGCACCCATGGCTCAGTCTGGAAATGGGCTAAACTGCTGCTTAACCATTTATATAAAATACTTCTTCTTTACTCATGTGAAAGTATTTCTTTGCTTCTCCATTGGTTTGTTTGACTGTTTTCAGAGCTGCAGCTCAATTTGTATTTTACTGGGTAGTGATGGGGACTAAGAAATATTTCATTAATATATTCATTTCATGAATTTTCAGAAATACCTGGGATTACAAATGGCTAATGAAGTACGTAATATAAACTTATAATATCCTCTGAGATGGTCAGTCACGGGAATTTCCTGTGTTTGTCCTGATCAATTTATTGGTTAACAGATATAAAGTTTCTATGTAAAGATTTTTTTGGAAAAAAAAAAAGTAAAATAAATTAAAAAAGAATTAAATTTGCTGAGTTGGTGTAGTTGGCATACACTGAAGCTTTGAGATCAGAATGGTTTGTGTTGCAAGGGATCTTTAGGATCACCTGATTCCAAATCCCCTCCTGTTGGCTGGGACTCCTTCCACCAGATCAGGTTGCTCCAAGCCCTGGCCATGGAAACTTCCAGGGATCTCAGTTTCACCCAACAGGATACCAGAGCTTGATGCAGCTTAGAGCAGTCTTCTCCCTGAGAGTAGATCTTCCCAAAAACCCAGAGGAGGTAGCAAAAGACACTGCCATGGTCAGGTCAGAAGCCAAATTTATCACCAAGTAGTGATGCAGTAGAGGCCTGGGTTTGCCACTGAGCTGCACTCAGGGATATTGGCTCAGAACCATATGAGTGGGAGTAGATGGCCCTTCACATACTGAATTCCTTGACCTCTCAAGATGTCCAAGTTTAAACTAGCTTGCAGCATGTAATCTTTTCAAAAAGCGAGGTTTAGCGCTATTATTATTATTTTTAGAAACACCGTATTGACTTTGCTGCAGGCAAGAGGTAGCAGGATAACAGCGCTGTGACTCAAGAAAGGATTGTTAGCAGTCAGTCAGAGTAAATGATTGCTGTTAGCATTCAGCTGGAATAAATGATTACTGCCAAGAGACAGCTATACTGCAAGCTCTTCAGCTGTTCTGGTTCAGTGTTACTGCTTGAAGAGCCTTCCCAAATCCTTCATTCAGCCTTCCAGAAGAATTATCAGAATATGAGATTTCTACTCTTCTTGGGGAGTGAAGGGGGGGAAAAATAAATCTGTATTTAACGTTTGGCATAAGGAAAAAGCTGTAGTTACTTCAGCAGCCTGAGAAACTGTCCATACTCTAGATTGTTGCATTATAAAGCTGCTATCACTTATATGTTGATTAGAGGAAGAAAAGATGGTGAGAGGTTAAAGGAGAGACATGTTTGCTTGTGAATTTTTGAATGTGATACTAGGTGCAATTGGCCACCTACAGACAGAATTCATTAATACAGGATTTTATTTAATGCTGGAACAGCAGGAACTTACTGAACATAATTGGGAGAAAAAATCCAGTCCATTTACCTCCTTGCACAGAAAATCTTTCTTTCAAAAGCTGCTATGAATTTAGGAAAAGTGAAGGTCTCATAGCCATAGAATAGTGGCCTATTTCTAACAAAAAAAAAAAAAATGAAAACAATAAATTAAATCATACTACCATGAAGCTAGACAGTCATTTTGTGTTGTCTCGTTTATTGGGAATGACGACTTTTAAAGATTCCAGTGAACACAAAAGATGGAATCACGTGGCCCTTTCAGCTTTAATCACACACAGTCCTTTGCAAACCGAATTGTGGCCTCTCAAAATGTGCACCTTTAGCTCAGCTCCCAGTGCAGGGTTTAAGGAAAGGAAAGGTTGGACAAGGACAGTGCCTATTGAGAGTGGCAGTCTGCCACAGCGGGGAAGATGGTTTTCCATGGAGAATGAAGCTGACATTCCCAGCAGTGTCACCTGCCCAAACAGAGGGGTACTGCCCATGACCTGGTGCTGCAGGACAGAGCCAGACCCAGAGATTTTTCCCAGAGCTGGAGGGTTGGTGCTGCCAGCAGCTGCCCACGTGGCACCAGGAGCAGTGGGGTTCTGCTCCCAGCTGCAGCAGGGACAGGGAGCAGTGCTCTGCTCTTGATCTGTGACCATTCACAGTCTGGGTCCTGTTTCTTCTGCTGTCTCTGAGCAGTCTGTGATCAAAACCCCTCAGCCATGCAGAGCCCTGGGAAGAGCTGCAGGCAGACTTCTTGGAGCAGGAGTGTACTTGAAAAATTATTTCAGGCTTGCAGGAGGTGAGATAGGAGAGGATAGTGCAGGAAATCTTTAATAATGCAATACATAGAAACTTCATTATAGGGTTTTGTCTGACAAGAATCTGTCAAATTTGAGGATTTACCATTACCTCTGAGTGGTGTGATTATTCTTTGAACTCTGCAAGAAAATAACTGTTTAATGGTGTACACAAAAAAGTGTCAGTGTACATGCTCTTTTGACTTTCCTTACAAAATAAAATTATCCCTGTTACAGCTGTTGATTTCTTTGTTATTTCCCATGTTAAATTCCTGGGGTTTGTCATAAAATGGGTTTACTTTATTTGAATTTAAATTAATTTCCAGCCAAAATGTCTTTTTTTATCAATACAATAAATGTGCTTTTAAAGAACCGGTTAATGTATATGACTCTTTTCTGAAGCTCTACAAGGATGAGAAGGCTTTTAGCTCTCATCCATGCCAGCTCAAAACCAAGTACAATATCTTAGAAAAAAATGTAATGGTTCAAAGGCCTTTGTGAACATACAAAATGTGTTACACACTTTGTCTTCTTCTAGAAAGATACTTGCCAGCTTTTCAGATTTAATTTTAGGCCACCAGAAGCCACCTTTGGGGTTTTTTTATCCTATCAGCTAAAGAAACCCCTAATGCAGCCTGTATTGGTTGCTTTTCAATAGGTTTTGAGCCCAGCAATTGATATGCTGAGTATGTCCTGAGTGTACAGCCAAGTGCTGAGGAAAAGATCTGCAGAATGGAAATGAGGAAAGGGTCAGAGTGAACACTGGAACACTGCTTTCTAGACTTAACTATAAGTAGAAACTTTTTTTGCATCCTGAGGGCAAGACATCGTGTTTTTAATGCCTCAGAGACAGGGACTAAAACAATGCACACAAAAATAAGATCGTGCATAGAGTAAGGACTGTGCAACTCCTGGCAGTTTTATTAAACTATTCAAACTCAAAAGCATGGGGCACAATCCTTGGCTCAATGGAATGATTCTGTCAGGAAAGATGTTGGACTGAAGCTTGGATATCTGTGCCTTTCAGAAGGGAGCTACACCCTCACATTGAACAGCTTTGGAGCATTGTGGCTGTCTTTGCTTTGCTCTAACAATGACTGACACTTCCTCCAGCATTTATTGTTTCCACTGTCTTACTGCTGTTGTGTTTACCTCTGGCTGGTTGCTGCCTTCTGTGCTGGCAAGTATAGCTCAGTGTCTATAAATGGGTGGTTTTTATTAAAAAAATCAGGTCCTGAAAGCAGTCATCTTCTGATGAGTGTTTAAGTGGCAGTCTGAGATCATGTATCAGATCACCTGCTGGTTGGAGATTCACTGTACTTTGTGATTCACTGTCTTAAGTAATAGTATTTCAACCAATATATATTTGAAAACATCTTAGTCTTTCATAATGAAAAAATGTAGCCCCTTGAAAATGCCTTTAAATGGGCAAATTTAAATATCTTCTGGCCTATTATTCAGTGCACATTGTGCAATAAGATACTACAAGGTAGTTAATGGCATGTCCTTGTCTTTGAACTCCTGAAAAAGGACTTTAATAATTGTCCAGAATTTTCCTTCCTAGAGTATTTCTGCATATTCTTTTAACAAATATCCATGATCTGCATTTTTGACTTTAGAAGTACTGTAGGGTGGATTGCAAAGTTAAATCAGGCAGCTCAGTTTCTACTCTTGAGATGAACTGTAACAGCCTTGAAATCAGTATTGACTTCATTTCTCATGTCTCATTGAAAAATACTTTTGATGTCTTGGTTAATTCTGAAGAATCCTAAGAATGGAGGAGAGAGGAAGGATAGCTCCTATTTCTGAGCTATAATTTCTTTCCTGTGAAGCAAAACTTCATTACATATTTGTTCCTCTTCTTTCACTCTAACCTTGACCTTTTCAACGAAGTATTTAATTCAGGATATTAATAATCTCACTATGTTCGCAATTTATGACCTTTTTGTCCAGTTTGTTACACAACTTTGAGAAAATTGACTTAAGGCTTTCTGAACACATAGTCCTCTGTGCAGGAGCCCGCAGTTTGTTTTCCAAGGAAGCACTCTGATATTCTGTGACAATTCCCCTCTACTGAACAAATTTGCCACTGGACCTTTCTTCTCCTTTTTCTGTGCTTGCTCCCACACAAATTCAGATTTTCAGCTGGGGGCCTGGTGGCTTAACTTTTACAGCTGTGTGTTCATTTCACCGGGTGTTCTTCAAAGAGCCACTAATGCATTGAGGATTTTGTTAGCTTATGCAGGAAAGTGCATTTAGGAAGAGGAATGTTTTAAAATAATTATTTGATTTGTGAAGACCAACTGGATTTTATCTTTTGAAGATGCCCATGAGTTACAATCTTTATTTGCTTTTAATGCCTGGGATATTTGCAAAAATTTCATCTGTTTTATGATGCAATGACTGAAAAATGGGTATTCACTGGCTCCCAATGTGCACAGATTCAGGTGCACCTGAACCATGTATACTCATATCTGCCTGCCAATACTGAATATTTGAATAAGGGAATTAAAAGAAATTAGGTGCCCAAAATTCCTTCTTAAAATATAGACAGCTGTTCCTGGTTTCCAGTATATCCACAGAATTAACTTCCATTTCAGGTAATTCCTAGGATGTGTTTATGACCTTTTTGTACAATTTGTCCTTAATTGCCTTTTATTCCTGTCTTGATTGCTAATAATTGCTGCATCTGGAATTTTTAAAAAATTTTTGAAGTTTTTTTCATGATGACTTAATAGAAACCCCTCTCCAAAACCACAGTTCAGGTGGGCATGAAAAAACATTGTTCATTCTTAATGGTTGGAGAAATTTTCTGTTGGAATCCAAGGGTCCATTTGTATGTGGGATCTGACCAAGCTGGCATTGGCATTACTGGATGCAGTGGTTGAGTAATCAATCTTACTTGTGGTACAAACCCAGAAGTATGTTAAAATCATACATTTATATGATGATGAATAGCAGAGCATTACTGCTGAACTAAAATATTTATTCATCACTGTAAAAGGTATTTTAGAAAACCTCTCCAGGCCCACAGTCAGCAATGTTCTCTTTATGATGTTTTATGCTTTTCTTTTTTTCTGTTTTTAAAGGAGTAGAGTGTAGTATAATTCACTTGCCAATTTGCATTTGAAGTGTTACAAAAAACTCATCGTTGTTTGCTTTGAGAAAAGCTATACCATGTCCTGTCAAATTTTGTTTCCTGGTCCGTAACCTTTATGGTTGCTTGTTACAGGAGGTAAGTAAAACATTTGACATAAAGGGCAACCCAAACCAGAATGGATTTGACCTTATAAATTAATAAAGAGTATACAGATGCCAACATGACATCTGTGTGAAATAGTATTCCCAATTAAGAGATTGATTGTATTTTTTTTTTTTTTATTTCTATGCTATCATTTTTTGGTAGACAGTTTTTTGTTGTTGTTGTTTGGTTGGTTGGTTGGGGTTTTTTGTCTGGAGGGTTTTGACAGAGAATAGGGTGAAGTCTGCTTGCAAATAAGGAGGAACACAAGTTGGAATGGCTACTGACTCATCTAAATAGTCAAACGCTGTGATGCAACATTGATAGTACTTTTGAAAATGTAGACTTTGTACTGATGAGAATAATGTACCAGCAGGAGCTGTGCTGTCCTGGTATGGACAGCATAATCTCTGCTTTCTCCTGTGCACATCATGAAATAACTTGTAAGACGTCCCACAGCTTGTCTGTACACTCTTCATGGATATAGATGGGTAGATGAGGTAAAAGAAATTATAACCAAGATATTCTAAAGCATCCATCAGTTTTAAACAAAGAGATAGTTTGAATTCAAAATGAAATGCAGTGGGTGGGAAGCCATCAACATTTTATAAAACATTTCCTCTTAATAATCATCTTGGACACAAACTTACAAGCAATATTTCATTAAGCAGAAAAACTGTAAGCTCCAGAGTGAGATTTTTATAGTGACAAAGTTCAGTTCCATTACTAAGAAAATGAGAGCTTGGCCCTGCAATCAAATCAAAATGTGCTGACTGTAGAACTGGCCCCCAGATTTAGTCAAAGACTTTTAAAGAAGGCAAGTTAAAATAAGTTTTTAAGTAGTTTTCTTGTGTGCTAGTTTCAGCTATTCCCAGGGATATTTACACATTTCAAATCAGATGATTCCATTTTATTTCTCAAGTGTGAGTGGCTTTTAATCTTAATTTTATTGTGAAGCCTTTAAGTTTAACTTGCTTATAACACAGATGAGTCTACAAGTGAGGCCTAAAGTAATGTTACTTTCCAATTAGTGATATGTGNTGAGTCTACAAGTGAGGCCTAAAGTAATGTTACTTTCCAATTTGTGATATCTATGGACACTGCAAGAGGCATAGATTTAGACCAACTCCATTGTACCTCACAGGATAAAGAATGATGGATGTATAAGCTAAATGAGAAATGACATAAACACAGCCTTTTAAGCTGTGTTCATGTAAGGTGTTAGAGAAGAGAGAGAATCTTTTGTTTCTTCCTAGAAGATTAAAAGAAAAATAAAGCCTTAAAGCTTGTGATGTCAAAAAAAACCTTCAGCACTCTATGAGGCAGCTGAGTAAGAAAAGGTAGATGTGATCTGGCAGTGAAAGCAGTTCTGCTAGGGAGTTAATTACATACAAATGTACAAATAGAATAGACAAGAATAGACAAATCCTTACTCTCACAAAGAGGAAGAACTGTATTTTATTTTAAAATATCATTTTCTTATATTTTCCTAGAATAAAATTCAAAAAATTCTTTACATAAATGATGACCTGGGACATAAATGGCTGCTAATGGCACAGTAGAGTTTTCATGTGACAGATATATTGCAAAACAGGCATGGTCCTGACCAAGCAGGATTTATGGCTGTGAAGGTCAGCAAATGTTGTAATAGTTTCTTTCTCATTTGAAGTTTATTGGGCTTATCTAGATTGCTCTGACTTCCACATGCATTCTAAATGGCAGTGTACAGATGTTCTCACAAATGTTAGTGCATATTACCTCTTAAGTTATTTTAGTGTTGTTAGTAGAGATGTAAAGCTATTACAAGATCAGTATTGAAGATTCTAGAATTTCCTTCCTCATCAGTCCCAATACAGATTAAGATGTTACTCTTTTTACAGACCAGGAGGGCAAAACATGCATTGATTTGTTTGAGAGTGTTTTATAATGTGTCTGCAATTGATAGCCTTGTTGGCAGCCAGGTTTCTCCCAGGCAACCACAGCCTCTAGTTCGGTTACCCTAAGCAGTTTAGTGAAAGAAAACCAACATCAAATAACTTATCTGACTGATTGATCAAAATAAGGATTTGCATATGCTTCTAAAAGGACCTGCAAGTGGCTGTTCCTATAAGAAAGAACCCAGATATTCTAACTCAAGGCATCGCTGGTATCTGAGAATGGCAACTAATTTGCATCTTGTTAAATCATGAGATATTTTCTCACCCCATAAAATTAATCTGGCATGTCCAGATATTATCTGCTGATCTTCACAGTGGCTTCGTTATGCACCCTCAAAGAGCAGCTAAGGAAGTGTAGGATGCCCTGCTTTGCTTCTTTTGGCAAATTACTTTGTCTGCTGAAACTTCTTCTGGCACCAGTGCCCCTTATGGATCAGAAAGAGTGTGGATTGTTGTCCTGGCTTTGGCTGGGATGGAGTTAATTTTAACTGTGTTTGGGGTTTGTGCTGAGAACAGTGTTGCTGGTGCAGGGATGTTTTAGACACTGCTGAGCAATGCTTGCACAGCATCAGGGCTCTTCCTCCTCCTCACCCACTGAGGTTTTTCAGTTTTACGCTGCCAGTTGTCCCTCCTGTCCCACTGCAAGGGGATGAAGGAGTAACTGTGTGATTCTTGCTTTCTTGCTGGGGTTAAACTATAACAATTATGCATGGAGCTGCACTGTGCAGGTTTTCCTTGGAACCCTGAGAGCTTTTCCTTGTCCTTCTGCTGACAGTGACCAGAGGAGCAGTGATGACATTCAGCCTGGCAGCAGGCACCTCATGCTGCTGCTTTTGGCAGCCAAACCTGCTTGGACTTCCAGGGAGTCCCACTGTACTTAAATTAGACACCTGAAAACAGAATCCAAACTTCTCAGGTGTAGCCTAGCAGTCTGGTGAGCACAGAACACAGTGACCTTCTTTTTCCATTTGGAAGGTAGAAGAGGATGAATTTAAAGACACTTTTTTTTATGATTGTGAAAAATAGTGAAGCCTAATATCAGGCCATATAGAAAAAGTGATGGTCCTCCTGTAATTTCTCTAATATTTTTTTACAAACAGGAGAAGTAAGGGAGATATTAAAATACCACATCATGTGCTATTCTGCTAGATCTAGTAATTGCTCAGTGTCTAATAGTGCCTCAGTTATGGCACTGGGATGGCAACAGAGCTGCTTCCTATTATGCATCATTTAAACAAAAACAAGCAAGGACTTCTGTACTTGTACTTGATATTGCTTATATAGACACTGGAAAAAGATTCCTTCCATTTGGAAAAAGACTCCAAGACTCTAGATACTCAGTTAGTTATACAGATCAACATTTTATTAAATAAATCATGTTGAATAAGCAACATAAAACTAAACAAATGACACAGCTTCACAAAGGATGCTCACACAGCAATTCAGAAACATCCTTACACCACCAGTGTAAAGTAAGGATTCAGTCATCACCTGGAACCTGCACGGCTGCTGGTGCCTCGTGAGCCTCAGCTCATCTCTGCCTCATTTTCTGACTTTACTCTGCTCCTAAAATGGTCAAAGACAGCTGCAAGGACTAAACAGTAGAACAATATTTGTTTCTAAGGAGTGTCTTTCAGAGAGAGGTTGTCTGTTGTCTTAAAGGTTGAGGGGATTTTAGTGTTTAGTCTTTCATTTTTTTCCCAAGAAAACAGACTGCAGACTTTATCTGGCTTTATCTCTTTATCTGGCTTACACACAAACTGTGTGGAAATTTAGAGAATAATGAAAATTGGAATGGTTGGAGCTACATGCCAGTTTTAACAATATTAACATTTTAACAGTGTTTTGTTGTTTTTTTTTAAAAAAAAAAAACACATTGGATCCTGCCCAATATAGGGTAGATATTTCTTAACACAACTCTTTCTTCCTTATTTTCTTATTTTATGAGAGATTGGGACCACATAGGTTCAAGAAAACGCAATATTTAAGGTTTGTGATCCATAAACTGCAAGACAACTGTAATTTCAATTTTACTGATCTCTTTTCCAAGAACATTTCTTTGTGTAACAAAACATTTATTTGTTTGTTCCTAGTCAGCAACATGAAAAATCTGCTTCTATTCACAAATGCAGTCTGAGTTCCTGTTCTGGTTATGGATCAGGAACCTCGATTTGTCATGTGATAAAAGCTACAGCTCAGTAATGAAGTTGAGAAAAAAGAAAAAAACCCAGAATATTTGTACAAGTAGAGTTCCATCTCTACTAGTTGTTAAAGCAGGAATAAGTATATATTTATATTTTTCAAAGAACTGTACTTTTTCCCAGTGTTCAGCAAACATTTTTTCCGCCCTTCAGTAAAGAAGAGAGGAGGAAACACGGGTAGAAATCGTGAACTAAAAGTGATGGTACTGAGGAAGGATAAAGTTTCATAGACTACAATAATAAAAATAAAATTAGATAAATACTTTTCTAATATTATTTTCCCAAATGACACAGAAAAAAACCCCAGGACTTTTAGCATTGGAGCTTATTCAGTTACATGGGCTAAATGATTGCAAGCCAGCTCAAAAGTAAACACACATACAAAGAATATCCCAGGAGTCTTCATGTGAAGTGAATGCATAATATTAAGTAGATTTGGACAAAATCTACTTATATATAAGAATCACTAATCCATTATGAGTTTTCCATCCTAATTTTTTGTTAAATAGGGGACACTACATGAAAACACCAGAGCATTATGGTTTGATCTGATCAAAATGTCAGAAAAAGTTACAGAAAAATATTCTTATATCTTAATTTTTTTTGCATTCCATATCTTGTAAGTAAAGATTTATTGTGTTTTGGATCCTGCAGATATTATTTGGGGCAGTTTTTGCTGTAAGTCCTTAATACCAGCACAAATCTGTGTAGCTGTAAAGCAGTTCCGGAGAACATGCATTTTATGAAGATAATAATATCTAGACATGGCAGATACTTTAATGTTGTTATAAAATATTATTTGATAATTTTATGATCTTGTAAGGTTTATGCTAATGTTGCTCTACCAGGACCCTCCTGTGTACAAAGAGAACTAGAAACTTAGCAACTTCACATCAGAGTAAATGTTTGGTGAGTGAAGGAGTTGCCTGTATTATTTTCATAATGTGCATCAGTAACAGTGGCAAAGGCCAGAATTTTCACACCACGGCTCTAAAGATTGTTCCCAAGCACACATAGAGACTCATTTCTTCCTCATTTCCTAAACTTGAGCTGAGTCATAAACTACAGAGCATAAGGAGAGCAGTCAAGTGAAGACAATAAACAGGACATAATGATGTGCAGTGAGTCTGTGGGGCAGCTGTACAGCTGGAGCTCAGGTGGGTGCAGGTTTCTGAGAAAACAAACAAACAAAAAACCAAAACCCCCAAATGCAAAGAGGGTACTGAATCTCTTACTGACATATATAGATAGGAGAAATAAGAAATGTTATTTTTTAGAAGTAACACCATGCTGCTTGTGCGAGCTAAGGTAGAAATCAGATCTGGGGGCATCCATAGCAAGAAAACACACATAGGTCAATTGTTTTGGTGAGAAGCTTTTTCATTACAGCAAAAGCACAAAACCCAGCAGCTGTGAATAGCAGGAAGAAGGGGAATAAATCATGTTACATGTTATAATAATGCAACTCTATCTGGAATTAGGGATTATACTGCTGTTATTATCTTAATTAGGAAAAAATAAAAATATGTTCTTAACTGGAATAGTTACACCAGCAGAAGAGTTAGCAACTTTCTAGGAAGCTCCTATTTTTTAATGGGGTTTTTTTCCCTATTTTTTTCCACTTGGATTTATTCCAGTGGCAGTGTTGTATATTATAGATGTTTAATTTTGTTTTATTTCATTACGTTGTTTCATAGAAAAGAAAGATTTTTTAATAGGTCCTCATGAAGTAATTTCCTCAAATTCTTCAAATACCCAGGTTAGGAGCCTCCATTGTAGTGCAATACTTGAAGATGAAAACCAACTGGAAAACTTGTTTTTATCTTTAAGGTGAAGGTAGGAGAGCAGGGCTGGGAAGGAAGAACTCAATGAGCCACTCTAGCCCTGTCAGTAAGCTAAATAAATATTAAGCACAAAGCCATTGGATTTTAACAATTTTGTATTCTTGAATAAGAACATCTGAAAACTTACCTTGAAAGAGAAACAAGCCCAGAAATACTTTCTCATATTTTAAATTTTTACATGCTGTTTCTTTTTGTCTGTTGACTTTTCTCTAATATTCAAGGTAAGAAACTTACTTACTGTGTTCTTGTTAGATTAAAAGGCTAAGCCAAAGTCCACAGAAATGCATTTGCAATTGAAATGTAATTTGCAGCAAAGAGAATACTCTCACTTGAAGCAGTATTGGTTATTTATATGAATCACCTAATCAGAAATTTAAAATAATTACATTGCATTACTTAGTTTATTAACACCTCATACATATTTTGAACATGAAGCACTTTTGATAACTTTTCCAAATTGTATTCATGGATTCAGAATTGTCTGCTAAGGGATAGGATTGAACACTTCAATTGGTATAGGGAACAACAGGCAGCCTGAGAATGAAAAGAGGAAAAAAGTAACTGACTATATTGTTCAAAACAGCTCTGCATCAATGGATGCAGATTCTGCATCACTGCCAAACTTTAGGAAAAATTAGAATAAAAATTTGTGGGGGTAGGTAGCTAGGCATATCTGAACCTGCTTTGAGGTAAGAGAATAGACCATTTAACATAAAGGAGTATCTTCTTCCCTAACTTTTTTATTTTTTATTACTCTGATATTGATTTATTCATTGTTGTCTTTGTTTTGGTCAGCCTGAATGAGAGGAAAGACACTGGAACATTTTCGACTTTGCTCTGCTTTATGCTTAATCTAAACAATGGAATGCTTTTTCTGTGAACAGAGGCATATTTCTATTCAAGTTTAACAGAGGCTTGGTCTCTGTCAGTAGAAGTGCTCTAATATCAAACTGTAATTTTACAAAAAGGGTGATGAAAATACGTGTTTGTTCAAACAATAAAGTTTTCAAATGCCTGCCATTGAACAGGGTCGGTATTGTATGAAGATGTAGATGGTTTGAAAAGAGACAAATGGCATTCCCAGCACCCTCTTTCTATGAAATGGACAGTGATATTTATGGGACAGTGGGACAAAAGGTGCTCAGGCTTTCTCACTGCTCTGTGTGTTTGCAGTCAGTGCATTCAGTGCAAACACAAAGCTCTGCAGTGGCAGCTGCCTCTGTCTGTCTGTCTGTCCCTGTGCCAGCTGCAGTCACCTTGGCACGGGGTGGGAGATGTCAGTGCACTGGCTGAGAGCTTTCTCTTACAGTAATGAGCTGGAACAGCTTGGGAAAATGCCTTTCTGAGGAGTTGTCTGGACTAAAAACAAGCCAGGCACATCAAAGGACCTAAATCCCTGACAAGAGGCCTGAAAAATGGGTCTGGGCACACAGAGGAACAAGAACCTGGCAAACATAGAAGGGAATGAAAGTCCCTTAGGACTATCCCATAGCATAATGTCCAAAAAAATGTTTGAGAATGGACACCTCTTTCTAGAATTCTGGTATCACTTTACTGAATGTTTCACTCAGAGGGGTTTCAGTCAACCATTCAGATATTTCCTGTCAGCCATTCCTCCTACACAGCTGCCACTTTATTTCTGGTTTGAATGGTTTTCTTAAAAATACCTTTTAAGAATTAGATTGGGCTGTATAGTTTGTCACCTTCAAGAGAATAAAATCTTTTCACTTGTCAGGAAAAGTAATAAAGGATGAAGGGTTGGATTTGCAAGAGTGGCATATTTTTTCGTATTTGTTTTCTTAGGAGACTTAAAAACCAGAGAAGATATAAGTGGGCAAGGAGACAAGCAGTGAGAGGCCTGGAGCTGCAAACTGTACTTTTAGAGAAGTTAGCTCTAGTAGAATAATCAGAGGGTTGGTTGAGTTGAGTTTAGTGTAATTTTTTGAGTAATGTCACAGAATTTTTGTCTGTGCAAGCAGAAATAATGCTTGAATGGAAAATAATCCAACTATAGCCATGCAATGGGGAAGACATCTAAATGTGCCTCCCTCCTCAAAGTCAAGCTTTAGGAATTGTTAACTCCACATGACCTGGTTTTAAATCTGTTTCATTTGCTTGTGCTAGCTCTGGAGAATTTGAAAAATGAGTTAGAAAATGGACTTGATATGTTTTTTGTAGTTGTTCTGACTGTGGAGAAGCAAACAGGAAAACTCTCTTTGCTAGTCCACTATGGTTTTTTTCAGCTTCCATTTAGATCTACAAGCCCTTCTTTGTCAGCAGTGTGTACTGTTTAGTTTGTTTGTGCTGATGTTTAAGGGCATTGTACTTTAGGTGGCACAATTTGAACCCAATCTTCTGACATTTAAAAACTCTTTTCATTAAATATCCTCATTGCTTCTTTTCTTTCCCCTTCAAAATCACACCCTATTCTTTTAATGCAATTTTATTTTTTTAGCCACATCCATTACATCTTAAAAGTATTTTGGGCAAATTGCCAGAGAGCTTTTGGGTTTATTTGGCAGTGTTTATTGGTCAAAATTTCTCCAGCAGGTCCCTTTCTTCTGTCTTGGAAACTTGGCCCAAAACTGGATTTGGTCACTTCTAATGACCTGAATTTCAACTCCGAAGGCAATGGAAGCTGTGATGCTCAAAAGCTATGGGAAAAAAAAAAAAAAATAGGTAACTTGAACATCGTTGTCTTGGTCTTTCAGTTGCAAAAAGAATTTCAATTTTGCCTCTGAAGAACATTGCAGTGACTGATCTTTCTGGCTCTGGTCTGTTCTGCAGTGCAAGTTGCAGGCAGGACCAGCAGAGCTGTCAATACTCCTCTGCCTTTTCTAGGTCACTGACAGCCCAGAACTCGTGATTTTCAATCTCTCTCTAATGGATTCATACACAGTTAATTACAAAGGGCCACTCTCCTGGATGACAGCCAGAGTGTAAAGCTTTCTGAAAAGCACTTTTCTGCAAGTATCTGAACTTCTTGCTCCCCAAAGGTGAGGGCTGGGAAGTTTTCTGTCCATGCACAGAGCAGATGGTGGCAGTGCCAATTTCTGCAGGAGCAGCTTACGTGAACCCTGGTGTGGAAGATCGGTTATTTGGAGTGAAATGTTAATTAAATGTCTTATGCTTTGGAGTCCTACTTTTCCTAATGATGGTGCTGATTTAGTCTCACTGCAAATTCAAATAAAGCTGCTGCCTGAGCAGCACTTAGCAAGCATCTCCCTGCATTATCTTTCAGAAATTCAGGAGGCAGACTCTGTGATTCAGCTACACCTATTTTTTTCAATTTTCCAGTGAAATTTTTGAAATATTCCCACTGTGTGAGACAAGTTTGGTGAGGCAGAGATAATACTATAGAGGCATCTTGTGTCAGAAAATTCTGTCTGTAATATGAATCAAGGAGAGTACACAGTTAAAACCCTTTCAAATATAATTTTTGTCTTGAAAATGGAGAAGAGAATAATAATGGATTCATATTCAATTGTATTTAATTTCATAATATGACACTGTTTTGGAGAGGGAAGCCCAAACTGGCTATTCCCAGACCACCAGGTGTTTCATAAACACCTGAAAAATCTCTGCAGTGGGAGCAATTTGCAGAGAGCCAAATGCAGATTTTCCCAGGATAAACTTCCCCACTGATGAGTGCAATCCTTGAATAACCTCAGGATCTCAGTGTAAGTCAATGCTGCTGTCAAGCCATGAATTATGAATTCTCAGTAGATCCATGTCTTGAACCTCTCCACTCTAAATCAGGCCCTGATATTTCATTTTTTCCCAATTAATTAATAATCAGGAGACTCTAGGAGCATAATGGATTACAGAAAGCCCACGAATGAGATCAGATGCTTTTCCCAAATTAATTCATGAATAAATTTGAGATAATCTTTTTTCAAAAGAAAGAAAATTATGTCCTATTTTTCTGTCTTAAGGAAACTTGAAATAAAGAGAAAATAGAAAAACATCAACACTTTTAGAATAAAACATTGCAAAATTTTTTTCAGAGGCAAATTGAAATGTACTTCTGGATTTGGGGTTTTTGTTAATGTTGTAGTGCTTCAGAACAGATAAAAATATGTATTCAAAATGTTTATTATTCACACTTATTGAAGGTCTAAAACTGGAGTTTTGTTTTAAAGTGAAGAAACAACCTACAAGACCCACAGCTTGGGAACCAACCCATTAAATTCACTGGAGACAGAAAATGTTGGCTTGCATAAATTCACCTTTTCTTTTGTGTGGCCACAGCAAACAAGTGCCAGTGTTCTGCTGCACCTTCCGGGTTTCAAAGTGATTTTGAGAAGAAAACAGCTCGGCTTTTTGGGCTGGTGTACACAGGATATAACCTGATGTGATTTCCTCTGTTGGTGAGACACTGTCATGGTTCTGTTCTCTTCTGTTCTGGGTCCCATGCAGGGCTGCAGTGCCCTGGCAGCAGGTTTGGGGCTGCTGGAATTGGGGACATTTGGGTTTCCTGCTGTGCCAGAGCCCTGGTGGGCTCTGAGATCTGGAAATGCTCACAGTTTGTGGGCTGCAAGGCCCTGTATCACACTGCCATTAAAGATTTGCACATTCAGACATCCAAGTCCTAATGCACTTTTATCCACAATAAAACACCTCTTCTCCCCTCCTGCAAAGTTTGTTAGAGTTCTGTATGATTTTAAGAAAAGGCAAATGAACTTGCTTAGCCAATATAGTTGTGAATAACTTTAGGACTTGCACTGTGTCATTCTTTATTCTATTAGTCCCAGGAAAAATGACAAGGGTTTCAGAATTTGTTGAAAACAGCTCATTTATTCCAGAGCATTTGCAGAAAATATTTACTGATCCACTGTGAGGGATAGTGAGATTTTTCAGGTATTTTTTAATTAAAATGAAAATTTCTATGTTTGCATAATAGGCTGCTTTGCTTGCTTGGTTGCATACTGGTTTTCCTCTTTTTAATTATTTCTATTTCTTATGCAAGAAATCCTTTTCACCTTCTCTTTGCTCTAAGCGGTTTGTTGTTGTTCACAGTTGCATTTTCAGTGACAGCTTGCTTTGCTGTGTTTTCAGTGCATAAAGTGCAAAACATACATTTCAGTCTCAATGACTTTCATTTCAGATTAGGAAAACTGAAATACAAAGTGAGAACAAATATAAAATCTTCATGAGAGAGAAAGCAAAGAACCTCTAAGATCTGCAGTTTAAAAAACTCTGTAAACCTTTCATCTTTAATCCTCTTATAATGCTGTCACTGGCTGACAGGTAGGTGGGGAGATTTTCCATTTTGTGGCATAGAAAGGACAGATTTGTGATTAAGGCATAGATTGGTCTCAAAGGATTCTGGTTCAGTTTACATCTTTTGATATAAACTTTGTATGGGTGTCAGTTTAGACTTCACATTGCCTGTGTATATATATACATATATATTTTCCTTTTCTCTGTAAGGATAGCAGTCCTCTGTCTATTTAGATGTCACAGTATCAAAAATCTTGTCTTTTGCAGTGGAACTCTGAAATTTGCTGTAATCTGAAATTCAGGCCTCCAGTTCAGGGGTGGAGTGGTGCATGTGTCTAACCCCTGTGGGAAGTCAGACTAAGTGTATTCAGTGTGTCTCCATACAGCCCCCTGATGCTGAAGAAGGATCACATATCAGAGAAATTCAATGTACCAAACAATGCATCTATTAGCAAAATGAAATTTGCATAGTACAAACGTTCAGCAAATTTCAGTGTTGGGGCTGTGTTTATGTTCCAGTGTATTGCTAACTCTGCACTACAAGCAGAAATGAATATTCATCTTTTTGGTGCTGCACAAACAGCAATGGATATTTCAAGGGCAACTTCAGTGGAGTTTGAAATGCATATCAATATTTTAAAACACTCTTATTAGAAGCTATTACTTTTTACTTGTCTGACATAAAGGCAACATATTTTGATGTTTGCAGTTAGTTATTGTGGGTTTATGTCTCACCTTTTATGCTGTTCATCTCGTCATGAAATCAGGTTCCTTTTCACCTGAGAGTAACATTCCTTGTTTTATTTTAACCTAAATTTTGTGCACTGGGAAGCTCTGTGACTCCTTATATCATATCCTATCTTTTAGACTTACAGTATTAGTTAAGCAAAGGTTTCTACACAAACAAAAGAAAGTAATTTGTGATAGTCTGGCAAGCAAAACATTTTGTTTTCCAATTAGTGAAACTAATAAGTTGTTTTTTTAATTGCACATTAAGAAATCTTAAAGGGCTCCTTGAGAGCCATCTGATGTCCTTTGCTTACAATTTTAATATTCACAAGAAAAGTGAATTGTGTCTCTAAGGGTTTTCACACTTTTTCCAGAGTGTGTAAAATAGGCCAAGGAGGAAAAGAATCAACTTTTGGAATGGAAAAAGTGAGAAGAGACTTGAACAAATGGCCCTTGCATTTACCACTTCTCCCAATAGCAGTGACATCAGAAAAGTTCATGGTAGAAATAATTGCTTGGCAGTGTGAACCAATTTATCCTGGTTTTGCTTGCAGACCATGGAGATGATAGAGCACTATAGGTGGAAAGTTCTGTGCAGGTGTCCAGGATTGCTGCAGTCTCTGTCACCCTGGGACTTTTGTCATTTTGTCCTAGACAATACAGAAACCATCCATTGGATTTACATTCACTTCCTCCTTTTATTCTTCTTCAAAGACAGCTTTCAGAAATACATTTTCTGTTTCTCATTGCCTCCAAATATGTATTTCAGTCTTAAATGGCTTAAACTCAAGGGATGGGTGTAGAGTCCACATCCTTGGTTTCTATGGTAGCAAATGGAATTTTTTCCAAGATTGCCTGCCTGAGTTAACATGAGGTACAATTGTAGGGTGATCACCTAGAGGAGAATTCTGGTTTCTTGAAACTGGAAAATCCTAATTTTATGTAACATTATTAGTCAATGATTAGGGAATCAGTACGGGGCAGAGAGATGAAATCCTGGGATTTTCACTGCCCATGAGTGTTCTGTTCTGACATGTGAGACCATATTTGCCTGCTGCTGGTAGGGAACTAAGGTGAGGAATTTCATAAGGTTAATAAACAAGCTGAAAGAGCCCAAATGTTGGCTATAGGTTGCTATAGGCTTTGTTAACTTGAGGTAAAGGGACATTTCAGATTCACAATAGAAGGAATAATGCAGTCTATCTTTATATGTCATCCCCCAACCTGCAAAAACACCCAAACCAAAAATCCCTTGAGACAAATGGGTCTGCTTCTTTCTAGAGGTGACATTCATGGTGCTTCCCTCCTTAATGGGTTTGGGCAGTTTGCTAGACAGCTTGAAAATGCAGAGCAACACTTCACCTACTCTCCAGGCAGAATGATATTTCACAAAGAATATTTGGGTAATGTTTATGAACATCAGAAAATGGTCTGCTTTCTTGTTTTCGATATTTACTGTAAAATATGTAGTATGGTTTAACCAAAGATTTCCTATGGTAAGAAGATGATATCCCCAGCTGGTACTTTACATTTAGTGGTAGAACAAACATATTAAAGTTATGAGTGAGATACACAGCAATGAATGTTATTGACTCTTAATGTTTAGCTTTATATAAAAGAGTGTTACAAAGAGATGATGTATCACTGAAGTGATAACTTTTTAAAATTCTGTATGGACCTGTGCAACAATCTGAGGAAAGAAATGTTCATTAACTTGTGAAGGACCTTATACCTATCTCCTACATCTACCTTTTTTGTGCTAATCTGTGGATCTCTGTTGCCATCTATACATGTCTCTGAACCTGGGTGGAGTCAGCAAAACCCCAGACAAAATGTGACAAGTCACACCTAAGAGATGGTTCTGCAGTTTTGGGGGTGTTTTTGCTGTCACAGGTCAGAACATTGCTCTGCACTTGTGAGCTCATGTGGGACATCCCAGCAGGGATTCCTTTGGTCGCTCTTTGGTTCCTCCACCTTACAGGGTGGGTGTGTGGGATTGAAGCCTCCTCTTGAGCATGGACATGGCTCAGGGAGCAACTCTGTGTCAGTTTGAAGGCCACTTCCCCTGAGTTTTACAACATACACCAAGTAAATGTCAGCTTTTTCTCTGTATAAGACCCAGAGAAAAAGTGAAGATATGAATTCTGAAATTCCCATAGATGACTAAGTGGTAACTTGCCAAGTTACTCTCTTTTTTGGTGATTTAACTTCTCTCTTTAGGTTTTGACTGTCTAAACATACTAAGGTTAGGTGACATGAGATTTACATTTAAAAAATGTGCAAAGAAGACTTTTGAAAGAAAATTGGTGTCTTGTGCTGAACAAGAGGAAATGAAGTAAAAATGCAGATCTACAGAGCTAATTACAGAGGGTAACTTTACTTTCAGGTGGGGATGTATTCATTGCTAGTTGTGACATAACTCTCCAATGTTTCTGATTTTTAAATAATAATGAATTCCAAATTAGTGGAAAAGAAAAGTGTGAACTTTAAGAATGTCAATTCTTAAAATGTATTTAATGAGGTTTTAATTTATGGTTTCCATTATTTTACCATATTTTCAACTATATAGTTCTTTTGACTGCTTTCTTTTTACTTTCATTTCCTATATAATTTTTTAAATTTTTTTCTTAATAAACAAGGTACTCCTTTTGTATTTTAACTGTGAAAAGCATGTTCCTCATAACTGGTAATAATTGCAGAACATCTTTACAAACTGTTGTTGCTTAGAGTAAAATTCATTCTGTTCTGCTGTGGTATGAATGATTTTGATTAGCATTCTGATTAATATTTTGCCTGCTACCTATGAATTAAACAGAACTTTTCAACTTAGTAAGATTTTTATTACTGAACCTGAGAAAGCGGAACTTTCCTTTTCTGTTTCAAAATGTTCACTGAATACATTTTCTAGGCAATATCAGAATGTCAATCCTTTTATTGGAACTATGCTAAGTGAATCAGATAGGATAGAATTATTTAATTGTACTAGCAATCAAAATGATGTAAGGGTCTGGTAGTACCTCTTACAGGAATGGTCTTGATGGTCTTAGACTACCAACATTAATTTACTAAATTACTATGGTCTGAATTGTTCTGAGAGGTTTAGAAAGACAAATAGAGAACAGAAAATAAGCTGCCAATACTAGTCTCTCGTTACCTAGAAAAGTTTATTGCAAAATTAATTTAGAGTTTGTGGTTTTTTTACACTTCCTCTCAGATATTACTTTTTATTTCTAGGGGGGTTTTTGGATGACAAGGTAAAATAAAAGGCATCTTTGAAAAGGAGCATCTTCTCCTCCTGTACTTTTCCTTTCCACAATGTACAAATTGAAGAGTACTGAGATCCCATTTCTTCTGTGCCTGCGTGCCAGGGAGAGTGGGAGGGAAGGTAGAAGGAGCAATATCAGAGCACTTAGCATTTATTTGGCAAAATCCCCAGAAGAATTTTTACAATTATCTCAGATGTACATGGGATGAACTTCAGCCTGTTTACATAATCAAAACCCGTGTGTCTGCATTAACTCAGCGTTATTGGCTCTTCCCCTTTGTAACAGGTAGGAAAAACATCCTCTAGAGACTAAAATGCCTGCTCATGCAATGAGCTTGTATTCAGCTGATCCCCTAGGAAATATTACCGTAGCAAATCTTATTTCAGGTTTGGAGTGGATTTTATTCTTAAATTACCTGTTTTATCTCTAAATTCCCTATAAAGGATAAAATCGCCAACAGAGGGGAAAAAAAATTGGATCAGATTACTTTCAAATTTCAGAGATTTTGAACAGATCCAACCACTTCACTGCTTTACCAGACAGGCATCCTGCAGTTTTGTTCACTTCTCAATAGCTCTGAGTTAAGCAATTACAGAAGAGATGTACCATTTACCCTTGGGCAATATTTGGTCCCAACTGCTGACACCAGTGCTAAAAGAAACAGTCAGAAGTGATGTAGAGAAAAAACCAAAAACTTATGGTTCTTAAAAATTATATGTAGAAACATCACCTTATGGTTAATTATTAGAAAATAATAAAACTGAAGAGCTAATAAATTTTCCTGTTTATCATTGGTGCTGAACCTTTCAAATCATGTTACCTTTTCCACATTGTGCTTTCTCCTGCTGTTCAGGAGTTGTGCTAGTGCACTTGTTTAGAACATTGGCCAGAAGAGGTGAGGGAGGAGGCACCAGCAGCACTTGATTAATAACTCAGGCAGAGGATGGGACCTGCCAGTTTACATGGGCTGTAGCACACCAATGCTTTCATGGGCAGCTGAGAAGGCTCTTCAGAGGGTTTTGGAAGGAGGCCATGATTTTGGTTAAAAAAAAAAAATCTCAATTTTTTGAGTTCTGTTCAGACCTACTTTCAGATGTATTTGGGACTCAGATTTGTTTCTTTGCACGCAAGTGCTGGGTATGAGGTCAACAACAGCTGGAAGGAGGAACTGCCCTACCTCTTCTTGAAAATGAGTGCTCCAAAGGACAGAAAAGGTTTCCAGTGCCTAAAATGTTATTTTATTAAAGCACAGACCAACATACTCGAATGAGATGATGCTTCAAGTATAGGAAGTTTTTATCAGTCAAGGCAGATCACGCAAAGTAGTTTGAAAATCCCTTCAAGTGTACTGAGAGTTTGCAAAGTGATTTTTTAGCATAATTTTGCTTTCTGCTTTACAGAGTTTTGATATATTCATAGCTTGAGCCAATGTGTTTCCCATGTGACATTGTCTCCAGGTAACCACCCATGAGGTGTTTTGGATTTGTCCAAAAGCTCTGCAGGACCTGGAGGGGAGCAGAACAAACACAGTCACACTCTCTGGTGCTCCTTCCCTTTGTAACAAAGCATGATTTAGGATGCTTCAACAGTAAATTTAGAATTAAACAAATTATTTTAACAAATCACAATTAGAGGTGTACTTAAAATTATTTGTAGTTTGTTTTCATTAATTTTGGTTGTGGTTTTTTGGGGGTTTGTTGTTGTTATTGTTGTTCATTTGGTTTTTTTCCTTTGGTATATTTGCAAAACAATCTGTAGAAGTTAAAGGGGGGGAAAACCCTTCTATAACTACATGACTGTTTCATAAGTGGGTTTCGCTGCAGTTTCATTCTGTGGAGTATTTTCATTTTTTAGACTTATTTCTTCTATATGCCAAATATTTCAGCTGAAGAACAAATGTTTTACCTTCATTCAAACATAGCATACAGTAAACTACCTTCTGTCATGCCTGCATTGTCTCTACCTGTGATTTTTTGAGGCTGAGAATTTTCCAAAGGCCATCCAGGGTAGATTGGCCAGTCTATAATTCCCCAACAGAACAGCTGAAGACTCTTAAGAAACTGGCAAAGCTACTGGGACCAGCCAAAAATGTAAAGAAGAGTTACCTGAGGTTTGAAAGAATTAATTCTGTCTGTTTTGGAATGACCACTCTCTCTGCTCTCCAGAAACACTCGAGGAGCTTCAGCAGCTGCAGGCAGAGTCCTCAGGTGCTCGAGGCCAGCAGGGCAGCTCCTGGATGGGGAGGGGATGGTTGGGGTGAGATTTAAGCCACACCTGGATGTTTTCAGGGTCTGCAGATCGTGCCAGTGTGGGCACTCTGAGCACTTCAGCATAGAGGGATGGGCCTGAACAAGAGCTGGCATCAGCTCTTCTGAAAGCAGGTAAAATAAAGCTGAGCTTGAAGTTTGCAATTGCTCTCTTACCTCTTTTTTGTTTCCTGGTATCAAGTCCATTAACTTTATGGTTTCACTTATACCTTCTTTAGAAGTAATGGTTTTCAAATTGCAATAACTTTTCAGGGTTGAAATGGAATCACCAATTCAGGTGAAACTGTGGGATGGTGATTTTTGGGACAGAAGCTTTTGTGCAAGAAAAATCCAGACCTGCTAGATCAGCAGGAAGCTGTCAAATTCAGGAGAATGTAACTGAGGGCAAGAGAATTGGAAAGAGGACAAGGAAAGTGCTCTCTTCTATAAGATACCTCACTGTGGCAGCAGATTAAAGAGTTGTGATCTAAGTAGAACAAGAATGAGAAGCAGAAAAGCCTTTGAAATCAGAATAAGTTTGTGAGATTGTAAAAGTGCTAAAACTCTGTCTAGTCTTTCCCTTCTAGTCCTAAGGGAAACACTGAAATGAATTCTGAGAGTTTATGGATATGCATTGTTTTGTCAATACAAACTTTTATTTTTTTTTTTTTTTTAATCTTAGTAAAAGCATGGTAAATTTACATGGGTTTTTTTTTTCCTTCTTTAATACAGTAAAGTATCCAGCTATGCTAAATTCTCTCTAGCAGGTCTGTCTGACTTTCAAGCAGTTTATAGCCTGATTTGCTATTTTTATAGACATCTTGTAAATATATTAGCTGTGTAGATGTCTCTGTGCTTGTGTCTCATTTTAGCAATGAAATGAGAGGTCTTGATTTGGAGCCTTTTTGGGAAAGGTTGGTGGTGTTTTTGAGGGGTTTAGGGTTTTGTTCCTTTCTTTTCTATGGGTAAATTAAGGTTAGGTTTCTCACAGCAAAATAACTGAATCTATAGTTAGGCTTATAGCACATACTTGAAAATTCTAACAAGTGATGGCAGATTAAATCTCTGCAGATATAGACTTCAATATGCCATTATTAAAAAGCATGATTCTGGTGGAAAGATCAATATTTCTAATGTTTTTCATACTGAGTGAATTAAAGCTATATAAATATTTTCTTATTTCTTGTTTTCCCTTTTCTCATTTTGATAATCAATATGAATTTTATGTGAATCCAAAAGATAATGTCTTATCCTGTCTAGCACACCATGGTCTGGGTATTTTTCCCACAAGAAAGGCAACATTTTTTAATATATTTTTGTGAAGTAATCTGACATTCTGGAATGAATTATTCAAATGTGTTTGCTGACTTGTAAGCAAGCTTTTAGTTCATGTCTGCTATTCAAGATCTCTTAAAGGTCATGAGCTTCCTTTTACATATTCAACAGGTATGTTTTTCATTGTAAATCCTGACTTTAAAAACAAAAACTCCACAGTAATGTGTAAGTAGGAAGATGAAATCTTTTCATCTACAGAATCCTTCTAAATAAGGAGGGGAAAGTACACTGGCTTTTAATTTTTATAAACGGAACAATTGATCTCTCATGGGTATAATAAACTCATTTATCTGTGAAGCTTTTAATAAGATTTAATTAAATTATCAGCAAAGCAACTGAAATTTTGTTTGAAAGACAACACTTGCTTTTTAAAATGTTATTTTGTCCACTGGGCTGTAATTAGGTTGCATTTTGATGGATTCTTCATATTTCACTTTTTCTCTTTTCTTCACTCTTACTACTGGGTTCTGCCTTGGATGACCCCTTAGTTTATAACAGGCTTTAATCCCTCAGCTGCAGAAGGCCATGAACAGACTTTATTTTTCATGAAGATCTCATCTTGTAACTATTAATTTCCAAATAACATTGGCCAATTTCCAAATAACATTTCTACCATGGCATCACTAAAATCTGATCCTACCTGCATGTAGATGAAACCTGAATCCCAAAGATACTCTATTAAAAGTTCAGAAATTGCAACCTTCATTATTTTAGCCTTGAAAATTATTTTCTGGAGATCATTTTGCCTCTAATTTGCCTACCTAGCTGCCACTTTAGTCCATTAATGTATAAATTCTTTTGCTTTCTAGCCTAATTCAGTTCTCAGCTGCAGCCTGGATAGAGCAGATCCAGCCTCTGTGTCATATCCAAGCCTCAGTTTCTCTCCTTAACTACCAAGTTCTCCCACAAATTATTTTTTTCACATTGTCCTGCCTTTTCTCTGAAACATGAGAAACACTTTAGCAAACCTGGAAAAGTCCTTGCTTATCATCTTCCAATCCTTTTTTGCAGCTCATCTGTACCATGGTCCTACACAACCCAGGTTTAGTGGTAAGGCAGGTCATCCAAAGCTATATTTTCCAAAATGTTTTTTGTTCCATATAAAACAACACTATCCACTAACATTTGTGCAGTTAACAGAACTTTCTCATTCTTATTCTGACATTATTCACTTGCCCAATTGTTTTATAAGTAGATTTTTTTTTTCTTTCTCTACATATTTTAATACTGGAGGGCTTTGGGGGCACAGTGGTAGGAGCTCTAAATATTTGGACCTGCAATAGTTGTAGTAACTGTGTCACACTGATACATGTTGTTATTGGGCCAGTCCAACCATGTTATAGATTCATCTAACTGTGTGGAAATGAGGTGGAAAATGAGGTAGAGTGGATTTTTTAAAATTATTTTGATAATTTTGCTCCTTTTTATTGTGTCTGTATCTTTAGCGGGGTTTTTTTATTGTACAGAGGTTAAAATAATTCCATATTTGCTTGGCAAAATATATATTTTTGAGGCTGGCTAACATGAAAAATAGTAGAACTATTGTTGAGTGGTGTGATCTCCCTGAATACCAGCTCTTTATTTACACTGTGGGTTTGTAAATGTTATAAATGTATAAAGATTTATAAATGCTTTGAAGGTGTCCTCTTTTGCCATAATCCCTGGGACAACAGTCTTGTCTCGGTCAGGATATTACATATTCTTGGAATATAAATAATAAGCAAATAATTGTGCCACTAGAGTATGCTTGATAAAACCTCCAATGCCAATCTGAACACCCTCAGCCACATCCCAGAGCAGGAATATTTATTTGATGAGCTTGAAAACATCTCAGCAAGCCTGCTGCATCAGGAGTGAGTTTCTTCCCTGGGACACAACTGGGAGAGTTAATATGGATAATGCATATATGAACATAATATTTTCTGTAATATGTATATATGAAAGTGTCTATAGAGATAGGTTTCTAGGCAGTTATTTTCTGAATAATAACTCTTATCATGCCCAAATATTATTTTGCCTGCTGTTTTGTTCACTGTGGTGGCACAACACAAAGGTTTGTTTCTGTAGGGAACAGCTAAAATAATCCCTGTTAGAGGAATACAGCACTAGGTTGCACTTTGGTGTCAATTTCTTAATGGGAATTGTGTGTTTCTCCATGAACATCCTTTGAATTTCCTCCGTTTTCCCCAGGAGGAAATGAGAAATCCCCTCAGCACATGTGGCAGGAGCAAGATTTTGGGTGACCACTGATTGGGCTCTTATTTCCTTTACTTTGTGTCTGATATGTGGTGAGAAGAGTTCATTCACCTCCTTAAGGCAGATGTGGCACACTTTTCCAGTTTGTGTGGTTTGCATTATTGAGGTGGGGATGTATCAATTTTTAACTCTTCCCTTGCTGGAAGGAGAAGCCAGACTTGCCCAAGTGAGGGATAGGATCATTTGTTCCTCTTTATTACATTTGATTCATCAGTGCTGCAGGTTTTCTTAGGCACAGGTAACCTGATGGCTGACCTAGGGTAAAATGCTTAGTGTCACATTAATTCCACAGATTATGACAGAAAAAAAACAAACCAAAACAAAACAAAAAAAAACCCTATGTGTGCTAACCAAAATGCACTTGGACTGAGGGCATTAAAGGGCTGGTTTGGGCTGAGTTTCATAGTGATATGAATAAAACCCAGATGGGAGCAGGGAAAAATTGAAACTTTAAATGTATAACATTAGTCACTCTTATTAATTGCAGGAAAATAAATGAAAGCACCTAAATCACTGACTACTGGAAAAAAATTAGAGATCGGTCTGGTACCAGTTGGAACAGCTTCCCACATGGAAGGTGATTGACACTCACTCAGATAGTGGAGACTCTAAGCAGGTAAAGAAAGGTCATTTCTCTTTAGAGTACTTCCAATTCAGTAATTTTTTTTTAATTTTTTTTTTTTTTTAGAATAAGATAACGTTCAAAAGAGTTAGTCTCCATTCTTGAAAGTTATGTGTGAGCCATTTGACTATAAAACGAGACAATGCAGAGGGTTATAAGGATTATGATCACTTATATTTATGCAGCTGATTAATCTAACTGGTCAAGCAAGCTAGTTCTCAAAGCATGCTTTTAACAAACTTATCACAGAAAAACTGGAGTTGAGTGCAGCAGTTTTATTGAAAAAGTCCACAGGTGTGTGCAATTCCTTTATTAAAATGTTTCCCAATACATTGGACTAGGAGCAACTGATGATCAAGAGATATTCCTTTTTTATACATTTTTATTTCCAAAACTGTACAAACATTGGAAAACTTTCCTTTTTCCTCCATTTCAATTAATAATTATTCTGTAGTGATAAGTTAGAGGTCTCCTGTTTCAAGCTGCAAGCCCACTTTTCTGGAGGTGGCATTTTGCATCTTTGACAATTAAAAAAAAAAAAATAACCAAACCATCAGTCATATTTACATGTGCTTAAGGTTGCATAATTGAGCATCCTACAGATTCCGAAAACCAGTGGTTTTCAAGATTCACCCAGGTGGGTTGAAGGTTTTAAATACATACATAACTGCATACATGTGATTTAGTAGCCAAGACACCCTCTGTTCCCTTTTATTTTCAAGGCTATCTATAAACTCTGTGCTAGCCATGGTGAAGGTTTGTTTTAGTAAAGGTACTCACTGAGTGAAAGCAGCACGGACAACTATTGCTGATCAAGGACATGAATAGGCAGAGAACTGTGTGTGTATATACAATAGAAGAACTAATGTTTCAAAATTAACTTGAAGCTCTTATGCAAAAATAACTTCTAGAATAAAAGCTATTTCCTGTACTGAATTAAAGAATAAAAGACCCCCACAAACACTTATGTAAGGAAAAGAGTGGAGCCCAATATGGGAAAAGAACAATAGAAGCACACAGATTAAATTCGGAAGCTGGTCTTGCAGTGTATAATTACTGGAGATTCAGTTGAAATACAGCAACATTAGCAATGGGAAATGAAGGCTACAACTGCAGAGGACACATACATTACACTTTATGAGCTATTATATTGGCCATACAGATTTGTCTATATGTTATTTAGTTGAATCCTTAAGGCTTCTCTAATATCTTGCATGACAGTGCTGTCTGCTTGGATCTTCCATGCATGAGGGAGAGGGGCAGTTTTTCAAGAAAAAAGAAAATTAGGTTTGTCCACATTTCAATTACAATAGCACATCCAGAGACACAAAATAAAAGACAAAACTTTATGGTACCTCTTTTCATTTATTTTGGCCCCCAAAAGATGCATGCACTAGACTTTATGTACTATAAGGTATTGAAATATTTACAGCATTGTACATGTGCTCTTGAAGGGATGGCAAAAGGAAAGGTCTGTGTTCATCCTGGTGGGAGTAGAAGTTAATTTTCCTAGCTTAATAATACCTATTCAAAGTGAGAGATGACTCTTCCAAAAAGAAAAGCCCACAGAGAATAAAGCTATAGCATAATTATAGCCAATGTTAACAAACTGTACAGCACTTTACCTGGGAATTCTCCTCTCTCTCACTCCTGTTTGGTATCACAGTATCAACTGTTAAGTGATGTTGCTGTGCTCCCCTTGCCCTGTCTGCCCCGTTTCTCTCTATTCCAGCAGGTATAGGTGTATATTACCTATTGACATGATTTTATTTTTAAAATATTTTGGCATGTGGAACTGACATGTAATTCACAATAACCTTGATGGCATTTTTTGGACAAATGATATGACTGATTTTTACGGGATTATGGCACTAAAGACCACCATAAAGCGCGTCATAAATACTTCAAGTGGATTTAGGAAACCATCTCTCTAAGAAATCCAGTGAGTAAGGCTGATATCACTGATTTCCTGCTGCTTTTAAAGGTACAGGTATGACACCCAATACACCAGGTTGAACAGGCAGAAGGCAGTTGGGAAGAAGATGCGGGCGTAGGAGTCCATTTTGGCGATGCGGATGTGTATCCTGCCGTGCCGCCACGCTCCCGTCCGGCAATCCTCAAAGCAGCAAAAGAAACTGGCACAGTCCTTGCCATCAAGACACTCATACCCGTACTCCTCATCCCTCTCTTGCAGGTGTGTGGCATTGTTCATTTGAATGGTGGCTGATCGGGGGCGGATGTCGATAGTGGGCGCCTAAGGTGGAGTGGCAAAAAAAGGAAAAAAACGGTAGAGGGAGAAACATTGTTATTATCACCAGACCAGCTGGGGATGATGGTCAACATGTGCATAATGGCTCTGCTTGGGGTACGTGAGAAATTGCTGAGCTGTTCTAATGGGGATATTACCTTGAACTTACTAAAATCAGTTGCATCATACCCTTTAGAGGAAAGCAACAGAAATCAGTCTAAGGTTAACAGCTACGGGCAATTAGCCTCAAAGCCAAACTGAGTAAACACCAGAGGTTAAATGAAACATCCAGGAATGTAACTGATGGTATTTTGAATATTTTTTCAGTTCAGTTTTATAGTTTACGTAGCTGCTTGATATCTGAAGGCACTTTGTTGTATTGCATATGAAAGGCACTGAACCAGTTGGAAATGCAGGATTTTTAAAGGGGTGCTTCATGTTGAGAAAAAAACAAATATGTATACACAGGAAAAGGGCAAAAACTAGGTCTTTTGAATAAGATTAAGAGAACCTCTATAAGACTCCAATTTGAATATATGCAGCTCACCACCTACTGATGTTCACCAACTAGAAAGTTCAACATGTTCCAAATTTTATATAGTAGCTGTACATGTACATATGCATACATATATTTAGAATGAACTGAGCAAGTTAAGCATTTAAAATACATTTGAGCACTGGGTGAATTCTGGGATTATAGGGATTGAAATTTCATGCTGATAATTATTAGGGAAACATAACAATACCATTCCATAAGTATGTAAACTCATTGTCATTTATTTCATGTGGTTTCTTCCCCCTCTACCCACCCCCCACCACCTATTTTCTTTTTTTTTAATAAAATCTCTGCATTTCTGAATGGAGATAAGGTTTATATGTGGAACACAGCTAGACATATTTGCTAATTTTCTAAGTGTGTTGATCCAGTGACAACATTAAAAATCTATATGGATCTTAAACCCTTTCCAAACTCTGACTTTTTTTTCATAGCAAACAGCATTTGAGTATAATGATGGTGACATTGAGGTATTTTTCCGGTCAACATCACAACAGATTTGGTTTTATAATTAAGAGTGAAATCAAAAAGGTTAAAAATCCAGAGTCAGAGTTGAGTTCTAAAAGGGTTTATTGCAGATTTTTAGGATAGCTGGTACTATTGGATCCCATGGCAAATTGAGAGAGAGAGAAGCAGAAACATTTTAACATTAAACTCTCTTAATCCATGCAATCCAATAATGTTGATCACTCTTGAACTTAAGTTCAGAGTTGTAGTTCTTTGGTATTTGGGCTGCTGAATCAACTCTACACATTGTCTAGAAATTTGTAACCATTCTACTTGAGTAGTTGTCTCGTTAATTAAAAGACCAAACAAAACACCACCACTATCATCTAAGCTCTAATAGTTAAATTCAGCAGTCGCATGCAGTGAATTTCCATTCCAAAAAACATTATACCTTGAAGGAAAACATCCGAAGAAGCTTTCATTTTGTAGACAGAAAAGAGAATCAGAGGGTTTTGTTTTAAATTAAAGAAAGGAAAGAAAGAGACAAAAATAATGAAAATTAAAAATATGTTTCTAAAACACGGTAAGTCAAAAAGAACTAAATTTATAGAAAGATTTGGATTACAGCAATTGAAACAAGTATCTGTAACATAAAATCCCCCACATTTTCAACTTATCACTGTCTTGTTTACATATGGGCCAAAGACATTAAAGATATTAAACTCCTGTGAGTTTTTCATATCCTGAGGGGATTCTAGTCCTTTATGCTGAACTGTTTAGAAAGAGACCATTCAGAGTTTATAGAAGCATTTTTTAGAAGGAAGACTTTTCACCTGCAGACTGTGCCCTGAACACTCTACTTTTAAGGTTTTTAGACCCTGTGACTAGGATTCAGGCAAATATTTACAGTTCTGTTCCTTCCCAGATGCTGACTAATAAGCAATGTAAAAAGCAAGTTATTTGTCTATATGGACACCTTAAAGTGAAACAATTAAATCTGAGGTTCATTTAGTTTTTCTTCTTTACCTGACTGTGTAAGACACACATACACACTGGCACTTTTATTTCCATCTAACACAGGACACATCACTTTATCATTTTGCTTTGGTTCTTTACAGACTGCCTCTCAGCAGCTTTTAAACTTGAAGTTATAGGAACAGTATGGAAACAGTAGGAACAGTATGTAGTGAAAGCTTCCTTAATTGCTACTTTTTCTCTATCCACTTTTGTGATATATTTTAAAACTAAAAGAGAGTATCTTCAAAAGCCCTTGAATATTTTAGCAGAGCGAATTCAAATTATTTTATTCTTTGTTAGATGCCTGAAATGGAGATGAAAACACTATTTATTAATATAAAAACATTTTTCCTTCATATTCTTCATTTTTTTGTGTTGTTTGGTTGGTTAAGGGGTTTTTTTGAGGGTTGTTAGTTTGGATTTTTTGGGGGGGTTGTTTGTTTGTTTGTTTGTTTCATGGGAGTGGTTTTGGTTTGTTTGTGGGTTTTGGGGGGTTTTTTTTGGTTTTGGGTTTTTTTGGGGTTTTTTTTGTAGATGATTAGGCTAAATGTTTTAGAGATTCTAGACAACACATTTGTCAGCTCAGTTGCCAAAGGCAAGGAGAAATCTGTCCTGGACGAAATAAACATGAAATTCTTTCCCTGTCTGGGCAAAAACCCAAATCACTACCGAGGGTATTTCCAGGATTTCTTAATAGTTACTATTATATACATTATTTTAACTATTAAGTAACATTTATCCACAAGTATCATTATAAACTACTGTCAAATCCTTTTCTAAGGCAGAGAAGTAGATAAATAAGGTAAGAAATATAAGAAAAAGAATTTAAGGAAATGATGGAAAGGAAACAGATGCTTAAGGGGAAGTTGGAAACAGCACACACTAAAGTTTGAATATAAAAGTTTAGCTGTAATCCTGATAAGCTGTAGTCCTGATTATTATGTCAATAATGTGGACATAAGTTAACAACATAGAATGTTGCTAATACTATCAGAAACTGAGATCTTTTATATAAAGAAATCTATATAAATAGTTGCATAAATAATGGCTTTGGTAGCTGTGGTTTGCAGAACAGTTTGGTTAAAAATATCTTTATCCTAAGAAATTAGTTTCTCTGGCATGCAGAAAACTGTAATACATGAGCTTTTGATTCTCAAAGTGAATGTTTGCATTCCTATTGTTACAAAGGATGAGTATATATGTAGTAGAAAAGTAGGAAAAATGATACAGTTATAAAGAAGGATTTAAATGCTCTCTCAGAAGAACTAATTAAATTTTAGGCCTTGCTGGTAAAAAGATACATACTGGGTTTTTCTTCTTTTTGTCTTTATCCTTGCTTGGCTTTCTGTTGCTGACAAAGTAATGCAAAGTCCCATATTCCACCAGTGCAGAGAACACAAAAATAAAGCAGACTGACACAAAAAGATCCATTGCTGTCACATAGGAGACCTTGGGAAGAGATTTACGAGCAATTGTACTTAGGGTGGTCATTGTCAGGACAGTTGTAATTCCTAGTAGACAGATAGAAAACAACAGAAATAATATTACTTCAAGCAGCAAAGTGATTTTGCCAGTTATATGTCTCTGATTGGTTTTGAAGTGTGCCTGGAGTTCAACCATGCTGCAAAGATATTTAATAGCACAGCCTAGCAGTGAAATGCCAATACAGTGGGAGCTCAGAGGATTAACAGGGATAGGCAACATTCCTTCATGGTCACTGCCAGGGCTGCTCTGTAGAATGCTTTGGTTAGATGAATTCCAAGAAATTTAGTTTAAGGTTTTGATTTTGTAGTTTGTTTCTAGGGAGTCTTTATTTGTTACTGAAAATTGAAGTTTAGGGTTTATGCGCTCAAATGCTTAAACAGAGCAAGAGAAAGATCTACAAAAGAGAAGTACTGTGACATGCCTCACCTTTCCTTCCCTTTCAGAGGATTATTGCATGTACTGTGATGTGAAAAATGTTAAAAATGCATTAGAACAGTTAAGATCTACCACATTTTATATGGCAAATTTCACACCTTTGGTTTTACCTTCTTAGTGGTGCAAATAGACTAATTCTCAACAGAGGGCCCAGCCTGTTTTGTGTATCCAGGTAAAATTTAAAATAACAGCTGAATGCCTTTATTAATTTTTTACTTCTCTAAGGCAGATTTTATAACCTCTTTTCAAAGAGGATGTGTAAAAAAATAATAAAATGCTTAAAGCTTTCTCTTGTGGAAGCCACTGATCCTCTGTTGTTCTGTCCTTTCTAGGGAGTCTGGAATGAAAATTGTGTCCCCTATTTTACACTCCAGTGCTCTGTGCTGTGATTCTGTGAAGAAATGAAAATGCAGAAGGAAAAACTGCAAATAATTCTCCTTTGTGTGGATTTAATGTAGAACTAGAAAAAGTGTTAAAGTTTCCCTAGCTGAGTGTTTCTGCTTTGTTATTTCTTACTGTTACAGCTGCTTTGCACAAGCCAGATTAATTTGGTCTCTCTTAGTTTATTTGTGGAACAGTTGCTAAATGTGTAGAAATTTCCAATTCTGATTAATTGCATGTCTCATTTTCCTGTGTAAGGTTTTGAATACCACCAAATTCAGTTGATTTTTTTTTTTTTTTGCCTGAATTCTTCATTTGGTTGCTGCTCTTTAAAGTGGTCATGGTAATATATTCTGTCCTTCTTAACACTTGGACACACAGTCAGAGAGGTGGATTTCTTCTTGGTAATTATTTAATTTGTGTTGCCAGTCACCATGATATGGAAACAGAACAAGTGAAACTAATGCATCCTGCCTCTAATCCAGCTGTGTGTCCCCATCCTCTTGATGTTTATAAAAAATACTGCTGTATTCAGAAAAAATGTGAAAGCTTTCATTGTTGACAATCTACAATAGTCAGAATCTGATACTGTAAAAAGGAAGAGATGCCAATATAGCTTAGTCCTTGTTACTCCTTGGAAATTACTGCATTCCTCTAAATGAGGAGAGTTCATGTAGAGTTGTCTGTTCTCATATTTATAAACTGGTGATCTGCAGAGGTGTCAACTAAACATCATAATGCTTGAAGAAAACAGGAAAAATAAACTCACCCAGTGATGTTCTGGCTGGAACTGCATCCTTATTAATCCAGAAAGAGACCCAGGACAAGACAACAATAAGAGTGCAGGGAATGTAGGTCTGAATAGTGAAATAACCCATTCTCCTGCTCAGGTTAAAGAAGACAGACATGACTACATAGTCTCCTGTAAATCAAAAGCAGAACAAGATAGAATAATATGTTAGAAAAACAATATAAAATTTGTATAGAAGAGTTTTCTATTCCACATCTGGGGGGTGTGTGCATAAATATTAACCTAATTCACCAGATATTCTGATGACAAATACACACATACATCTTCTTCAACTCAGCCCTAGCTCAAGAACCAGTGGATTTTCCACACCAGGAAAATGACCAGTATTGCAGATTCACTCAGGTAACTTTGCCATGTGATTTCAAGGGTAACCTGCCTTGCATAGCATGACTTCCACACAAGTAATTTCTCATAACCACACCTGCCTGGTATTTTTTATTTACCTGCAGATCTTCTATTGTATTTTCTCCTCTAAAATGATTTGAACGCACATTTCTTAAGTGGCCCCAAAAGCTGGGCTAGAAGTTACTCAGATTACATAACACATTGTTCTTATTCAGTAGTTTGTGATTGTCTTTTCAGGTTCTTTTCCACCTCTCAAATTATTAAGTAAATTCCATCTGGGTTCAGGGACATATGAAAAGCTTCAGTTTTTGATGTGGTTAATTTTTTGTTGTTGGGGTTTTTTGGGGGTTTGTTTGTTGATGGTGGTTTTTTGGGAGGTTGGTTGACTTTTTGTGTTTTGTTTTGTTGGGGTTTTTTTGTTGTTCTTGTTTTGGTTATGGGATTTTCTAAACTAAAAAACCCCTAGTTCTTATCTTTACTTCAGATTACAGCACTTCTGGGAAAAATCTTGATTGCAAAGGAACTACAGAACCCCAGGCTACAAAGACTTCATTGCAATTCAGTGAAATGCAGCCCAGAGAAGTCTCTAATGGAAACAGGATATGATTTGCAAATATAGAGTAAGGTAGTTTTCCAGCATTATCAAAGAGTGTCTGTGGCTAATGCAAATTCTGCTTAGATCAGTACCTTTGTTTAACATTGAGTTTCCTCTTTTCTGGCATAATTAAAATTTAAATTTCCCCCAGAATAATCCCTTTGAACCTGACCACAAAAGAAACTTCAGAGATATTTTTCAACTGGTGCTTCTTTGTTATTTTTTCAATTTGAATGTCCATATTCCTGGGATTAACTGGCTTTATTTTAATTATATTATGTTATAAATAAACCAAAAACACAAAGCACCCAAATTTTTTATATATGTAGTTTATAAGGTGGTACATTAGAATATGAGCAAAAATTTGTAGTAAGTAGTCTGATTATTTCCTTAGTTCACAGATTACTTTGCATTATACGTGCATGTCCTTCACATACCAAAAATGTCCAACCAACCTATCAAAAAAACCCCCAGCACTCAGCAGCACTGCAAAGCTGAAGCCATAAAATTACAGTCTGACTCATTCTTCATCTCTCTGGATCATATATTAACTTCCCAAGAAGTGATTATTTTTTCAGTTTTTGGAATTATCCTTTTATTCATTCACCTTCATATATGCCATTAATACCACTGATATTTCAATTGTTTTTCTGCTATGATATGGCAGAGATCACTTTAAGCAGTAGCTCTACTACTTCCATGCAAACATTTTTAAAGAGCAGGATTTTGTGCTCGCTGTTATTATATAAATTTAATGGGACAAAGAGTTTCCAGAAGTAAGAGATGAAATATAAACCCAAATACAGATAAGAACATAAAAAGGTACAAAACCCCCAGAACTGAAGTTTGAAAATTAAGTGTTTTATTGCTGTTCTTGTGTCCTTCTATTGAGGTTACAGCTGCTGTGGGCTCTTTTGGAGCAGATAAGTGATGCACCAGATCCCAGGTAACTGCTTTCTCTTTACTTTTTGTCCTATACTTGTACAGGTCTTTTTGCCCAACTCTTTGGCAGCTGTAGCCCTCCTGCCTTGTATTCAAAGGGAAAGAAAATATCAGACTCTTTCAACAAAAGTACTCTGAACGTACAAAATAATGCAAGACCTAAGATGTGCAGTTTGGGACTCAGTCTCAGTTGTCGTAACATCCAAAATGTCAAATGCATGAAGTCCACTGTGGAACATGGACTTGACAGTGCTTTGCTTTAATCACACCTCTCATGATGGAATCTTGCCCCAGCCCTGTTTTTATCCAGATTTGGTTTATTTTCTGACTCTATTCATGCACTCCTTTAGCTGAGACCAGCTTAAATACTCTGTTATTTTCAGATTATCTCTGTGCCTCAGGTGATTTTTCACTCCCGATGTGATGCCTGCATGAAGCTGTCAAACTAAGACATTAGTTTAGTAAAAAATGGCCAGACTTGATCCTCAGCACAATGTCATTTGTTAGTCCTCACTTGGCAAATTGATAATCTTTTCATTATTACTTCATCCTATTTCCCTGAGCTCCAGCTCTTGTCTGTCCAACATTGTCTGCTGCAGCAAGAAAGCTTCTCAGACTGCCAGGTTGCTGTTTGGAGCACTGATACACTTTTGGAATTTTCTAGAAATGAATGATAGAGCAACCTGGCAGTATCTTTGTAAGAAAACATACCTAAGTACTTAATATTTGGCATCCTAGTTAGATGATTTTGGATTACTTAGCCTTTCACCAGAGACCTTGCATTCCTGTCATCCATTCTCAGGTATATTTCTATTACATGTGTCTAGAAAATAACACCTCTTTAATTTTCAATTTTTCAAGAAATACAAAATTTCCCTAGAAAAAAAAAATCTTATTACACTGAGGAGCATAATAACTGATCCTTCATATATTTAGACTCTTCCTCTCTTTTCTCTGAATATACACATTTCTCCTATGCCTCTGTAGTCATCTGTGTTTGTATATGCATATAGACTTAATCTTCTTCATCTGAAGATACAATAGCAAGTTAACCAGCTTTTTCAATGGGAAAATGGTATCCAGCTCATATTTACCCTCATATAGAAATGCTCAGATCATATTTTCTACTGATGTAGATAACATTTTCTACTATTTTCTGAATATTCCTCCTAATTATGTTTGGAAGATCAAGAGAAAGATCAAGAGATGCAGAAGAGTGTTCTGACTTGAGACACAGCATCTTTGTGCTGCCACGCTGAATGGGAAGTTGAATATTTCTCTTGGGGCACACAGAGGAAGTGCATGGACCTTAAGTTATTTCCAGAGTAGGAGATAATTTGAAAACTAGATTCATGCATCAATATTCAGTGCTTGTGACCTCAGTAAACCCTTGCAAAAGGTTTTATTTCCAACAGTCCTGTTCCATCCTAATTTACACAGGCTCACAGCAGTCTATTTGAACTTTGGAAATTGTGATCCTCCTCCTACCCTAAACTTGTGTGACACAGTGATTTGAACACCAGGATTCAGGCTCTGTTAGACAGTAGGGGAAGTGAATTCCTGATTGGAGGAACCATCTGTGCATATGTGCTGGCCTGGGTCCCAAAGGTTCAATCGAAGGAATTAGTGGTGCCAGGAAGCATAGCCAGGGGGAATGTACACTGCACTGAAGTGATTTAATCAGCACAGTGGGTGTGATCCTTCATTGCCTCCTGGTTGAAGAGTCCTTTATACCTGAGCAAAGCCAATGGGGAATTACACCCATTAGTGCTCTCTTTATGCGTGTTTAAGTGACTGTGCAAAGTGTAAGGCACTGGGGGAAAAAGCCTCTAATCTGTACTCAGAAGCAATTCAGAAGCTAGTGCAAATGCAAGAGAAAAGGACAGCTTTATAACACCACAAGAAATTGGGGGCTTAATTGTAATTCAGGTAAGCAACACTTAGAGTAAGATCGTCTCACACTTAGTATTATGAAATTCTTTCTGTTGTTTAAAACACTGCAGGATTTAAATTATTGAAGGAACAGCAGAAGAGCTTCAGAAATCATATGTTGGCCACATGGTCAAGTTACTCATGTGTGTTACTTCAGTTCATTCTCAGATGGTTTTTGAGTGGGGAAAACTCAGTGTTTCATTTCTGTTAAGGATGTGGAGTTTGGAACAGGGAAATTCAATTAGGTGAAGGGGTGGCCTTGTTATGGGTTCACATTATTAGGTCATTCATGGCTAACTTAACAGCTTTGGAAAACAGTGAATGTGTGCATAGACATGTCCATATGAACAAGGTTTTTGAGAGTTTGTAAGTCTTTATTTCTCTCTCTGTTTCTTACAAAGCCACACACCACTCTGAATGGCACCATAGAAATAGATGGAGAGTAGAAGTGGCTCTCTTCTTCTCAAATTGTGTTTGTTCCTTTGTATATTTCACCTCCTAAACTCTCCAGAATTTCTCTGAGTTGCTGAAGAGTTTACAGCAAGAGCTCATCACCTCATGCTGACTCCAAGGTGTCAGGAGTTTCACTGTGGAGCTCTTCTCCCCGAGTGATATCAAGTCTTCTATCCCAGGCTCTGAACAGGATTTTCTTTGAGTATTTAGTTACCTTAAATATTTTTGTCAATATTTAGTAGTATAAAAATCAATGTCTGTTTTAGTAATGCTGATAATGTTTATACTGTAGAGCCTTTTATGCTCAAAATTTTAAAGTCTGTGGAGAAAATAAATTACGTAGGAGAATGTTGGTAATGAATCAATAATTGCCAGCAAAAGCTAACAAGTGTCTTTATTATATCCTTTTAAAATTGGAAGTTTTTCTCTGCTACATGAATTTGTTAAACTGCCAAAAAGAAGTCAGATAGGAGAAGAGCATTATCCAAACTCTCCCAGAATTTCTAGCCATCATTTGCTCCTTAAGGATAGATCAAATGACTGAAAACTTGGATTGATGTAGGTTATAGATTATATAGTATGTAACAGGCACAGTTTTGTTAGTGCAGCGAATAGTAATGGTTCTTACAGAGATGCACCAGTTGTCCAGACACCCAATGGGCTTATATCCCCTAAATTTACACAGAAACCATACAGAGAAGAGCAAGCACTTTTTAAAATATTTGTTTAAAGAGACATGTAAAAACATAGATAGAAATGGAATCTTTTCTCAAAATTACTTCATATAAACCAGAATACAAATAAATTACGTGTTTCTACATGGGGCACCCTATCCAGTTCATCTCTCTGGATGGAGTACACATAGGGGAAAAAGCAAATAAAAAACCTCGTGCCACAGGAGGGCACTGTCACCTCAGAATAGAAATGAGAAAAGCTTGCAAGTCTGCCAGTGGAAAACCGAATCTTAAAAATTTCTAATTATTCTTGCCATTGAGTGTATATACAAACACTGAAATGGCACAGCTGACTTGTGTGTCTGTGTTATTAAAGGAACACTTTTAGAGACTAAATCGACTCTTGTGTGATAGAAATATCCCCAAAGTAGCATCACCTTTGTGCTACAAGTAATGAATATAAACTGCATCAATTGTTAATGAAGAACAACTGCGGCAGCAGAATTTATCTTCTTTTCCTCATAAATAGCTAATAGATACATCCTTGTTCTCTCTCCCTTTTACTGTTAGCATGGCCAGCAGTCTCCTTTTCTGTTAGGCAGAGAACACAGCTAGAACTCTTGGATTGTTTTAAAAGAAAGAATGGCTAAACAGTAGTTTGATGGAATAGATGTGTTTTCTTGGGTTTAGTCATGGTACATGGAAACACCATTAAAACAGTGGTGCATGATGTCTATGAACATCTCCTATAGGAGCTTCTAAATCTCTCTAGTTCTTAAAAAGTTGCTGGATTAGTATTAGACTATAAAAATAATAGTGAATGGGACCAAAAGGATTCCAAATGCATCCTTCTTCATAAAAGAGTCAGGCTTGGTGGCATTTTTAGACAGATATTCTCCAATAATATAGAATAACTAATTGGTAAACTTGTGTGGTATTGCCTGTAAAGCAGATTTCTTTCCCATTGTGTGCCCTCCTGGCATGCTGAAGGGCAGCAAGGTTACCCAAAAGCTGCTGCAAGTGGAGAGAAAATGAAAGGAAAAAAGGTGGACAAAGCCTTTTCTCTTCCATGTCAGCTGTTGGTACCAGAGCTCTGGTGCATGTTCTGCTCAGCAGTGGCTGGAGACAGATCCCTGCCCCCAGAAAAAGTAGGAAAAAGGGAGAATGGGAGACAGGAGTCAGACTTCTCCAGCAAATCAAGCAATATCAGACTGTGGATTACATTGTACAGTGCAGCTCTAATCTAGGATGAAAAATCATGTAAATAGCTTAAGATTAGTGTATTTTTCCTGATGCATCCTCATTTGGGTTTTGTGCCTATCTCTTTTCTTGCCTTGACAGGGCCTATATTTGGAGTTTTGCTGGCATTTAGTGTCTTGGTGAGGGTACTGAGTCAGTCTGCAGATACGGTTCAGTGAGATGTCTTACACTGTTACAGTGGCATAAAGAAAATATGATATTTGTTCTAAACACACAGTTTTCTATGAGGATTCAGATTTAACCTATTCCAACAATTATCTTGTGGTGAAACCTAAAATGACCTATTTTTTTTCTTCATTTTCCAACAGATCAGAAATTTCATAAGTCTGTCAAGTTTGGTACCAATGTACTTCTAAAACTGGTCTTTTGTCACATGGAAAAATAATATTCCCTCTTACAGTGCAATATTTTTACACATATGGCAGGAAAATAACTTTGAATGAAGCATTTGGGCTGCACACAACTGAATTCATTTTCATAAAGACACAAATTTGATCACAGTATTAATCATAAGCTGATATGTATGAGATTTATTTGTTCTCACCGCCAGAAATGAAGAGTCTGGGGAAAAGGTAAAACAAGTGGGAACACTGTTCCATGAGACCTTCTCCTTATCTCATTCCTTGCCAAATGCTCTTTTCATTGGTTCTGTCCTTCACAGCTTTTTGTTCTTTTGTTGACAGATTTTTAGACTGCATAAGGGCCAGAGAGTTAAAAAAAAAAAAAAAAAATTAGTCCCTTCCTTTCCAAAAATGCTCAATAATCTCTTTCCCTCTGAGGTTTAGCTGCAAAATGCCACTAATTGTGTCATAGAGAAGTCATGATGTGAAATAAAATGGTGTAAATATTTAGCCTTTAGGACAAAGAAAGAATCTATGCCGTGGCATTGAAGGTATTTGCTTTTAACAGACTTGCACATGGAAGCAGTGCAATTCCCTACCTGTGTGCATTACATAAAAAATGGGGGGAGCCATGGTCATTGCTGGTACAGCACAGCAACTGTACTGAGTGATTTCCTCAAAAAAATCTAATAATAGAAATTCTTAATATCCATTTCTAAGCTATGATTATAGCTTGATTATGCAAGGAGGTAAAACAATATTAAGATTTTGACAAAGCTTGCACTGTAGTCCATTTATATAAGATTATCTCTGGGATTCAGATAGCTGCAGGCCTGGTTTTCAATTTACATTCCAAGGGATGAATCCTAACTGCATTGCACAGCTGGGTGAAGGGCAGGGGATGGGAGATCTGTGGGGTATTTTTGTTGTTGTTGGGTTTTTTTTTGGGGGGGGGTTGGTGCAGTTTTTAACAAGTAAGGAAGTAAGGTGTATGTCTGTGTGTTAATATGTCTGACATTAAACACCTCGATTTCCTGTGGGAGCAGGCAGAAGAGAGCTGCAATTAGTTTATGTTTGTGAAATGACAATCTTGGCTGATGAAACTTCTGCAAAATGAGATGAATCATTACACTCATCCAAGCAAATGAAATTTCTTTATGTATGACATGACTTTCTGCCCAACAGTTCTGGATTTTGTTTGGTCCTTGGCCACTCATTCCACTTGAAGTGCTGTTTTCTCAGTTCATTTGACAGAATGTGTTCCATGTCTCATTAGTTTCTAATTATAGGAGGAAAGAATGTAATGACACTAGGCAGTAATTAAAATCTATCTATTCTCTGCACCTTCTCTTTGAAATCACAGAGACAAGATTTAGCCTGAGAATTCTTTGTCACTGAAAAATGTCGGTATGTGGAAATGTGCTGAAGGATTGAATGTAAATTTAGGTGTGTTTGTTTCTAAGGTTTCATCAGTGAGTGCCAGAAGTCTGAAAGGAAGAATGAGTATTACTGACCCTGTATATTTGTCCATGATATGAATTTTTTACTATTTTGTGACATAATTACAAACAACTTTTTTTTTTTGCTTGTCTGTGAAGGTGAATAAGCTATTCCATTTGCATTAGCAAACACAGGAGGGTTTTTAGTCTGCAGGATTAGTATTCAGAAGTGACAGCACCAATAGGTTGCAGCTTTTGTGAGTGAACCATTATGCTCCAGTGTGCAAATAATCTTCAAATGATAGTGCCTGCTGCTCTCTTTCCCGTCCCCCCTTGCCTAGAGAGCATCAGCCAAGGATGAGAGCTCAAAGTCTCATCTCTGAATCCTCAGGAGTCATTCAGGTTCTAAAGAACCTGTTTGGCTCACTGTAATTAAAAGTCCATCCAGTTCAGAGATTAGAAAATGTGAGGATGACAGGAAATTTCACGTAAGGAGAGAAAGTAAGGAGTCACCATTTCCAGGCAGCAGCACCAGCTGGGGTGCTGTTCTGTCAGGAATTTTGCTGTGCCTGACACATCCTGTGTCCTTGGCTTTTTTAGATGTCTGGTTGTTATCTGAAGACCTCAAGATAAGCTGCTTCAAGAAAATTATGCACCTATAGCATGACTCTGTGCATGTTTAAATTATGACTTGTTTAATTTTGATTATTTAACCTCTTGCCTTAATAATACAGGTTTTAATATAATGCAATCACCAATGTAAGCAATTAAAAAATATGTTTTATATTTCATTCATTTCAAGGTATCCAGATGGTATAACCCTTTCTGACAGCATCCAAACCTGCCTGCTGCAGAGAGAACTGGAAATAACTTCTGTTTCTGTACTTCAAAGCATGGAGTACAACACATCCCTGGTACTTTAGATCAAACACACTATCAGAATTATGAAATGGCATGGAATAAGGATTGTCAGAACTATGTAAATTTTATCATGTTGAAATTTTCAGCAGATTGTGTCTGAGAACAAAGCAAAAAATGGTGATAGTTTTTGTTTTATGGGGTAGCAAAGCACAAGATTGATACCATACTGTGGGTCTACATATTTGGACTTTCTAGACGAGTCTGCAAAGGATTTGCCTGAAAAGAGAGCCTGGGCAAGTCCAGGGGTAATAAGAGAAATGTCAGATGTAAAAACGGGAATTAAAGAAATTAAACTTTGAGGTCAAGGTTAAAAGCTGATGATAGAAAATAGATACAGGTCTATTTGGTGAATGCCAGGAGGAAAAAAAATAAAGTATTTAATAATTTTTGTCTAAATAACAACAGTCTTAAAGATGTTTTGGAGAAGTCCCCTGAAGTTAGTATTGCTTCATGAGTTTTGTGCAAGTCCTGATTGCTGAAATAGCTGTACATGACTAATGTAGTTCATAAACACTCCTTTTCAGATTTGCTTTTGTGTCTTTGTGAATTGTCTTGCATGGCAGAGGTCATTCTGGAATTCCTGTGAACGCCTTTCATTGGGAGAGAAGAGCAAAATGAGAATACAGTGCATTTAATCTTTGGGTTTGATGTTTCCAGCTGGTTTTCCAGGAGGCAATAGTACACACCCTGAGGCTGCAATACAATGTGATGTTTCCTTCTACTTCCTCTCCAGAGGAGAGAAGGCATGACTGTGTGGAGCTCCAGACTTCACAGATTCATTCTGTCTGAACGCCCCAGCAGAAGAAATATTTATACAAGCAAACACCACTCAAACACCAGCACCTCTCTGCAGTGGGTGCACAGGGAGATGACTGGGAAGACACAACCACAAACAAAGAGCCCAAGGGGTGCTGGGAGGGAGGGATACATCCTGCTTTGTTGCTCAGCTTCCAACACTAGATAGACATTTTTTCCTTTTTTTTTTTTTAATGTTTCAATTCCATTTATTTTTAGCTTCTGTTAAATATTTTAGGATATTTCATTAGCAGATATTTGATTTTAAAGTCCCGCAGAAACCAATTCAACTAATGAAGAAAACAGTAAATTACACTTGAGTATGAGACTCTGGATGGCAAAACATCAAAGAGCCAAAGTTATGCAGATCAAACTCAACACAATTTGGTCACCTACCAAATGCTGTGGGCTTCAGACAGCTCAGTAAGAAAAGAAAGTGTCTTTGAGCACAAGAACCCAGCAAAGAGGCATGGTGAAATGTGAATTGTCCTGTTGGAAAACACTCTAGCCAAAAACAAATCAAAAAATCAGAGTGGATTATTGATCAGGACGCTGAAGCAGCAGGCAGGAGATCTCAGGTCTAGCCCCACTTCCCTGATGGACCAGGTGTAGCACAGCTGTTTCTCTTAGCCCATGAAAGTCATTTGGAACACATTCACACTCTGTTCCAACAGCATCTGCAAGAGTCTGCTCTAAACTTATGTGGGAAAATTTAACATGATTAGTTGGAAAAGGGAAAACAAGAAAATTATGTAGTTACATACAATTTATGAATTGTTATATAATAATTTTTCTTTGGCTTCTCATATGAAAGAAAACTCAAAAATGTTTGATTACTACTACTTTGTTTCCTTTGATACGAAAAAGTAAAAAAGTAGGCATGTTCATCCAAAGAAGCAAAGAAAGATATACTCACAAATACTCCTATTTAAACCCAGAGCTTGTAGACAAGTTAGTCTGAAATTTTCTGCTGTTTTCCAAACACATTTTTTCTTATAATAGCAAGGAAAAACCAAAGTTCATTCAGTTTTATGTTTGTGCCTTGTCATGGTTCTGGGATGCCAGAAATAAGCCAGACTCTATGTTTTGAAGAAGTTTTTAGACAACATGGAAACAAGATGATGCCTATAAATTGTAAGAAATTTCAAATAATGGAATTTTTTAAAGTAGTAAAATTGCCATAACTGAGCCTTGCAAAAAAATAAGAATAATAAAGGTGAAAAGCATATGAGTGTTTTACTATGTCATGAATGTGAAGGATTGGATCCCTGCACTGTCACTAAAAATGTTTCCATATTCAGAATATGACAAAATGCAGTGATATGGCTTTTCAAATGACTGTGGTAGTTCTGAACTTCCTGATACCCTTGATTCTTACAGGGTATTTATGTAGTTGAAGAGTAACAAAATATTTCATTTACCAGTTAATTACAATCTGAGTAAGTTCATAAACCAGGTAGTGATTATGCCATTGAGAGAGACCGTCCACAATTTTCTGTTCCTTTTATCAGTGACAGATACAGCTGGCAGCAAAACATAAATGCATTTTTAACTTCTCTTACTTGCCTCTGTTGAATCTTGACTTAAAATCAAATTACATAGCAAAGATAATTCTATTGCTTAAAAATTCATGGGTTTATCATAAAGGTTTTCAGTGCTGAAAAGCTTACAGAAATCTGTTTCTCCCAATTAGCTTTCCATGGCTAGTTGTGGATGTACTAAGTTCTTCAGAAACCCGTGGTTTACCCAGATGCACAGGTGGGAAGGGATTATATTCACACACCTTTCTGAGTTCTAATGCTAATTTCTTGTGCAGGAATTCCAGTGCAATCTTAGCATTCATCTTCCTTAGAAGGTGGACATGGAAATTGGCTACATCAGGAGGAGCTGCTGTTTGTATGAGCCTTAAACATTTATTTCTGTGCATGTGTATTTCATGTAAGGGGAACTAAGTGAGAAGAATAATACATTAATTGTGAAGTTTCAATATTCATAGTTTTGTTGAGGTGGTGTTGCGTTGTTGTTTTGCTTGTTAGTTTGTAATTATAATTTTCATTTCCATGGTAATCTCAGCACCTGTATGTGGCAAGGTATGGTCCCTTGGTACAGCAGGAAAGATGTTACCTGAAACCTTTCTGAATGCACAGCCCAATGGAGATGCTGTCAGAGTTCCCAGCATCACTACTGCTCATTTATAGGCTGGGCCATCTCTCTTTGCACTATATCACAGATAGATAGATAGATAGATAGATATGTCACTATCTTCTCTCTCACTCTATCACTTATATATAATGACAGGGGACTATTTAGGGATGATTACATTTTTGTAATCAATGATTATATTTCTTGAGATGCAGACACTGATAAAATGACCCTCAGAACAGTTGCCTGACCAAAGTACTGATTTCTTGGGCTATCATGTACAAGGAAGTTTCCCACCAGTGCCTGCAGCCTACAGTGCTGCTCCAGTTTTGAGTTCCTCCTCAGATGCTTTATGGTGACAGTGGTGATAGGTCTGTGTAGATAATCTTAGTGCCTTCTTAAAGGTTGAAAGTGCACTTGTTTTCCTCTAATCATTAATATATGGCTGCCTAAAACTGATGCTGAGATAGCTGTGATAGTTTTTAGCTCTGACAGAGTTCTACAGTGCTCAAAAGAACAAAACAATTTTCTTCATCTTGCATGGTCTGTTCAAGGCGTGTGAAGAACAACCTTCTGTCTCAGCGTTGCATAGCTGTTGCCATCACCCTTTGAGAGCAGAACATGCTGTCTCACACGAGTGCATTCCCTCCCACATGAGCTGTGCTTTTCTCCTGCTGGACATGTGAAAGACTGTACAGGAGCAGGCTGCTCCCATTAATGGACGTTTCAAGAAGAGTGCCTGCCTCGTAAGATTTAGAGCTGTAATTGCACCTTTCCATGAACTGAGCTTAATAAAAGGAACAGAAATTGTATGAAGTCACATGTTTTACAGAAATAAGGGATGTCTTACATATATTACTATATTACATACAGCCATACACACATGACTTCTGCTTTTAAAATACCACAAATCCTACATACAAAAGCTCAGAATGAGAGGAAAATATTTTCACTAGAAGCATCTGGATCTGTGTTTAGGTTGACTTGTTTGAGAGTAACTAATTTATTATCAACACTTTGTAAGCATCTAAAATCTGTTAAAACCATACTCTAAAACCATAGCATAAAGAGATTACCAAATTCCCTGGAAGAGAGCGCTCCTCAGTTCACATATGTGACTATTAAAAATATGATGTTCTTATTGTTGTTCAGAACTACTTAGAACAATTTCTGATAAAAATATGATAAATATATTTACTTTTCAAAATGAGCCATTCTTCTAGAAGAAACTATTGTGGACTAGTATTTGAGAGGTAAACATGATTTTCATTCTCCTGCTATCAATTTGCCTGAGGCCTGCTCTGTGTGCAGATTCCAAACTGTTTCTGGTTTATTAAGTATTTTGTCTTGCAGAAACCAGATGCAAACCTTCAGCAATGTGCAAATTAATCTTGTTCACAATCACAGTTAACAGGTAGCAGCAGAAACATCTGCTGGCAAAGTAGGTGTTGCAAAATTGTCTAAGGTGTGATTGGTGAGGAAATGAAATGGAAAGAAACCTAGCTCTAACAGAACAGTTATTTATATGCTAAGAAAGGAGATGGCAAATGTGTTTGGGTGTGTTTTTAACCTCTTGAGCTTTCTAAGAAGATATTATTGACATCAGGTAGAGAGCAAAAGGGTTGAAGGAAGGAAAAAGCCTTTGGAACCACTATCTCTTTAGCAATTAGAAGGGGGAAAGAAAGGATTTTTAAAATCAGAGAAGAAATAAAGGCATTGAAGTAGAAGGAACTGGTTTATTACTAAAATAGTAAATAACTCTAGAGTTTAAAAAACATAGAAGGTGTTCAAGAAACTAAGAAAGAAAGAGTGAGAACCTATGAAAAAAATGGCAAACAATGAGATGATGTTCTAAAATTGTACTTAATACCAAGGGTAAGGCCACAGGCCTGTAAGCAACAGGCCTGAGGGGAGGAACAGAGATAAAGAGGATGCTTGGTTTGAAGATCTCCCCTCAAAAGAGACAGCTATGAATCATGAATAATTTATAGCCAGTATTGCCATTTGAAGTCAAACAGATCAAGCTTAGGACGTGAAAAAAAATCTTTAAAGACTGCAGATAAGGATCTTGAAGCTTCAGTTACCATCCTCACAGGTACAGGCAGAGCTTCTCGGTGTATGTAATCACCCTAGTCCAAATCCTACAAGGTATTTAAATGGCTCGCTCTTTTCAAGAGGAGACCTTTGAAGAACTATTTATTTCTCAGATAGACATACTCAGGATAAAAGTTCACAGCTACTATAAAACAGCTTCCCCTGGGAGTCCCCATTCCATGTCACAGTGTGTATTGCCATCACATTGTATATTTTCAGGCCCGAAAGTGCAACCTTTTAATATCCTCTTAAAAGCGAGGTTGCAACAACGTGAATCTCATGGGGAATGTCTTTTTAAAGACTTTTTTCTTTTAACATTTGAAAATATTATGTCCTGGAAAGCCTTTAAAAATGAACTGGCAGTTCTGGATGTGAAGCACTGTGTGGCACACAGAGAAGGATGATGCCTTTGGAGTCCCACAGGAGCGTGGTGAGGGAGCTGTGGGCTGAGCTGCACCCTACATATCACAATGTAATGTGATGTCACTGGAAGTCAGATCTCTGTGGGGTCTCCTATGTTATTTTTTAGAAATCTGGGTGCTGTGTTTGTAAAAGAGAGGTAATGCTGCAACAAGTGACAGGCTTCAGAAAAGTCTGATATGCTCAAAAGAGCATTTGCATTTATCTGTCTATCTATATTTGCATTTATCTCTCTGCAGAGGTTGCCAGGCTCCAGGGTGGGGTGACAGGCTGGATGTAGCAATGATGCAGTGGTTGTTCCCTCTCTCTGGGACAGTCATGATGTTATCTCAGATGCCCCAGAGAGAGAAGGATACTCAAAGCCCAAGAGGCAAAGCTATAAAATTGCAAACATTGACTTCTCACACCCAACACAATATTTGCTTTGAAGGTGCTCATGAGTTTCCTGGAAGTGATGTAGGGATGGAAATACCGTCCAGTTTCCTTCAGGCAAAGGAAACCAGGCAAATGCAGCCCTGCTCCTCCACGGTGCCATGCCCAGCAGCAGGGTCTGCCCCTGGCTCAGCTCTGCTGGCCACATTCCCTGGGATGCCCTTGGCTGTTCATGTGCACCTACTGCAGGTGGGAGAGGAAGAGGAGCCAAAAGAGCATTTAAAACACTGCTTTACTCTCTTTACTGAACTTGGGTAATTTTTACCATGACTTTCAGTTTTTAATCTGTCGATGACAGTGGTGTTTTCACACAGCAGCTCCCAGCCAGATCAATTCTAAACATTTCGATATTTCTGGAAGTTCAAAAGAAGATGACTGATGGTAGTTTTTGAAATATACATGTTTTACTGATTTTGTTTCCTCCTCCTTTCTTGATCCTAACATCTCTATGTGAACACATTTTTAAGCCAAATGAATGTTGGAAAACATGAATACAAGTGTAAACAAAGTTCTTCAAGCAGCTCTCAACATGAAACAATTGTATTACCTTGAGCCAGTAACCTTGATTTTGGAATATAATTCCACTATCAAAGAAATTTTATCTCAAAGAAAAAAGACCTTTTATCTCCCAAGTTTACATTTCCAGAGTAAATTAATTAAATGTCATAACATTAATACTTTTCTTTGCATTCTGAAAAGCTACTTTTTCCTTTAAATTTATTTTTATATAGTACTGTAAGTTGTTTTTTTTCATGGGTAGTCTCTGTAGCACTGCATTCAGATAGGCAAACTGATGGTTATCATACATTTATTTTTGATTTTAGCTTTTTACTCTTTGCACAATTCTCTAATAATAAATTCTTTTGATGAAATTTTTTACTTTTCTTTTCACCAGAGGTACATTTTTTCTCTCAGCATGGAAGGATATCCAAATCTTTTCCTATACCTATACTTGAAAGAATGCTACTTTTTCTCTAAATACTGTCATAGAGTTGTTGACAACCCTTGTTTTTCAAAACAATAATGGGAAGAAAATTAATTATTTTCTTCATATTCAATAATATTTTTTTGCTTTTTCCAGGATGAAATCAAATAATAGAATTACTTAAGAACTCTCTTTCTTAGATCAAATCCTCAGCACTAGAGCAAACTGGGGTGACAGTGTGCTGCCACAAATGCCCTGGTTATTGCTCTTGCATCTCCATAACCAAAGATAACACATGCAGTTCCAAGATATCACTGTTTCACATCAGGATTTTGTAGAGAGGACAATCTGCCAGCTCTGTTTCAAAGCAGACATTTGCTACCTTAAGATAAGAAAGGAAATTTTGAGGAACTACAAGGATCGTTGAAAGCACTCAAACTTGTTTTCTCCTGATTTTGCATAAATATCACTGGGTAGCAGCTGAAGATAATCAAATCAATGCTTGTTTCTTGTTGACTGTGTGTTTTTGCATTTTGCATAAGCAGAGGAGTGCTAAGCAAGGTCAAATAGTTATTGCTCTCTGTTATTTGAGTGGGTAGGGTGTGAACTCATTGTAGGACTTTTGGGGGGAGGCAGAGGAAGTGAGGTGTTGGGGGGTATTTTTAACCCATGCACCAAGAATGGGAGCAACTTTGTATGATGGGTTGTTACCTACACAGTATGACTCTACTTCCTCCTCAAAGTCATGTTCTCAGATTAAAATAGAAGAAATTGATCTCCAATCAACAAGAACATATTATTTGCATTAGTCAATTTTTTTCATAATTTTCTCAATTCTCGAAACAATAGACAAGAGAGAAAAAAATAGCAATTACTGACTAGTTTCATAAATATTTCTNCTACACAGTATGACTCTACTTCCTCCTCAAAGTCATGTTCTCAGATTAAAATAGAAGAAATTGATCTCCAATCAACAAGAACATATTATTTGCATTAGTCAATTTTTTTTCATAATTTTCTCAATTCTTGAAACAATAGACAAGAAAGAAAAAAATAGCAATTACTGACTAGTTCCATAAACATTTCCAGTCTCCTAGCATAAAGACACACAAAGGGCAGCACTTTATACATTAAATCTTGAAAAATATTTTCAAATTCTCCTATGTAGGGCATGATACAAGAAAGTATTATTACATAAATTTTATCCTGTAGCTCTTTAGCCTTAATTATGTAATCTTCTTGAGTGTAGCAAAGAACTCACTTAATAGACTGTATCACTTTTTGAGATAAGTGGCATATTTTTAGCTTCTGTAATGTACATTGAAATGAGGGCAATTATGCCTTGTTTCAAAAGGCAGTGTTAAAACACACACTATTTACAATCCAGAATTTGTTTTAACAATACAAAATGAGGCAGTTCATGTCTGAGAGATATACAATGATGAGGACAACTATTTGAACAGTACTGCCATGCTTAGTGTTAGGCTACTAAATTCCTCTGTGAGAATGTGTTGTCAGCATTGTAGGATGGAATTTGGAATTGTAGGTAACATGTATCTAAAAATGTAAGTAGAATATTTTGTAGTCACAAGGTACAACACAGGGTTTCAGTAGTTTGTACATCATGTACACATTTTCATTTAAGACCCCAGTGTATTTCCCTTTCATTTCTCCCATTTTATTTGATAAAAAATTAACAATTGAAGCTCATTGTGAAGGTCTCTTCAAAGTTAGTGATGTTAATTTAGTTTTATTTCTTTTTCACATGTCTTTTTTAGCATATGGCTAGGTTTGAGTATTATTAGCTCCCATGGATGCTGTCTGGCTCTTTTTACCTGTGACACAGACTTGTATGTCTTATTTCCAACCAGCCTTTCAATTATATCTGTTCAAATACAGTCAAAAAAACAAAACAGCATCTTAGATAAGTAGGTTACTGAAAATGCAGTGTAGTGACAGGGGTTGAGAAACCAGAAATTGCACTTGCAAAGTGAAGGGATTTAACTGTGTAAGAACAGCCTTAGAGGAATATTTTTATTATTTAGGGTATATATGTGCCCCAGGCAAAACTGAACCTATTTCAAATAAACTATCCCTACTCTATACACATTATGAACAGTTAGCTGTCCTCATCTTCAAACATCCTAATGAATTAATTTTTCTCCACTGAGAAAGGAGGAAGATGATGAATAATAAAATAAGGCCAAGGGAAGAAAATGTCCAAGACTTTATCATATAGTCATTGTACTACAAACATCTTTTTTTGACATAAAAAGGGTCTAGAGGCAAGGCATCAGTACAGAAATTGACTGTCAGTCCTACACTGATCAGTTTACAGGCTACAGAGATTATCTAATACTCTACAGATGAAAGGATGAAGTGATCAGGAACCTTCCAATTTATCAGATAATTGATTAAACTTTAGTTATTTGAACAGTGCACTAAAAATAATTTATTTATATCAGTGATTTAAACATCCTTATTACCTTTTTTAAAAAATGCTTAATATTCAGACTTATTTTCATTCTAAAGTATTGTGATTATACATTATTCTTTCACTACTGTGTCACCTGGTCTAATCCTTTTGAAGCAAAGATTTCTCCCTGCAATTCATTATAATTAGATCTAACTGCAACTAGCAAGAGTGACATTACAATGATTTTCTCTTGGGATGTTTTTGAAGGTCACTCAGTGGTTAGAACAGGATGATTTCACTGTCAAACAGGAATTATAGAAGGGAGTTGGGATAATATGCTTTGTCTCAAGGAGTCAGCAGTACTCATGTGTTGGTGTGCAGGGCTGTAACACTCATGAAAATATATTCATAGGGGTGTAAGAGGCAAGAATTTTTATGCTTAGTTATGTCCAGGAAGTGTTTTAAGATATAGACTCAAACTTGCTGATTTTATTATAAAATTAGAAACATTCAAAATTCTGGATTTTCTTTCCTTTTAATAATTCAGATATCCTAAATTTTCTTGCTATTAAATGAACAAATATTATTTAAAGGCAGCATTCTATCATATCTACACAAGTATATTTAATGCAAAACCAATCTTGCTTGTAACATCTGTGTTTTTGTAATTACTCAGCAATAAGTTCAGTGCAAATGCTTGTAAGATCCCACATTATCCCTCATTCTCTGGTTACTTGTATATTAATTCTTTTTATCCTTAGCTGACCTTTCTGAAGCCCAGTTTAAGCCCTAGTAAGCATGCTTTTTAGATATGGAAAACCTTATAAAAGACTCAGAAAAAAACCTTGACTCTCAAAAATCTTTGTTCAGTTGAGAAGTCATTAAAAGGAGGATTTCAGGCCCCAGAACCCTTTTCCCCAGGGACAGTCATGATTTTGTTTTGCTGAGGTGAGTCAGTTGACATTGAGTCTGGGAAAAACTGAATGGAAAAAAAATAGGCTGAATTAATGTCACTGGAATTTGAAGAAACTCTTTAACCTCTCTCAAAAGATGAAAAGTAATCATCAAAGAGCCTTTCAACTCTTCATATGATTAGGTAGAAGCAGGTGGATTTGAATGCCTAAACCTGCATCTCTATAGATACAAACCTGAACAGAAAAGTCAGATTCTCTCAGTCTGTGAGGATTTAAAACATATTGATTCCCTAGGAACAGTGTTTGGTTTTTTCCTGCCTGTTAAACCAAGATCTAACCCTTCACTGTGAAAGAGACTGCAGAGTGCTGGAGTCTCTGTGCTCAGGGTGCTTTTTGCAGTGACTCCAAGGGTGATGTCCCTGCAGAGCCAGTGGTGGCTCTGTGCCTGGGTGGCTCTCCCTGCTCCAGACCTTTCCCAGGAGTCTTGCCACAGAAACTGGCAAGATCATTTTTATTGTGGTCATAACACAGAGCTGACACCAGGCAAACCCTGGCTATTAATTTTATGTATTGCTTGGATCCACAGGCTTTCTTGTTGGATATGGCATTTGTGATAAATTCCATGGCCTCAGCCTGTGCTGTTAGGATGGCCTTGGATTTCCTATTGCTCTGCTGTCACAGGATGGGTGATTTGAAAAGAAACTACAGAGCAGAGGATGAACAGAGAGGTGTTTGAATGACTACAGAAGTGGAAAGGCAACTGTGTAGATTTTTAGCCAAGGGCTGAAGCAGCCAGTACAGAAGAGACTCAAACATATCTGCCCTGAGCCCTTCCCAGCCATTCCAGGACAGCCTCTGCCCTTCTTGTCTGCTCTTCACTGTCTCATGTCCTGGGAATCTTTGGTTTGTCCCTGTAGTCTTGTCTGTCCCTACAGGGATTATATAAGGATAAATGGTACCAAGGACTTCTGATTTTGCAGTTCTAAACAAGTACACATACATAGATTTTAGAAATATGCTTGACAGGGAGGATTCAAAATGCCTGTTTACTGAATTAGTTTGTTTATTCAATCATGTAAATTTTTATGTAAATTATTATTTGCCACACAACCAACCAACTGAACGTAATGTAGAATATGCAAAAGGTGGGGAATGTAGGGAATTGTATTTCAGTTTTACTCTTTGATGACACGATCCTGAAATGTAGATTATTTTCAATGAACCAATTATTCAACAGCTAAACTTTGGTAAATGTTCGTTAATTAATGTGGTTTGATGCATGACTGACCAGTAGGAGTATGTGGGGTATTATTTCAGGAAAAATTTGTTGTTCACATTTTAGAAATCTCTCTTATCCATTGTTCTCCAAAAGAATATGCAAATGTAGTTACCTTAGACCATTTTTTATCCCCTAAGAGCAATATCAAACTGTTGTAAGCTGCCACCATAGACGAATTCCTGCTCACAGAACTGTCTGTAACCCTTTTAAATGGTATTTTATATGAAAGTCAAGTAATTCAACTCCTCCTGTGGTTTTTTTCAAATGGTGATATTCAGATGCAGTAATGTGGTGGTTCATGCAAGTTGAAATAAGGGAGAGTTTGAATAAAAAAAAAAAAGAACTTATAAGCAAAATATTCCCTGTTGACTCTCTTATTAGGATAGGTGGTTATTCATAATGGGGGTAAAATCATAGGGTGTAGCTATCAAAGGGTTCTGGGGTTATCTTAAGGATATTGGCTTAGAACTGAGGATTTCCATTGAGGCAGCAAACATAAAAATAGAGATTTCAGTCTATTGTGTCTGCTTTCTACTTTAAATGTTTCACTGTCCTACAGAGACAGTATTCTTTTAAGGTAATTCTTTAAGGTATGTTTAAGATAATAATTTAATATAGCTTTTCCAAAAATGAGGATATTGAGATAAATGCCTTCCCATTCCATAAAGAAAACAATAACAACACACAGAACACTTTAAAAGTCATCTGGGCTTTTTGACTCAGAGCTTACATCATTATTTGCACCTCTGTAAAGTGGATACCAACGTGTTTAAATACTGCCAAAAGCAAGATGCAGGGAGTAGTACCTTGCATCCATTCCCTAGATCAAAATCTTCAGAGAGGAAATGTTTTGAGTTCTCAGAGGGATCTCTCTGGCAGTGCCACATGCTGTAGCCAACCCATCCTAGAACCTGAGACTGTGTATGGGGCTGGAAGGGATTTCTTGGTGCAGTGGCAATCCACTTATGCTCATTTTTAATGTCAGGACTATTTCCCAGTGCAGATCTACAAATCTAATTTCCAGCTGTCATATTTTGCCTTAATAAAGAAGCAGAAGAAGACTCCTGGGGCTTTTTGTGCATTATGAAACCTCTGGGGACTGCATATCTGCCAACAATTCAATTCATTAGGATACAACATTGAAATAAAGTATAAAAGCCTGAAAATACATCCTCTTCCACAAAATAATAGCCTTGACCATATTTTCCTGATAAAACAGAAGCCAGACCCAGATTTACTTATGTCATTTAACAGATGCATATAAAGATGAATATTTAATTACTGGTTTGTTTATCAATTATGAGCAATGCATTGTCTCTATTGCATAGCTTTGATTAGCTCTCTAAAACATAGAAAAGGAAAAAGATTAAAGGTATTTAAAACTATTGCCTGGCCAGTCTTGTGGCTCCTTGAAGGTTGTTGAATTGCTGTTTATTAGTCTTATAACGCCTTTGTATCTAATTAAAAATTCAGGGCAGACTCTGTAAATAAGCAGTAGACAGTGTCTGGTCTAAAAAAAGGAACTACCCAGTCACAGAAATGAACTGGGAATACCAGAAACTCCATCTGTCCTGAATAATTACACATTTACAAACTGTTTTGCATAGTACAATATTTTGTATGTTCAAAACAACTGGAATAGTGAGTAGAAGTGCAATTTATCTAGGAGTTGTATGAAATTCATGAAAGCCTATTGATAGAAAGAGTTCCAAGATTTAAGCTACTCCTTTCCTCTTGGTCTGTGGTATGATTTCATAAACTCTCCGATTTTAGGGTTTCCACTATTTTCCCAAATACCCTCTACCAGTGTTGATATTTTTTATGGTTTAAAACCAGTATGGTTGTTTTACTCTTTTGATCATGAATAATATTCTTCTAGACTAGTTCCATATTTCCAAGTATTTCCAAAAGTCATGTTTTCTAAACTCTTTACTTGCTATATTCCCCTGCACTGCCCTGTCTTTCTCAAAATATTGCACTTAAAAGTGATTTTTTTATTCATCAGGCAGAATGCAGCAACCATTTGACATACATTTTTCACAGAGCAGCACAGTGAATATTTCTCCCAAGTCTGCCCACAACACTGAGTAATACATCCCAGAGGCAGGTTTTTACAATAATACCACTTTCTCTGTCCTTTGTGGGCTACCACAGCCCCCCAGTTTCTTTTTTGTTGTTTTGGGGTTTTTTTTTGCAAAGCTACTGATGATTTTATATTTGTGCAGTTGATTATTTCCTTCCTACAATCTTTCCCTCTTTAAATGAAGTAATTAATTAAAATTTTTGAAATGTGCTATTTTCCTGTTCCCAAAGTGCAACATGTTCTTCTCGATATAATCCATGTGTGCATTATATTTTGCAAATCTTATACTTGTGCATCATTGTTGCTTTCTTTGTAAGAACTACTCATAGCAGTGTGCATCCAAATTTTGCAAGTTGGTGAATTTTTGTTCTCCAGACTTTTCCATCAGTTCATCCCTTTTCTATTGGAGAATCTGAAATTGCCATTCAGTCGATGGGGCCTTACACTGTGAGTAAAACAGTCACCCACAAGAAATGATAGTTTCTTAATAAGATATGCACTCTTTGAGCAGTGATTATTGGCATACATCAATAACACAAAATATCTTAAACCCATCTCAGTTTCTAAGTGTGTAAAGTCAACTGCAGTAGTTTATATAACTCAGATGATACTATGTTTCAACACGTACTCTATCAGAAATCATCTAAACTAAACCAATGCTGTTTACATAAGGTAGATTTTGGTAAAAAAGCAAAAAATATATGCAGGTAACGTATATGGACTATTTAGTTATTTTAATGAAATGTCCACAGGGTAGAAGGTTTACAGTTTTTTGAAGAGTCCCCACTATCATTGGACAGTGGATTCCATTTGCTAAGTTAGTTCTTACTGCTTGGTCAGTGACTTCTGAAGAAAATTAAAGTTGCATGTAAATGTTCAGTTTAGAGAGAAACAGGCTGGTAATTCAGGATGACTTATTTCAGATAAGAGAAGTAGAGGGATGGTTTGTAATATTCCAGTTGGCTTTTTTCAGCTGTTGCTGGGATTTGCTAACTAAGGGACAGAATTCTGACATCTGGCCCTTTGAGTTAATCTTGTGCAGTGCGTGCAAAGGAAGAGCAGCAGATAAATGTAATAATTTCAGCAAGACCATCAGGTCTTAGGGAGCTTACACTCAAACAAGCCTTGTCCTTCTCTGCCAATAAGCCAGCCCACAGCTCACACGTTCAGCTTTGACACGACAGAAAGAGAGTTAGTGGAGTTTGGAATGGCCAAATCTCAGCCATCCTAATTCTCTCTCCAGACACAAAGCAAGCTTAGCCCTCAAGGATGAGAAGATATTGGTTGCTGGGAGGTATAAAGCTGGAAACAAGAATTTGTTTTGAAACTGAGTAAATCGAGACTCTGAAAGTTTACTCCAGCTTCAAGTGCCTTAATACTAGCCTCAAGATGCTTTTGTTCTCTGCTGTTCAATTTTGTATTCTCCAACACCCTTTCTTGTGTTCTGGTTTCTCTGGGGTTTTTCACCTAAATTTAATTTTGGGGAAAAGCTTGTGGGAGTACAGTATAGCTCTCTTCCCAACATCTCATTAACTTTTCCATTGCCTCCTCCACGGTACCTCAGATTCTATCTCCACCAAATCACTGGCATTAGTTTGTACTGAAATTCTGCACTGGAAGTAATTGCATAAAGTGTCAAGATTATTTTAGCTATATGGATACTCAAACACTTAACTGGGATACTCAGGCTGCACCTAGGTTGTTAATAAACTTGAGATCATTTTTGTCCTTACTGTTCATGAAACTATAGAAAATATGAGCATGCTATGTGTGTAATTATAGGTAGAGCATGGGTCTGGCTGAGGAATACTGGACTTAATGTGGTTGCCAGCATGCTTCACTGAAGGAAGCCATGAAGAGCCTTTAGGCTTTGCTGGCTTCGAGAAAATATTTGGAGGAAATAGACCAGATTCATGTTAACTGCTATGTTGTTGGGTTTCTTCCACACCTAATTATTTAGATGCTACACCTAGATCAAAGTAAAATTAGTTTTGCAGATCTGTGGTTATAAAAACAAGAGGAGCAATGAAAATCAAACACAGGGTAACTGCAGCAGAAGAAATACATACACTGGACATTTTTCCATATTTTTATACACAGCAGGCCTGTAAAAGCAACAGCAGCAGGCTGAGCAGCTTTCATGTGTTTTTTGACTTAGGAATTGAGTGACGATTTTTTGCTGCTTTAAAGTGTGTGCTAGCTGCTAATTAATTTATTAAAATAAATACATAAAACACCAGTTCCAAATAAAATGGACTAGTCTGTGTCATGGTATTAAAAACTATGGATGTTACATTCTGGGAGTACTCTAGGTGAATACTAAAAACTTAAATGACTATACACTGAAAAAAGAAAGTTTTTCATTGCATGAGAAAGGGATTTTTTTCTCTGTTGTGTTTTACTGTTTATTTCCCAGTATGCACCTTGTTCACATTAACAGAACATTAGAGAATGCTTTTGAGTCACCAGTGCACTCAATCAGGGTATAGGAAGCTTGTGGCATGTTAAGATTTTATTATTGTCTATCTCTGATAAAAAAAAAGAGAGTTGATTAGAGGACGTCTCAAGCAGAAAATTAAAGAAAATAGCAAATAGAAGAAACTCAAACTAAGGCTGAAATATAGTTAGTTTTCAACACGGTCAGGATGAGGCTGGAAGCACACTTGGGTGCAATGCTGCCATTTGTTCTGTCTGAGGGGAGATGTATTTATTGCTGCTTTTATTTTTGCTTTCAGAGCCCTGTGTAATGGTGGTTATTAGCAGCTATGGCTCACAAACATGCTGCTCTCCTGTCCTCTTTTGCACCTTTATGTTTGTTTTCCTGAGAAAACGAGAAAAAGTTTTAAGTGCTTTCTTGAATACTTGACTGAACACCTTCCTTAGCTAAAATGGCAGAAGACTCCATGAGGCAAACATTGCTGCATTCTGGTTTTGCCCTGCTCATCAGACTGAACACATCATTGGTGCTTAATGTCCACAGATTCAGGAGTAGGAACTTGAACCTCATCTCTTTGCTTCTTCTCCTCTCTAATGTACAGCAGGCTTATTCCTCTCAACTCTGGAGTATCTCACTTTCCTTTTTGAATATAACAACAATGTTGCCTTTTGGAAATAAAATGGGTGGGGGTATTTATAAAGGCAGAATAAACACAGATGTCTGAATTTAAATTCAGATACTTGCCAGAACTATAAAGTAAGGTAAAAATTGGAAGCAGACTGAAAAAACACCAACCTGCCTACATTTCATTGTTCTTTTTGAAAGTAAGGAATGAAAGATGAGATATATCATGCGCATACAAGAATATTAATATGCATTTCCTCTTTACATCCCTCCTCATTGTCACTGCTTTTCTTTCCACTGAGAAATAAAACAACATATATGTCTAGAAAAATATATTTTTCTGTTTAGTTAGTAGGGTTAAAATTGTATTTTTATTAGACACTGAGTACTTCCTCATTTATCATTCTAAATTCCACTGCTTGTTTCCAAGGAGATAGAAATATGAAGGAAAGCCATCTGAGACTCTGATTTGTAAAGCTGTTCTCTTTAATGAGAGTTGAATGTGCCTTATTTTAAGGAACAAAATAAACTTGTAGCCTCTGTAGTAAAGAGGTTGGGACTTTGAGTTTCATTTCTGTGCAGGCTTACTGGCTGGCAGTGGGAAGGGGATTGCCAAACATTCAGTGCAGTGTCAGATCATCCTTTAGTGGCTCAGTTCTGCTGTTTTCTGCACAGAAGCAGTGCAAGCTCCCTCACCCATCCACCCTTTGTAGAAGTGGCTTTCCACTGACAGTCAGAATGGGGTTTTTTTTGAGGACAAGAATGGACAATAGACAACAAATAGTTTTTCTTCCTGTGAGGAGTTCAGAAATGCCAAAGTCCGGATGGTTCCATAGATGTCGAAAATCTTGGAACTGTTCAGTGCAGTGTAAATGCTAAGTTCTAACCAGGGATTTCTTTCTTGGTTTAATTCTGTTAATAAAATCCTAACTGAACCTGGGGGTAAACCCTTCAGTTGTCTTACCTGAAGTAGTCTTCACCACCTCAGTTGTGTTTCTTAGCCCTGTAAAGGCGAACTGGTAGAGCCTCCAGGACCGGGTGTCCCCCACCTCCACCGAGCTGCGCTTCCACTGGTAAATGATCTCTTCTCTGGGGTACCCATCTTATGGCAATGGAAAATACAGAATGCTTGGTTTCACAGGCACTGCTAGGGTTTAGGGTGTTTTGGGGAGTAAAAATGCTACAATCTATTTCGGGAGAAAACTGGAGAAGCATATTGCAAGTAAATTATAGATATGTTTTGCTCAAGTTTCTAACTAGTGCCTTTTCTTTAATGTCACATTTTATTAATTATAAATTATAATAGCACTCAAGATAATTTATTGAAAAACAGGTTTTCCACTTTTGTGGACCTAATAGGATGTAATTTTGCCCATCCTCCTAAATCATCTGCAGCTGGACCAGGAATTCGCATATCGATCTAACCACAAAATGTCAAACTCTTTGTTCTAACTAGAACACCCGTGCACAGAGAGAAAGTGGAAGGCCAGGCTACCTGAATGCTGAAAGTAAAAATTTCTTATTTTATGCTCAGATATAAGTATAAATTAATCACACAGGGTCCAGAAATTTTATATTTTTATAGCAGTCCTTAATGATATTTCTGAACACATAAGATACATGTACTGAAAAAAAGATCAAAATAAAAGTAAAAACCACAAGGCTATGTCTAATTAAGAACATAACCTTCACTCACTCTAAATATGTAAAAATAAATTTATAATAAGAAGTTCAGTGTGGGTCAGAAAAAGGAATATTTTAAAGCATGTTACTTACAGCTTGAAAATTCCAGTGGGCAGGAGTGAACATCCATTGGGAAGTTGTGTAACTGTAGCTGACACTCAGCATCAATTGTCAGCCTGGGAAGAAAGAGATCAGGATATGGGGAATGCACTTGGGAAGTTTGTCCTGAAAGCTACATCATGGCAAATAAAACAAGATTCTTACTAATATTGACACTGGCTATAAAATATACAAATACCATATAAATATATAGTAAACTGTTGCTATCTATGTAATTATTGGAATATTCCAAGCAAAGGAAGAGATTGTGGTTACTGTTAAGCAATATTTCTTTTTTGGTTCCATAGACCTTGAACATCTACTTTCTGGACTGTGTAATGGAAGAAGGTATTAAAGTTCTGTTCCTGTGCATCTGAAATGGCAGCATTACTCATGACTGACAAATCCATAAGTAGATATACAGGTCATCTCATGAGCAGTGACAAATCTTTGTGTCACAACATGCCATAATGCACCAGGAAAATGTATTTTACATGACAAAAATTCTATTTCAAAAATGATGGATAGGAGTCCAAATTTAGACATCTGCATCCAAGACAGCCATCTAGACTCCCTTAGTGTAGAGGTGCTCTGAGGATACACTTCCACTCACTCCAAAATAAGACATTTAAATTTAATCAGAAGGAAAATGTACCAAAAGGTGTTTGTCACCACTGAATATGAGGAGAGTCTCTATGATAACTCAGGTAGAGTAGATGCTAAGCTCAGGTAAAGACAATTACTTTTAGAAATCCCAAGTAAGATGAAATGTACCCTCTGGTGCTCCTGCTAAAGCTCTACCATTTTTCATTCACACTCAGCCCAGCCATGAGCTGCAGGATACCTGGACTTTGGAAGAGATGGAAGAGGTGGGGCGAGAGATGGAAAAAGAAAAGGGTGGGGTAAAATGTTTGTTCCACAAGGTGTCTCTGGGAAAGCTGTAGGCTTCTGGTCTTTGCTGATTGTGGGGTGTCTAAAGGATGAGCCCTGGTTTATCTCCAGGTTCCTGAATGATGCTGTCATGGGCAAATGACCCCGAGTCTCATCCTGTGGGGATGCAGGGGAGTGCAGGGACCACCAAGTTAATGAAGTCCAAAGGCAACCTTTCTGCATTAGGGATTTCAGAAGAAATCTAGTTTCCCTGTTTTCCTTCCTCTTCTCATTTTCATCATCTTCAGTATCACAGATACTTGATTTCCTGCTAGGCAGGGTGGTTCTTAAACCTGGGGGAGGTGACTGAGAAAAATCAAGCAGCCCTTCAGGATCCCTGTTGAGGACAGAATCCTGGCTGTGTGATACAATCACATTTCATTTCTGGGTTAATCGAGGTTGAATCCTTGGTGCTTGCTGTGACTCACAAGCACAACTAAATATACATTCATAGCAGAATGTATATGAACCTCTTTCCAAGTTCTACTAGATACATCTCCTTCTAGTGAGAGAAACCGAGGAATTTGAAGAGGAAGGTAATAAAATCCAAACAGACTAGTAGTGTAGCCAAGTCCAAATTTAACATTTAAAAAGTGGATCTAGGCTCATCTTTATCAGACTAACTTTGATTTGCATTGGATTTCAATTCTGATTATTCTATTATCTCTTCCAGAAATGCAATATGCAATAAATGTAAAGTAACTATGAAATAAAACTCTTTTTTGTAATTCAGACAGTTGCAATATTAAAAGATTGTCTTAACCAAAGCCTCACATCTATTCATTAAGATTATGAGTGTAATTTTCTCCAAAACTTTATTTTTGGCACTCAATCAAGTAAAAGCAAAAAAACACTTTGACAAAATGCCGTCTAAAACTCGGATAATCTTGTCTATCATCTTTGATTCAATACTCTCATTTTAAATTATAAATTCTCTTGAAAAATGCTGTGTTTATCTCTGTTTTACATAAACCTGAATATTATATCACATGCAAGAAAAAGTATAAAAAAAACCCCACAGGATTTCCACATTTAGGAAGTATCTTATGATCATTTCAAGTATGATATTTGAATTGTTCCATATGGCATATACATATTATGCAACTATTGAAAAGGTAATTTGTCTTAAAAGAACAAACTATACATGTGACTGAGGAACCTGGACAGGTTGAACATATCAATTTCAGATCCATGCAAATTTTGGTGGAACGGGGCATATCCATAGGTTTGTGTTAAATATTCAATGCTGGGATGGCAACATCTTATTTGCCTAAGATATTTGAGGAACAAATTGCTTTTTCAAGGTGGAGTTTCATCTGATTAAATTGTAATCAATTCAGAATAAGGCCTTTAATGTATGTAACAGCTCCTTTTGTACCAACTTCTTAATCCAAGGAGATTTCACATTTATCAGTTTAACACAATAAGAAAGTGAGAGGGATGATATCAAAGGCAAACAATAAAACATACCTGAAAATGAAGACTAATAACTATAAAAATGCCTGTATTAATGTTAATATAGGAAGGTGAGTATTGTGGAGTACAATTTGTATGACAGTACAATCTGTAAGAAGAAATAAAACTTCTTATTGTGCCAGAATAAAAATAAATTTCATACAATTGATATCTTCTAAATTCTTCCCTTTTTCTGAGTTGTTTTTAGAAATATATAGGAAAAGCCTTTTTTTTTTCTTTTTTTTTTTTTTTTATTTTTTTCCTTCAGAGTAATGTCAAATGACCTGAATTCACAGGATTTTTCTCTTTGGCTTTCCTTAGAAAAAATGAAATCAAAGTTAGTTATAAATACCTCAATGTGTACAAGACTCTGCCATCGTTCCAGATCCTGAGCATCCTGTTAGGAGTTGTTATCCAATGAGCATCAGCCTTCTTGGAATTTCGGAAAAATGTGTCTGGAATCCAGATCTTCCCAACCATGTTGCTGTTTAATCTGAGCACTTTTATAGTGCTGTTGAATTTCAGACGTCTGTCATACCACGTTTGGGCGAAAAATATATCAATTGTATATTCCTGTTGTGTTAACCAGAAACACTGATGAAAACACAGCACTCAGCATTCCACACAACTCCCGATATGCTTTCCTTAATTTCATATGAAAAAACTGTGAGCTTTTTTTAGTGATAGTAGAAATGGTGATAGTAGACAAAACCCATCTCTTTTGGTAAAGTCTTGAGGCATGTTTTACCAAAAATTATTGTTTCAAAACAATTTGTTATTTTACCATTGAGGGTAAATCTAAGGTGCAAGTGAGTGTTATATGCACCTTTCTAATTCTGTGTCCCCACATCTCAGCCTGCACCTGCTCAGGTCAGAGAACAATTACTTATTTCCTTGGATTCAGGACGGGAAAAGCTTGAGCTGACTTAATTGCCTGTGCCCCCCTGGTTAATATCAGAAATGGTGAAGTCTCTGGTAAAGTTCTAGGCCTTTTACTTATTATTTCTTGGTGGCAAGAGTGGTAAAATCACCCATGAAGGGTTTTCTCAATTTTGTAGCAGTCTGGAAGCTTGGTTTTACCAGAGTTTAACTGTTGCAAAGCATTTGCAAGCCGAGCACATAAAAATGTGAAGATACATTAAAACTATTATTTTTTCATTTTTTCAGTATATAGCTCAGTATTCTGACTTGTACAGATTTATAGCTCATAGAGTCCTCCCATCCATAATTAAAATGAGATTTTAAAAATAATATAGGTATGTCACAACATTAAGAGCTAATGGAAGCTTTGTAATGTCAAAATGATGGAGAATTTGCAACAAGGAAAATGGGCAATCCTTTACCTACCATATTGATAGCATTCACAGGGCCGATGCTATTTACATACATGTCAGTGTGAATTATTGTTGGTTTAACTGCAAGAGAAACAACAACAATCAGTAACCAATGAAGGTCAAAATCAACCACGTGAAAGTCAAGCACAAGCATGTTACTATGGCATCTCTCCTCCGTCGCCTCGTATTTAAATGTGCATATAAAACAAATACAAATTTGCAACAACATCTTGAAATTAGTTGGAGACACTTTGAGACAAATTCTTACATCATTTACTCTATCAAAACATATTCCCTTATGCTGTGAGAACAAATACTGAAACCAGTGTTGATAGCTTAGAAAGGCTCATCTGACTGAGAGGATTTAATTTAGTGTCAGGTCACAGCAACACATTAAAACAAAACACTATCAAAAGCAAACTTATTTCTCTTATGATGCCTTGCATCACTTGTTTTACATTATAATGCCAAATGCAACTTGACTGCTGTTGCCAGCATAGGTGGCTGGGGATAAGTAACAATTTTGTGAGCCCAAAGCCAAAATACTTAAGGCTCTAAGGCAAAAATTAAGCATAGTTGTTAATTTATTTTGAAATTACTTCATTTCAGTTTTATTCTTCTTACATACCTTGGCTACAGCATGAATTTTTTTCCCCAGGTGATTTTAGGAATGCTTTACTTCCTTTCTGTTTCTAAAGTCTTGGTTTAAGACAAATCCCTCTGCTAATTTACACTGTATACATACACTGAAGGTTAAAGACTCATGTTGCCTCGCACTGTGAAAAATTCCTTAGTTTGTAAGTCCCTATAAACTTCCTTCATTAACCCTGCTGCTCCCTGCTTTCCTCTGTCTGCCTCATCCATGAAATCTGTGCCTTTCTGTACAATCTTATTACTGCTGTATCCTCTTCTGCAGAGGTGTTTTCTGCCTGCTCTGTGCACTCATGGGGCTTCTCAAAATGACTCGCAGCAATTCAGGGAGATTTTTTCCTTCGAGTTATCTTAGTAATGAGTGGAGAGGAAGATTCCTCCGAAAGGTGATTCAGTCAAATAAGACTTCCATTCTGAGAGCAGGCTTGGCTGTATATACTTACACTGGCTGTGGGAATCATGGGGGCAGATTGGCTTTGCTTGACTGCAGTTCTCTTTTGTGAACCTCTTCCTCTGTGCCCTGTTCTGTCACCTCCTGCCCTGCTGTGCAAGGGAAGGCCCAGGCTGCATCAATCTGTGCAGACCTGCTGCTGTTGGAGGCTCTGTAGCCATCACATCACACAAGACTTAGGCTCTATTAGCCTCTGTTTGGCCTTTCTTTCCAATCTCTTATATGGGATTCTCTAACAGGATCTCTTAGGTAAAAAAAAAAAAAAAAAAAAAGAGAAAAACTTGCTTTTTCATTCCCTAGAAGTTAAATTCTGAATATCCTATGCAGATAAATCATCAAATTGCCTGATTTAGCAAATTATAACACTCTTATAAGATGTCTTAGGATACATTCAGCAATATTAATTTATGTCAGCTTCCAAAATCATTACTGCTTTACATGCCTCTGATGTTTTTCTGCATTGCATTTTTTTTCTCATAACTACTTTGAATAGATTCTGCTTCCTGAGTAGCATAATATGACATGAAAGGTAAAAAAAAAAATTGCTTAAACAAAAGTGGTCTAAAACCAAAGCCAACATACCTCCTATGTCAGGTCTCAATTTGTTGTCATATCCTTCCAGCAAGCCATTTAAAATAAGAGTGACATCACTCTCATGGACTTTGGGAGTCAAAACCCAAGTCTTATTTGAAGTGTAATCTTCATAATCATCATCTCCCTTTTGGGTGGAACTATTAAAGAAACAAACATGAAGAAAAGCCTTGAAAAATACAAACGTGGGGGTAACTTCCTTGTAAGACAACACACACATATTTTAGATTTTAATAATACTGGAAAAGCATTTTAAAAATTTCTCATTTTCAAAATTAGACTCCCAGTATAGATGCCAAATAACAGTTGAGGTTACAGTTCACTTAATCAGCATTTCCTTTCAGCACGGTTGAGATCACATTTTGTCTGTTCAGAGGAACATCAGTGCTTATCACCTTTGTCGTGGCTATTTTTTCTCTCATTGGCTCAGGTGGGACCTGTTATGAAACAAATCTGTCACTTAGCTTATGCAATTCTCCACCAAAATATCACTTATTATGTACACATTGTTGTTGCTTTACTTCTGTTGGAGAGAATGATTTCATGAAATACATTACTGACAAGACCAATAATTAGATTTATTAAGACAAACTTCTCAGGCAGCTTTTCACCACTCTGATGAACTTGAGTTTATCGTGCATTTGGAAAGTTGAGCACAGATTGTTGCCAAGGGTTTTCCTTTTCGTTTTTGCTAACCAGAACCCACAGAGGATAAAAAGACTGCTGGGATTTTTCTGCTACTCAGAAGTGTGACAGCAGATCTAATTCAACCTGCTTAGGAGAGTAAAAAAAGCAAGTTCAGAGTCAGAAATGTGTAGACTAGTCTTAATGGATGTTTTCTTTTCTCAAAATCAGTGCCTCCAGTTCTAGAGGAGAGCAGTGAAACTGCTTCAGAATATGACATAATAAGATATTTTCGTTTCAGAATGTTAGTGGTAATCAGCTGAACAGTGCTAGGCAACTGTGTGGTTTTTTGCATAATATGTCAGTGGCCTTCTTTCCTGCCCTGCTTCTGTGACAAGGTTTGAACGCTGCTGGCTAGATATAGAAAATCTTAATGATACTGCAAATGTCTTAAGCCAGTGGATACAGTTTGGATACAAATGGGTGAAAAGCAGAAAAATTAATTATTTTCCAGTTTCAGCCAGAATCTGAAAAGGAGTGGGAAAGAGTGCAGAGAAGCAGATTCTCGCGGGGGCTGGATCTTCTGTGTGGCACACAAGATTGAAAGAGGCACAACTGGTCCTGGTCATGGCTGCAGGAGTGAAGGGATGACTTGTCCCAGAGCCTGAGAGCCTCATTTTGTTAACAGAGATCCTTGCTCAGCTGTGGTCGTGCCCACCTTCCCTGCAGTGCTCTCCTGCTTCATCCAGCTTGTACCTGCCCAGAGATCATGGCCCAAAGACTTTCCAGTGATGGGTGTTTAGGAGCTGTAAGACAACTGCACAAACACAATCTCACTAAGAGGCTTTGAGTTCTTTCTTCCCCTAGGCACAGCCCAAGAGGAAAGAGCTGTAGCTGGTTTTGCCTCTCACTGTAGGGTGCTGCTTCCCAGGAGGTGCTGAAGGCTCAGGGACATTTGAAGCAGCCTGAGATTGCACAGGGATGTAGCAACCGGGAATCTGCTGCATGGAGAGAGAGCTGAACTTGCTCTGGGTGGAGCTTGGAAGCTGCCAATGAATGTAATTACACCTTTGTTAGTGTGCTGGGTACCAGCCCCCCACTGCAGCCTCCAGGCACCCTCTCATCCACCTTGCACCAGCCATGGGTACCTGGGAGCCCCAGCTCCCCAGGTCAAGAATTGGCAACCCAACCTCTTCATTCTGCCTCCACAAGCCTGGATCTGTAGTGTTTTATTAGGAATCAAAAAGCAAAGTTTTAATCGGCAACATGGTCCATAGTATTCCACTGGTACTGACAAACAGGTCAATTTAATTAAATTGGAAAAATTTTTTTATCCAGTTGTCTGGAGTTCAAAGATCTAACTGTATTCAAAGAAACATAATTGAAGCCAAATTCTCTCTCCTGGAGGAAAGGAAATACTTCTAAATAAAGTCTCTGCAAACAGAAGGCACTAGATTATATGTTTTCAAACTATGCAAAGTGAATGAAGAAAAATAACTTTATTTATAAAAAACCTTATTCCCATTTTATAACCAATTAATCTTTCTCTGAAAAGAATATATTTTTCTGAATGGAAAAGAAAAATAAATAAAATGCATTTTTTCACAAAGGCAACACGTTACTGCATATCAGTGCAATGAGAAAGCTTCAAAACTCAATCCAGCTAATTAGTAGAGTCTGGTCTACTAGACAGCACAATATTAAAAAGTGTGTTAGTCTAGAAATTTTCCTGCATTTAAAACAACTATATTGAAGAGCAGCCTGCAGTAACTGTAACTTAAATTCCTTCTTGGAAATTATTTGTATGACAGAAATAGTTGTTTGTTTGCTCATCTCTCATCTCAAGCCATTTTGGCACTCCACATCTCCAAAACCAGCAAATGCTTTATGAAATTATCATGAGACAGAGGATGGAAAACACAGCCAATGTAGCTGGGGGAAAATGTTAATGAATTCCAGCTTTTATAAGAATTCCACAAGGACCATAGGTTAGCATGGGTATGGAATTGTCTGTCTGTGTAAGCCTGCGTTACAGCCAGAAAAATCAGAGGTGCTTCTCTATCCAAACAAGCAGAGCTTTAGCAATGCAATACCATTAATACAATGAAAATTATAATGACAAAGCCCTTTTCATCTCCTGAAGACTTTCAGATTTTCCTTCTGATTATATGGCTGAAATTTTGCAAGCGCTTTTAATGCCCAACCCAAATTTGTTAAAGCCTAGATTATACTCAAATGCATATTGAAATCTATTTTTATTTTTATGATGGCTAGAAATTCTCAAATCTAGTAATATAGATATGAAAAGAAACATATATTTAGCTATTTGCAGATTAAGCTATAATTTTTTGAAGATTCATCTTTCAGCTACTGGTACAAAATCTCACCATTTGAGATATTCCCACTGTGATATTAATGCCACTGCAAAATGTCTGTAACACTGCCTTACATAAATCCATAAATACATACATTTCCCTAGCTGGAAAAGAGATTACTTAAGAGGGTCAGAACCCGAGCTTGAAACTTCAAGCCATAGAGAAATTAAAGCCAGAAGGCACTTTTGGAGATCATCTGGTCCAATCCCTTCTCAGTTTGCCAGCTGAGTCTGCATGTGGTGGCTCTGATGGTAACCACTTACATATATAGATATGTGTAATATCACACATATATATATATATCTATTACATATGTGTAGCCACAAGTGTTTAACATTCAGGGGCATCCTTGTATGTCTCAAATTGCTTGAAATACATCTTCACAAATCAGGCAGAAATTACTGATGCCAATAAGCATTCATTAATTTAGATCTGATTTTCTTAATAATAAATGCAAAAATCTATAAAATGGTGTTTCGCTCTACAATTACACAAAAACCTCATTCTGCCAATGAGATTTTTACCATGCCAGGGGCTAAACATAGTTGAACTCATGTTTTTTATCTTCCTTCCTAAAACAAACACATACTAATCCTAATCCTGCACTGAAGTTGTTGCTCGATTTATAACACTTTTTTGAGTGCCCATTGGTAAGGAGTAAGAAATTGAGGTTGATGCAAAATAAATGCTCAGGAACTCATTCTTCAGATCTTTGCCACTGCATTTGATCCATACATTTCTTTGCAATACTCTCTGAGCAACATTTCATCATTCTTGGTGCAAGTATAGCCCTGTGGTCAGAGGTACCCACTGCGGGTGGACCTGGAGTCACCAACCGAGGGAAAAAAAGATTAATGAAATGATGCTCATTTCCATTGTTATAGCTTCCTTTATGGCCCCTTAGCACTAAAGGCATTATTTCTGTACTGGAAATACATTAAAATTGTAGAACAGGATATCTCTGCTGGGAAATCACTGATGCACTAGGAAAACAATATTTTCTCATCTCCTTTATTGATCCTTCTTCAGAAGACATGGTCAAACCCATTACTTAAATGTTTCATTAATGTGCTGATACACCATTCCCTTAGCACACAGAAGCCACAGAAGTCCACATTATGGTTTGAGAATATGGTTTTTTTAATTTTATTTTTTTAATACGGATTCAGCAAGATTTCTCTTTTTGTGTGCATTTGTTTTCCTGGAAGTTTGATGCCTGTGTAAAAATAATCTGCACTTTAGTAAAACTTAACAAATAATTATATTAATGTTATATAACTGTCTTACATTACTATGGTTTCAAGCCTTTTGGCTTAAATTCTTTAGTTCAAAAATTAATATAAAACATAGGTTACCCATTTCAAAACTACCAGGTTTTAGTTAATTGCTAACATAAAGTCAACACTATAATTTTAGATATTCTCTGCTGTCATCTCTATATCAGAGCCATTCTAATGTGATTTCCAGGAGAATCATATGTAATGCTTCTTGGAAAGACACTTCCATGTGTGGGTAGAGATAGGCCATGTATTATTTAATATCATTGACAGCAACAATAATTTTCCAGTCTAAATTAGGGGGCAGATTGGACACATCTTATTTAAGTAGTGAGCAATAGCTCACAAAGGATATCCCTTTGAAATAAGGTATTATTTCCTAATGCACAAGAACATGATTTTCACAACTTGTTACAAGGAGGAGAAGGGGAAGGATACTCTGGCAAAAAAAACCCCTTCCATGGCTGGTCAGTCTTTCAGCCTTCAGATACAGGGTCATATATTAACTTGTCAAAATCTTTGTAGTTCCAGTGACTTTAAAAATTTATGCCAGTTTGTGCCTGCTGTGGCTCTGTCCTCTAATTTTTCTAAATATAAAAAATTAATTTTAACTATTACCAAAAATTTTGTTGTGAAACTTCACGTAAGAGTTAATTGATAATATTGCATTGTTGTTTACAAGCAGAATCAGAGTAGCCACTAAGTGCCTATAGGGAAAGACCTACAGCAGTACTGGATAGCTAATGACTAAATAATTTAAATCTAATTAAAAACTTAAGTTTATTTATCAAAAAATCTGGGCTGTTTCATATTTCATACAAAGTAAGCCACAGAGCTTTCAGCAAAGATTTAATAAACTACTTGAACATAAACTGAGTTTTCCATTGAAAGCACCCTTTTCTACCTCTCAGGGAAGAACTGAAACAAGGCTTGCCAGTTCACCTAACTGTTTAAATAGCACTGTTTGATTTAACGAAGAGTAAAGTTTGATTCCTTCTCTGATGTCCATAAAAAGTGACCCTAATCTATAGGTCCTACATTATTCATGGTGATAATAGGGTCAGTGGGAAGGAAAGATGTATTCCACGTTCCCACTGTGGATACCAAGATGCTGCTTGCAGATGTGACGTATGAGGATGTGGAGATAGCAGATGTGGAAGAGAATGCAGAGTCTGGAAATCTAAGTGTCTAAATTCTCCCTTGTTGGCTCACAATTTAAGTAAAGGTATCTTGATTGAATCACAAAATGTTTTCACAAAGCTGTGACATGTCCTGTTTGTGTTTCTGTTCTGTCCATTTGTGTTGTTTAAATCCCAAGGCTATGTGCAGGACTGAGTTTCTGTTCTTGCCATAAAAATGACACTTATTTTCTCTTTTACTACTAAATGTTCATCAAAAATCGCCAACCTTCGATTTTATTAGGGCTGCAAATCATGTAATGCAAAGATTAAACTCTTCCCAAACCATTTCCCACATCAAAGATGGAAACTCGGATGCTTTTCTTAGAGAGGAGAAGAGAAGACCCAGTCAGTTATCAGAAGTTCCATAACAGAAAATGAAGTTGAAGAATTTGGACTAAGAAATAACTGAGATGCTGTCTTGTAGTCCTACTCCCTTCACCTAGAGTTGTGCTGCTGCTGCAGCTACAATTCTGGATGAAACTATAATGTTCCAGAAGAGCCTGAAATCCTGGATTCTCAGTTTTCAGCAAAGCTCGTTTCACATGGTCACAAGGGTGGATAAGCTGTACTTTGGCCATTTGTTGTAGCCATGTAGTTAGGGAGGCTGAGGAAGTTCACAGCAGGAAAGAAAATAGTTTTGACCTCTATTCAGTGGTTTGAGTGGGGTGGATTTTAGGTAGGTCACCTGTAGAAGAGAGTTTATTTCCTAGGCTCTGCTTCTGCTGCAGCTATCATGCCATGTACTACTCAAATTATGCAATGTAGTTAAAATCTTGGCATGAAATAATTATTTAAAACAAAGCAAAGCAAAATTTTTCTGTCATCCCTAAGTCACAGAGAGACTGAACACATATGAAAATAATTATTGAAAGAATATTACAATTCTCATGAAGAAATGAGTACACTTAGGTTATGTTTGAGACACAAGTCTCAAAATGGTTTTTTAAGAGCCAGAAATTACTAGAGGGGCACAAATAAATGCTCACAGCAATGACTTCTCAGTCATCTTTACTGAACATGAAGGCTCCAAACTGCCAGCAATCAGTCATTTCTGAAAACTCTGCCTGCCCTGAGATTTAAAGGCTGTCTGGATTCCTCTGAACATTTACACTCTGTACCCCTGAAGAGATGATACCTGGCAACACCTGTGGATCATGCTGTGGATTTTACAAGCTTTCTTGGAATCATTCAGCAATCCCAGCAACATCACTGGTGCTTCTCAGCATTTTGAGTAAATCAGTCCAGTTCTTAAATCTCTTCACAGACTTCTAAAGCATTACATGGCAGTGGTGGTTTTGTATTAGTGTCTATAAAACCATCAATCATAGAAGACTGGTTTATCTTACAGTCCTTCTGTATCTTGCCCAACACATGCACTCACATTAACTGCTGCACATATGATGTAGCAAATTTTAGCTCTTTGTAACTACTGTTAAAGCATCTATTTTTCATATTTTCAGATTCAGCTGAATTTGGCTACAGCAACTGTTTATAAAGAAAGGTTTAAAATGAAAAATTTAACTTGGTTTATGTTTTGTTTCATTCCTGTCAGTTCATGAAAACCCTTTTTAAAAAAGCCCTGTGGAGTGCATTTATTGAGAGTGCTAACAATAAAACTTCTGGTTTGCAGTATTTATGGTGTTTTCTAGTTCACTGTGCTGAAAAATTGCAGTGCAATTTTTGCATTGCACAACTGATTGGATTTAAGTCATGAGTGACCATGAGGGTTATTGTCCCTTTTAAAATATTTCTGGTTGCAACAACGCGGGCTCACAGCCAGTTGTCACAAAAATTGCCAGAAGCAGAGACCAGTGTTAGCAGCCCTGGCAAAGAACCAGAAGCTGAAATGTAGCACCCGGTCTAGAATCTTTCTTCAGCAGAGCATTGAGATATATTGTTAAATAAGTTGATAAGGGATATACATCTCCAGGTCTATCAGAACGGATTGGTGTTATTAACCAAAGCTGAATTACACCACAACATAAACCTTGTGGGTATGGAGAGGAATTGTATGTTACCCTGAGGGAGGACAGCAAAGTGTAAAGAGATGAAGGAAACTTTAGGCCAGTAAGGAATAGAAAGATAATTATAGAACCAAGCATTCATCATTCATTTTGAACAGCCTGAGCTTGAAGTGCAGCATTTATAGTTACTACAGCTCTGGAGGAGTCTAAGATGTGATCAGATGATTCAGATAAGCCTGCATAACTTAAGATGATTATTTCAATTTTTTTTTTTTTTAGCTGGAATGTTGTATGACTATATTTCTTTATATTTTATTTACTGGAGTTATATAATCTACTTCTGTACCTGTTTTCTGTGGTAGGGACACTTGTATTAGCAGTGAGCAAAAGCATTAGAAACAAACAGAAAAGGAAGAAATAGCTAGAGCTATTCCTCTGCATCAATCATATGGTTAGCTTGAGTTAATCGGCTTTATTTGAATCTATCTAGCTATATTTAAGTGTAAAATGTTTAATCTTAGAATTATGTGAACCTCTGAAGGTTTCTTTTCTGGTTTACATTCTTCTTTTTACCACTCCTCTCCCCTCCTCTCCCCTCCCCTCCCCTCTCATCCCCTTCTCTCCTACTTTTTTAAAACATTCTATGCACCTCTGAATGTGAAATCTAAGGCACTTGGAGCATGATTTTTGCCTGTTGCTATTACTCAGCTCCTGCAGATTTCCACTATAGTTAACAATTCTCAAGAGAGGGAGTAAACGACCGTTACTGAAATGTGGTTTGACTAGGTCTGTTTTAGCTTGAGATCACTTCATTTTTCTGGCTGTGTTTTATTGTATATAATTTTCATCTGTTAGTATTCCATGTGATATCTCTTCCCCAATGATCTGCAATGCTTTTATAACGGATTGCTCTAAAATCTCACTGTAAATTAAAACCTCAATTCTCCTCTAGTGAGTAAGATTAGGAAAACATGGATGCCCTCTAGCCATCCATTTAAACAACATTAACCCAAAACTCCCAATCCTATTGCTCAATTAGACTTGAGAAATGAAAAAATAGGTTCTTGTTCTGTAATACCCTGTGAGGCACTCGTATTTGTGGGTTTTCAAAATTCTTGCACATTTTTTTTCTGTATTTTGTCTGCATGGTAATTTCACCCAGACGGAAGTCACTTCTGGAATCAATCACTCATGATGTAGTCATCTTCTCATCACTATCTTTCAGTGTTTAAAAACAAACATGTGAGGTGCTAGAAATGTCAGCAGTTTTGCTTATTGAGTAACACTCCTGAGCATTTTTTTCAGATTTAATTTTTTTTTAAATTGGTCTACTAGCATGAGCTATAAATTCAAGTTAGTCTGAACATAAATTCAAGTTAAGCTGAATATAAATCCTTATTAGAATTAAATCTATCAGGGAATGTTTTCATTCTCATCTTCTGCATCTCAGTACACAGAAGAGCACTATAATGAAGTGTTCCTGGTGTTGGGCCAGGAGCCAGGAACATGGAATGCTTACCCAGCTAAAGCACTAGTGTCCTACTTGCTGTGCTAAGCCAAGTGATATCTTCTCTGCATGCAAGTGTAAACCATTTTTACAACATTAATAAGAACATAAATGCCCCTTATTATTTGTGTTTGATGAAGACTGGCTATGATGCTGAACCATCTCATGATGGAGGAGGAAACACTCTCTAACCATTCCTTAGAGAATGACTTTGCATTGTGTTTACCAGCAACATTAAAGCCCGTATTGTTGGTAAAGCAACTGGGTCAGATGAGTCCTCAATGTTTAGGGAGCCAAAAATAAATGTGAATCTAATATAGGTTTATTCTGAGTGTATTAATAATTCTTACTTCTCTCAGATCATGGAATTATCATTACTGGAATGAAATCTTTTACATAGAAATCATCTGAAGAAAGAGCTGAATGAACAGAAAATAGCTGCTCAACACACGTCTTTAATTACATCATGATGTAGCTAACCCATTCACAAAATAAGAGTAAGCAAATGGTGAAAATTAAACTGTTTTTTGTTTCTTTTTTAAACAATGCTTCTGATTTAACTTCATTTTTAATGCATGGTAACCAATAGTAACCCATGTGTTCCCACATAAACCAACTTATATCATGCAAGACGCTGTTTGCACTCATGCTCGTAAAACAGACTGTGCAGGGGTGGATGTGGAATTTAGCTCTGATAACAGGGTAGATGTGTGATACATTAAGAATGTAAGTGGCAAACTAATGTCTCTATGTCAGCTGAGTAGGAAAACCGTCAACAAGTGTTCTGCAATTCCCCTATGGAATTTATTTGTTTTGATGGACTTTCTTTGGTGGTTGGTACTACCACGATGGCTTCATGTCAGGGTCTCCTTAGTCCCGTGGGACATTTAAGCATGCGAGCTTCTGGGTGAGGACTGTCAGCACTTCTGCTCTAAAATGCACCCGGGCAGGGTTTCTCAACTCACCCCATGCCTGTTCAACCTGGAGAAAAGGAGGCTTAGAGGGAACCTTATCACTCCCTACATCTCCCTGGCTGTAGCCAGGTAAGGTCAGTCTCCTCTGCCAGGTAACAAGGGATAGCACAAGAGGAAACAGCCTCAGGTTGCACCAGGGCAGGTTTAGGTTGGATGTTAGGAAAAATTTCTGCACTGGAAGGGTTGTCAGGCATTGGAACAGACTGCCCAAGACAGTACTGGAGTCAGCAGCTCAGAAGTGGATGTGATACTTGGGGACATAGTTTAGTGGTGAACATGGTAGTACAGGGTTAGAGACAATGATTCAACGATTTTAGAAGCTTTTCCAGGCTTCCAGCATTCCATGATTCTGTGCCTTTACCCTGCTATGCTCTATTCCACTTCTCAATGCCTCTGATATTGTAGTAGCCTTGTTTTTCTCCGCACTGCACAGTGATGTCAGTAACTCATTCTCCATGGAATCACGGCTTGTTACTATTGTTTAAATAAAACTCTGGTTGTACCATACAAAAAGTCAAATAGATTAGCCATAGATGCCTGGTCAATTAGATAAATGTTTGTGGCAGCTAAACCAAGTAAAACAAGGCTGTGGGCAGGTCAAGAGGAGTTTAGACCCTGTCAAGCCTTGTCCTGAGGCCGTGCAGGCTCAGAGCAAAGCAGTGGCTGTGCTGTGTTGCTGGGCTGCAGCTGCAGTTCACACATAGTGCTTCCAAAAATTGTCACATAAATTGTGATGCAAAGCTGCTACATCTTACTTGCCTATTTATGCCCCACTTTTCCAGAGACATTTTCAAAAATAAATGCTGGGGTCCTGAAAATTTTCAAAAAAACTCACTTTGGATATCTAGCCCATAGAAAGAAAATCTCATTATTCAGCTATATTCAGCTATCTCACTATATCCAGCTTTATATGCAGGAATTTCAGAACCTTTTTTCTGAAAAAAAAGGTAAATTGTTTTAAAGGTCCTAACTAATAAATACTATGGTGACTCTGTAACTATTTTAGTGAGAAGAAACTGTGTATGGGCTCACTCAGTGTCTCATATTTTTTTTCTATCAATCTCCAATAAGTAAAATGCAAGGCACATAACATGCAAATTCTACCTAGCTCTGAAGTTTTTTTGACGTTTGAGTGGGCTAGGCATAATGATCACTGCAAAGCCTATCTTCCCATCCCTTGCATTTGAATGTGGCTCGTCAAAACACCAGGAAAGTAGGAGCAATTTCTATTCCATACACATACAAACACATATCTCCCAGAATTCTCTTTTTCCTCCACAAATATTTTGGCATACCTTTTTTTATTCCTGTCAGCATTATAGAATTTTACTTTATCAATTGTCGTTGCTCTGATTATGGTCGGACAAGTTTATCCTTGTAAAAGGAATTAAGATTTTACAGAGAAAGATACTAGAAACTTCTTTTATAAGTAGATGTTGTTCAGGGTAGAGAAAGCTGGATGCCTGATAGCTGGAAAACAGAGCAAGAATAAGAACAATAACCAAGCAGAAGCTATGAGTGAGTTTTATTAATGTGTACAACCAGCTGCAAGGGTCAGAAATAATATGGATGTAGCCATAGACGTATTCCAAAAGCATTATTTTGAAACACTGCATTGGGAGCCAAGTTCATCCAGCACTATTACCAACTTATTTCTGAAATTTCTGGTGAGAAGAAACAATATTTAAGATCTAGGAGATATATCTAGAGTTTCAAAATATGTTTAGCAATGGAATAATAATAATACAGGAGACTGAAGATGCTACAGATGATGATACAAAGTCCACAAAGACATACAGTGGTGAAAATGATTCCTTCAGTATGAGAGATTATATAAGAGGATTTTCTTTTCTCCTTGCCTCCTCTCTCCTGTAGCTCTGTACTGTGGCTAAGTCAAAGCATCCACCAAATGTGCTGCAGAGCTGTTTCAGTTGAAAACCAAAGTGTCCATATATTCAGGCCACAATGTCCAGTTTCTCATCAGGTTTCCTTGGCTCCATCAGAGCTCTGTAGAGCTATGGCACGATAGCAAGAAGCTTTAAAGGTGAATCAATACAAGACCAAGCAGGGACAGGCAGATGTTACCATCTGGCATTACGTGGTCATCCTGGATTAGTCCATGGCCAGCTGTGGGGTCTCCTCAGAAGAGATGTAAGCACCAGCACTGTCATTTATAGAGATTGTGCTTATTCTGAGCATTAAAGCAAGGTCCACAGAGGAATTTAGTGTAGCTGCACAAAGCATCATGGCAACTCAGAACAGGCTTACTAGCAATATGCAGAGGGTTTCAGACCCCATTTTCTGTGATACAGAGGAGGCCTCGTGAGGCTTCAGAGATTTTGTTGGTCCTTTATGGATCTTACCCAAACTGCATAATCAGGAACTCTTTAAAAACAAAAGACTTTCCTGACTTGAACAGATGCTGATGGGACCATCAGGTGAGGATGGACACCTGCAAACCCCTAAAATTAATGGGGGATGAGCAGAAGCTAAGGATGAAGATGTTTTACTAATCGTAGCATATCTCCCATATGGATAAATCCATCTTCAGTTTTCCCTTGCTACAGATCCAGCAGCTTTTTATGAGCTACAGACTTATGCAGAATAGCTGACAGTATTGATAAGAAGAAATTCCACTGGAAGCCACTGAAGTAAAACTTTGCATGTAATTTATACTCCTGAGATCCTGGGGAATTTGACAAACACACCTCAGGATAATTTGTTCAATAAAAAACAGGTGCTATTCTAAGCTCTGCAGTTTTCCAGGACAGATTATCACAGAAATAATTTAGAAGAGAGGACATAAATGGAATATATTTACTGGCAAATGTTGCATTTTTAGCTTATGTCTGTCAGATTTTCCAGGATTATGATTTCCATACTGCCAGCTGCTCAGTATTCCAATCCTTGTGCAGAAAACCATGTTGGTAAACATTTAAACACAAATGAAAGTGTTTTCCTGGATAAAGGCTTGAATGCTTAAAACCTCGCAAAACTGAAGCCCAGCTTAGCTGCCTCAGCCTGTTTTCCAAGGTGTCATTGCAGCCACGACATCTTTGTTAAAGAAATACATTGTTTACATACCATTTGGAATTGTTGCTCATTAACTAAAATGAGAGGTCCTATATTTAAAATGTGCACTATTTATGATTGGAGGTAATTTAACTATTAAGCTCCTGGGCTTTTCATTAAATCCTTTCATTACTGTTTTATTGAGGAGCTCAGAACATTGCAAATGCAGGTAATGATTGCAGATAACAAATGTTTCTCATTTTTTAATCTGAATATATGTTGGATTGAATTTAATCACATCTGTGCTTGTCTACTACAGAGAGATGAAGAGAGATAGGGCCTTGGGGATGATAACAGAAGAATTTATTTCACAGATTTTGTACCTTTCCTCTTTCTTTTTTTTTTTCCCCTCTTCCTTAACAAATTGTGTAATTAAAACTGCCAACAATTTTCCCTTCTAGTATTCTCCATAAGCTTTTACATACTCAGAACTTTTTTCAAAGTTACCATAAGAGCTAAATTTCTTGGTTTCTGGCCAAAGATTAATTTTATTTCAAAGGCTAAAATAAAATCCATTTGTTGAAGCCAGTAAGGCTAAAATTATTCCTATTCCCTTTTAATATCAGATCTATATATGAGCTGTTTTCACACATACAATGCCTAGATGACAAAATAGTAAATTTTGAAACTCATTATAGAAATAATACTTATTAAAGGTATACCAGAGTAAAAGTGGTTGGCTATTAAGTGGTTAAAATGCATCAAGTGGGTAAAATAGTGGTTGAAATCAGGTATTAATAGCAGGTAATTTGGAATTCCTTAATTTAATTTCAGAGCAGTAGACTGTCCCTGGAAGTGCTGGTGGCATGTGGTGAGAGGAAAGATACGCTGTCCTCACCTGGACAAAATAGCAGAACCTTTGATTTACAACATTTTGACATCAAGGAGGCAAAGCTGTGGATCTGGATCACAATAACCAGTGCAGAGAATAATATTTTCATGCTGTTCACCATCAGCTCTTAAATATGGATTTTAGAACCTTGTTAGTTGTGCTGGACATGGAATTTAGGATTTTGGCCCAAAAGATTTGTCATGACTTTAATTTCATGTGCTACATTAGAGCCTTATTAAGGTTTTAAGTAATTTTAAATGCATGCTGTAAGTCTTTAAAGCAGCTTAGTGGGGTTATTTAGCATTTCCTTTGGAAACCAGGAAATAAAATGAGAAAAGTAATTGTTAATATATTGTTGATTGTTCTTGCCCCAAAGAGCTTACAAATATCCAATATGGTTATTCAGTACAATGTGGACTGTGATACTGGTTAATTATTTGGCTTCAGTAAAAGAGTAGCAATATCTGTAATTGTATTCTAAGGACCTCCAAGTATTTTACTGCTGGTAACCTTCCCCTCTTCCAAATCCTCACCTTTCTGGAGAATAGTGACTTCTTTACTCCATTACAAAACAAAATTTTAATATTTAAACACATTTGAGACCTCACAGGCTAAAGGAGCAGAGTGCATCATTTAAGTTGCATATAGAGAAGCCAAAAGGTGTCTTTTCAGTATTCAAGTTCAGTAACTAAGACAGTTCTTGGCAGTGTAAATATTATTACAGGGGTCACATTCCCCATCTCCTTTCTGAAGCCACTCACAGCTTTCTCACTTGTGTTCTTCAAGTGTGCAATGTCTCTGGTCTCTGACTCTCTATACCCAGGCTGCCTTCTCTTCATGCAAATGGTTGCTCTGCATTTCTCATATCTGTTAAGAAAATATTGACTAATACATTGATTAGTTTAGTAAGGCTTTCTAGAATTACCTGATTAATTGCTCTTAAAGATTCTTTTTCTCTTTCTCCTGCTATCTCTTTTTCTCTCTCTTGAAAACTATTCTGAGGGAATTAAATGAAAGTGGAATTTAGTGGATAATCCTCAATCTGTTGCAGCAGGCAGAGTTCTGTTTGGATCTCAAGATATGGATTAACAAAAGCTTCATATGGCCAGAACATGCTATTTGTGTTACACAATATAACATTGAGCCACTAGTGTAGGAAAACACTCATTTTCTCATATCATCCACTTTTTTGGGGAAGGAATTCTGGCAGAAGATTATTCTGGGTATGTATGAGATCTTCTTTAAGGTGCATTTCTCAGCAACATATAGAGAACCAGATGTATTTTTCAGAAGAACGTGGAACGTTCCAAAATTTGAAGAAGATAAATAGCTCAGAAAGAAAGGTAGCCTTTTATCTCAAGGGTTCACATTAAAGTCCAAGATGACATTCAGTAAAAAATACAATTTCATACATGACTTCCTGCATCATTTGGAAAGAGCTAATGCAAGCTTAAAAAGTAAATAACTTCTTATTTCATTCCTCTCAAAAGATCATTATTATCCTTCATTTATATTAAATAGCTTTTTTTACATATATTGATCTTTTATTTCTGATAATAATCTGTGTAAATTGGTTTAGGTATGGTAAAAATAATTTTTCTTTAATGTTTTGCTGCCTCTCTGCAAACAGATGAAAGTTCTATCTTGTAAGACTAATATTTAGTTTCATACACAATGGCCAGATTTCACAGCTAAACCTACACACTGTGTTGTTCTTTACTGAATATGTGTGAAAATGTCCTTTCATTAGATCTGAAAAAAATAGAACTGATCCTCAAGATAACAAAATTTGTTTTAAATAATAGTGATTTTATTTTTTAGTGGTGATCAACTGTTGCACTAAGATTCTTGTATGATTTACTGAATTTCTATTGCCTGCTATCACTTTGCAGAAACCATGATGTAGAAATTACTCTGGGTCAAATCAGTGGCATTTTGTGTCATGTATTTTTCACCTGGCAGCTGCCAATAGCAGAGGAAAAGAGCAAAAGATAAGGGCAGAAATACCTCTGCTAAAATCTCTCCTCTTCCAGAAAGATGCAGCTAGAGATTTCCTATAATGAAATGCTAACACTGAGTTGAATGGATTTTATAATATTTTTCTTCTCTTTGAATCTATATAAATATGTGGGCTCTGCATCACCTCACTTATTAAAAAGAAAAACATTTTTGTAAGTTTTTAGCCAGGGATAATATCATTGCATGCTCTCTGCCCTTTATGTAAGAGAGAACAAGTAAAGCTGCTGTAGTCAACTTTTTCCATGTTGCTTAGGCCATCACATGAAAAAACATTATGCAGCTGAGGTAGTCATTTACATAGGAAAGTATTTGTTACATTTCTCTTCTGCTTATGCAGTCACTGGTGGTTTTCATCAGCATTAAAGCCTCCTTTTTTGACAGCAGTTGTGTTAAAAATATTACTGTTATATAAATAAGAGGAGATCACCGTGTGTCAGACTGAATTTCCAATATTCAGTCTGACAAGACTTGCATATTAATTTTCTTTCACAACTATACAAATACCTCAGAATCACACTAGATATAATCCTCACTATTCTCTCAACAATTTTGTTCAACCTACCACCATCACCCCTCTTTTACCTCAGTTTGTCTGAGCCAGTTGGCAGGTGTTGGAACTTGTGAAAATATGTATCTCCCTCTACCCACTCTTTTTTCATATGGATGAAAAGAAAATATATAGTCATTTTGGAAATTTCTCACATTGAAGGAGATGGTTACATATTCTGATATTAATTACATTCTAAGTACTTCATATGAAAAATTTAAAAGCAACTAATATTTTCTGTTTTGCTGTTTTCTTTATTTTTGGGCTTAATGCAAAGCTAAACATCTTCTTAATTAGAAGACTCAAGTAAGCAGGTTACTTCTGGACATTAAAACAGGAAACCAGACCCAATTCAAACAGCAAAGTTCCTACTTACTGCACCAGGGCTGTTCTGAGGCAGGTGCTCACCTAAATAAAATGCCTGTAAAGATATTACACCTCCACAAGAATACACTCTAGGTGAATTCAGACTCTGCTTTTTACAGCATCACGACAATTTAGGCCATAATCCATTATCACAAGGAAGCATGCAGTGAATGCTAAGTTTAAAGTCAAAATTCACTCACCAAATTGAGTCCAAAAAGATCAGTACATCTAGAATGGACACTTTAGACTGCTCCTTTCTCATCTCTCCATCTCCTAAAATATCTCTTCACTCTGGTTTCTGTGTGTTGGATATTTTCCCTAGGGGTAGTCGTAGTCCCTAAACTCTTTGGTGCTCAGTAAATTTTAATCTCATTCTATGAGAAAGGATCCTCCTTACCTAATAATCATTATAGTTACCTGACTACGGTGATGGGCTCTTTTCTTCTGTAATTTATGGTTCTTTCCTGGTAATTTCTGCAGTCTTTTTATTCATTGTGTAAGGAATGTATCTTGTTCTAGGTAAACAGCTTCCTTCTTTGAGCCTAGAAAGTTTATATCTCATTCCAGTGAAGTTATCTGGGTATCCATTCCTGTCATCAGCTGTCATATCTTTTCTAAAAAGAAAATGAATGCATCTCTTTCTCCTATATTTTCAAAAAGCCTCCCTAGTGCTTGTTCAGAACCTCCATTCACAGAAAACAGCTCATTTTCTAGAATGGAGAAATTCCTTTTTGTCCAGAGAGTCAGGAAAATACTTATGTGCTACTTAAGATCAATTTACATTACAGACTGTGGGCTGAAGTGGAGTGTAAAGTTTTATCTGATTATCTGTCTAGAATAAAAAAGAAGGAATCAAGGAAAAATATTTAGGGGTATTGTGAATCAGTTAGCTGGAATGCAGGTTGAGAGCTTTCTGCAATAGCATTATGCAGTGTAAGAAACACTTTTTGAAGATCCTTACTGAGTTGTAATTTAACTTTGGGTGATTTCCCAGTTCCTAGATGAGGGCAAAACTACCTGTAAAAATCTATACTGGATATGCCCTGGCTTTTCCTTCAGCAACAGACTGACTTCAGTGGAACAGAGATTACTGAGAGGATAAAATGAGGCCATGTGAGAAGATTCCCAGAACTGTTGAGATTTTCAGCATTAGGTGTTGGATAGGATGTTGGTTTCTTAGTTGGCAAAACTGGGAAAAAGGACAATTATATCTTATCATTCATGTTAAAGAAATCTGTATTGCAATAGAAATCTGTTTAAAAAAGTACAACACTAAATAGGTTATGGAGCATGATGATGAAAAAAAAAGCCCTCTTCAGCCCTGACATCCTGTATCAGGTTTGGGGTTTTTTTCTTAATCTCTGTATTTATATGTATGTGNCCATGTGAGAAGATTCCCAGAACTGTTGAGATTTTCAGCATTAGGTGTTGGATAGGATGTTGGTTTCTTAGTTGGCAAAACTGGGAAAAAGGACAATTATATCTTATCATTCATGTTAAAGAAATCTGTATTGCAATAGAAATCTGTTTAAAAAAGTACAACACTAAATAGGTTATGGAGCATGATGATGAAAAAAAAAGCCCTCTTCAGCCCTGACATCCTGTATCAGGTTTGGGGTTTTTTTCTTAATCTCTGTATTTATATGTATGTGTCCAGACTCTTTTCAGTGGTGCCCAGCAATAAGATGAGGAGTATGGCCTTGAACAGAAACACAAGTTCCACCTCAATATGAGGAAGAACTCCTTTATATTAAGGGTGGCAGAGCCCTGGAACAGCTGCCCAGGGAGGTTCCTGGAGTGTCCCTCTCTGGGGACATCCCAAACCCACCTGGACACGTTCCTGTGCCACCTGCTCCAGGTGACCCTGCCTTGGCAGAGGGGTTGGACTGAACAATCTCCAGAGGTCCTTTCCAACCCTAATGATTCAGTAGTTCTGTGATTTTCTGAGCTTGAATTCACATTAATCAAGCCTCCTCCTTCCACTCTGTTTTTTTCACTTGCAGTCTTACACAAGTCAGTGCAGACTTACACAAGTCTCATGCAAACCACCTCTTTTTCTGCACTAAAGTTTTCTGTGAGTGGGGCTGCAGGTGCAATGTTTTGCAAAGCTGCAGCTCAGGCTGCAACAACAGAGAACCCTAGTACACCCCTGTTATCCTGATGAATGCTAAAAAGTAAGTAATCAAATGATCACTCTAATAAAATGTAGGAATATATATGTAAGAATATATATAACTTTTCCAGCTGGAGTGGCTGACACTCACTGCAACAAAGGGAAGGCTGCAGGGTACTTGAGCCAGCTTCAAATGAGCCAGTGCATCTCTCTCTGCAGGACAGGGCCAGGCAGAGCTACTGACCTTAAAACTGCCTCTGCTTTGGAGCTTATTTGAATGTATGTCTACAAGGTGCTGTAAAAAATCAACCATCCTATAAGTATGTGCATCTGTTACTGGTCACCTGTGTCTAATGCTTTATCTAATAATTTAATAATTCATTCTTTAATTCACTTCAGCATATAGGAGTTTAATTGTACTGGGACTGAGACTTGGAAAGAGCTCCCCTTGACAAGACATTTGCTCCTTTTCCTTTCATCCATTCACTCCTATTCTTTCCTTTTAAATTTTTGTGCAACTGTTACAGAATTTAGTGACATAAGTCAATAGAGTGAATGTAGCATAAATGAAAACAATGCAAATAACAGTCCAAATTCAAGATACTTTTTCCAGATTACCATTAATCATGAGCAATTTAAACCCTAAAGACCCTAAAGCATGATTTGGATGGCCATGAAGAAGACACATAATATGAATATTATGGGAAGTATGATAATAAAAGAGCAGATTAATTTCCTAAAATGTTTTTACCATAGGTAATTTCTATTATTTTTTATTATCAGCTTTCACTTTTTAGATTTTCAAAGATGCAAACTTTCTAAAAGACATTTAATTTTGCTTTCCATACTCACTGGAGTATTTTGGAATACATGAGTTTTGGCATGCAGGTTATGTCTAGGTGGTTTAGTCACTACAGCAGAAGTTAGTTAAAGGGTTTCATCCATATTTCTAAATCATGTATTTTCCAGTAGGGAAACAGTGATTGTAGTCCTCTTTTTTTGCCCCATCAAGTTATTAATAATAGAATTTAACTCAATTTTCCAATCTACTTGAGGTCAGTAGTTTTGGTACTCTTTTTATAACAATACTAGTTTATGTCCCAGCATTACAGCTCGCAGCAGCCAGGAGTTCAGTATGGCTATGAAAAACTCATAGGCAGGCCTTGTTCCTCCTGCCATGCTCGAGCAGTGCTGGTCCTGTGTCCACACAGCTTTATCTCTGCTGATATAAACACTGGAGTATATAAAATATTCTGTTTCATGGTATCATGGATAAGGATAAAGTCATACTCTAATAGCACTTCGATCCACACCTTCTATCATGACACTTCTTTAAAGGGGACCAATCCTTGTGAGGTGAGAATTGTCTCTTGCTGAGCAACTCCTCATTCCAGTAATGGGACCTCTGGGTTAATGTCATACACTGTGTGAAGGTATTGAAAGTGTACGAATAACTGTAGCTGCAGGATTAACACCAAACTGATATTAGCAAGTTTTACAGTAATTCTAAATGACTGTCCATCTGAAGGATATTCTTAGTCCTTCTTATTACATTGCATCACTTTACAAGAGCAAAAGAATTTCATTTACACCCATGTTCATTAATTTACTAATAAAAATACATGTACTCACTAAGGCACCAGACTATTTTGATGCCAAAATTATTGCTTTATTGATTGGGTTTTTTTGATCAGTCTTGACAGTCTTCAATTTTAGGCATGTAGCTGCAGCATGAAAACATTGCCATTAAACTACTTGCACACAAACAAGTGAAAAAAAGTCCCACATTTCCTTCCCATCTGAACATTAATTTCCACTCCATTATGTAGCTTTTGCTGGCAATTTGTTAAAGCTCTGCAAAAATAACTGATAAACCACATATATAAATAGTGTGCAGAGTATAGCTTTAAATCATTTTGAAACTTTACTGGTGAGTTCTATTACATGTAATGTTTTAAATACATGTTGTATGTTCAGTAAGGACAATCGAATAATTAGTTCCAATTAAACCACATCAGGTGTACAAATATATTTTTTCTAAATAATTTTAAATTGCCTTTTGATCCAAAGCTTTTTATGTACAATTTTCAGAAGTGGGGACCTTGATCTGACTAATTTTCACTGAGCACAGCTCCAGGTCCATGTGATGAACTGCACAGTGCTCTCATGCTAATCTGAGGGGTAAAATGAGGAGGGAACTTTATGCAAGAAGTTTGCAGTCCAGTTATGAATGTTGAGAAAGCAACTGTAAGAAAGCACTTTCTAAAACTTTAGTGTCCCCAGCTGTAAGGATGTACTTTGTGCATTGAATAAAACTCATACAAATTCTGTAAAGGTAAAATATTTCAGTGTTGTAAAACTACATTTTTTCCAGCCTCACTCATGATTTACTGAATTAAATACTAGAATTTAAGCTACTTCCATTAATGCCTGAGTGGTGTCTTAACTTTCCCCCTCTTTCTTCAATCTTCTAAATATTAATGATTTTGAAGAAATAAGTTTCTCTATATAGTATTTTTTTGTATTAATAGGGTTCGAACTTTTGCACAGTAATGGTAATCAAATGTATTCAATCACTTTGATCACTTTCTGCAAATACTTAAACTTCTGTGTGTATTCTGATTGATGTCAACACATTTATTCAAATATTTAATATGGAGCACCTTTATCAGTGTTAGGCCCTTAGAATTTCAGTGTCCAAGAAAAGTGATACACAATACAATGATATTCCCTCCTTCTGAAGTGTTTGATGAATTTTTAACAAAGAAAACCTTTCATCTTGGCTATAAATAAATGGTGTCTACGTTCAACTTTTATAACTCTGTCTTGGTCCTTGAGTATCCAAATCTAATAACAATGCCTTTTCCACAATGAGAAGAGGAAAATGTCCTGATTGTTAGAATTAAAATCACATATGCATATTGACTCCTTTAAAATGTTACTGTAAAGCACTAAGAATAATTTTTCCCTTTACTTGTAGCTCTTATTTCTCTGTCTATGATTTATTCTTTAAAATTATGAGGTCAAGAGGCTGTCAGAGGAAACTATCTTGGCTATCAGATAGCTGTGAACAAAATATAAAACTTTTTGCTGAGATAAAACTTTAAGTTGCATTATGAAGGGTTTCTTTTAAAGCTCATAAAATAATTTTGGCAAAATTCCTCTCTGGCAATGTTTTTCTGAAAGATGAGTGAAAAGAGGGAAGCGTGCTAAAATAAGTATCTGGGATTATTTTAGTGGAAGTTTTATGTCAAAATAATATGAAAGCCCATGTCATAAAATCCTATAAAACCTGAATTTTCCATTTCTGTATTCAGGTAGTAAGCTCTATAAGTGTCAAAAACACCTCACACCTGTCTTACACCCAACACCAATCTACCCTCATGGTAGGCTCATCAAGTTTTAACTCATTTTCTACTCAAATTTCAACCATTTTTAGTTTCTTCTCACAGAATTTTTTTACAAAGTTCTTTCAAAGTTACTTGAAAACCTGGCAACTTTTCATTTCCCTGGCCAATCATTTTGGCCTTTTATTTGCCTTAGAACTAAGACCCTATCACTGAAGGTATGAAGTCTGATTTTTCTTAAATAATTTTTTAAAAAATCAAACAAACAAAAAACAACAACAAAAATAACCCACCCAAACAAACAGAAAGTACCCACTTTTCGGTATGGTATTGCCCAGGTAAAAGGAAGGAAGGAGCAAGGAGGTAAATTTGAGGAGCCTGAGTACAGGATTAGTAGCAGGAAAGAAGAGTGGGCACTAACTTCTCGAAGATATTAGTGACAACATGGCTTATACAGCTGGGGGAGCGGTCTATCGCCACTTGAAAGGCCGTGCAGAGACATTTCCCTGTTAAATGCACAGTCCGCACATTTATGCAGGAATGTCTTCCCCAGCGCAAAGCTTGGCACTGCAGCAATTCTCCCGCCCTCCACATATGAACTCCTGCTTCCTGTGCTGTCGGGATTTTCACCCCTTTCCATTTAGGTGCAAAATGCACATATGCAGCCTGCACGGGGTGTCTGCCAGCAGAACGTGTCGGGTGTGCGGGGAAATGCTGCTGGAGACATTCAGCTGATGCGAACCCGAAAACTATCGCATCCCTTGGGGAGCCGCGGCCGCCCGCACGGCAGGGATATGCGGGGCCGGGGGGCTGTGAGGGACCCGGCAGGGATGTGAGGGACCTGGGGGACTGTGAGGGACCCAGGGGACCGTGAAGGGCCCGGGGAGCTGTGAGGGACCCGGCAGGGCTGTGAGAGGCCCGGGGTACCGTGAGGGAGCCGGGGGGCTATGAGAGACCGCGCAGGGCTGTGAGGGACCCGGCAGAGCCGTGAGGGACCCGGCAGAGCCGTGAGGGACCCGGCAGAGCTTTGAGGGACCCGGCAGAGCCGTGAGGGACCCGGCAGGGCTGTGAGGGACCTGGGGAACCGTGAGGGACCCAGGGGACCGTGAGAGACCCGGCAGGGCTGTGAGGGACCCCGCAGGGCTGTGAGAGGCCCGGGGAGCTGTGAGGGACCCGGCAGGGCTGCGAAGGACCCGGCAGGGCTGTGAAGGACCCCGCAGGGCTGCGAGAGGCCCGGCGGAGCTGCTCGGAGCCGGAAGGAGCTGTGCGGGACCCGCATCCCTGTCCTTGGTACTCAGCCCTGCCCGCGGTCGCCGCCGCGCAGCCCCGCACAGCCATGATGGGGCTGCCCGCTCCGGGAAAACACAGCAGGGATGCACGGACATTGCTGCCCGCAAAACACAGCTGTCTTACGACTCCATGCACCGGAGCAAGCAATTAATTCCGAGATAAAAGGCTTCATTAATATGGCACCAAATTCTATGAACACCTCGGCACGTACCACCATCACACACACCCGCTGCTCGCCGTCCCTGCCCATGTCAGAGCGACAACAATTGTAAGAGAAATAAAACATTCTAAGCTGCTAGAGATAGATGAATGCAATGCCACTATCCAAACCTCTGGCATTCACACGACAGCTCAGCAAATTCGCAGA
>VWYP01010921.1:160-46280 GCA_013400435.1 Pycnonotus jocosus | reverse complement strand
TGGAGCTTCTGCCTGAATGCAGATTAACTCTGAGGTCAAAGTGGAAATGATGCACTCTGCTGCAGCACAGATTAACACATGCGTGGTGTCAGCCAGGGTGCTTTTTAACCTTTGATTACACATATGCAGGCAGCCTGGATTTTCATTTTGGAGCTGGGAAGGATTTGGCAGGCATAAAAAAGGAGGTTGGAAGGAAAAGCTTCCCCTATGATGCTGAGCATCCTCATTTTTCTAAACAGCATGGAAATCGTGATTGCAAAGGGGGAAAAAATTGAAAGGTTGGATGGGGGAGTGGAAAAGGGAGGGATGGTTGTTGCTAAGTAACTCAGGAAATGGGGAAAGCAGCATTGGTGGAGTCCGTATGAATGAGGTGATTTAGTGTGTGATAGGATATGGGGAAATATGCAAGGTTTTTATCTCCCCTCCTCCTAATAAAATGAGGCTACACAGACAAAGGAAACACTTCCTGACCAGAGGAGAAACATGAGAGGACTATGGAAGATGAGCACTGCCAGATTTTGGAACCAGAATCTCAAGTTCCATTGTCCAAAAATGCAATTTAGCAACTATTAGTGGAGTAAAAACTTCAGGGAATCTCATGATTTCCTAAAGTAAGAGCACTTCAGTCTTAAATAGGTTCTTGGACTATGAGCTACAATAACTTTTTTTTTTTACCTCCCCTATTTTTTCTGTCTAGATCAAAGTAAGTATAGACGATAACAAGTCTNACTTCAGTCTTAAATAGGTTCTTGGACTATGAGCTACAATAACTTTTTTTTTTTTTTTTTACCTCCCCTATTTTTTCTTTCTAGATCAAAGTAAGTATAGATGATAACAAGTCTATCCAATAACATTTATGAACTGGGAGGCTGGGCAAACTTAATCATCAGGAACATTTTTTTTTTTCAGTCCAAACCTCACTTTTCTAAAACTTAAGGAAGAAAGAAGTAAATAATTATCCTAAAGAAAACTTAAATTAGGGGAAACTGAAACATTCCCAATGAAATAAAAGCATCAAAATTTTCCACTGGACTTAGTCTAGTCTGAACCAAATTTGACACTTGGATTCTGCTCAAATCTTCTAATACCCTGGACAATCTGTTAGTTCCCAATGTCCAAATGCAGAATGAAATTTATCCATCAGAATTAAAATAATAGTTGCTTTCCCAGAGTCTCTAAAACCATAGATCCAGCCTTCAGCAATCAAGTTAATTTTTTCTGTTTCCAAACACAATGTATTTAACTTTAACAATAATCAATATATCAATATTATTAGTTGAATTAAATACATCTTGGTTCCTGGATATCTAGATGGTTATTGGAGCCAATATCTAACACAGTCACTGCACTTTTATCAGTGTTTACAAACAAAGTAACAAGTTGCAAACTTGTTACTTAATATTTCCGTTCAATGGTCTTATTGTTAATTGAGTTATCCCACCAACTTGTGAAATATTCTATCTATAGATGGAATAATTCTATCTATCTTCAGTGATAGAAAGCTATAAAATATTTTAAATACTCTCTCAATATCTCTCTTCCTCTCAGTGTTTTTATATATTAATATATATAATATATATATTATAGAGAGAGAGCAGTATATATATGCATGTTCAAATATCCACATTTGCTCATGGTTCAATTCCTTACCTGCAAACATGACACTTCTGTGATTTTATTGCTGTAATCTCTCTCATCAGTTGTCACAACATGCCTTTGAAAGATGAAAATGCTGTGTATATTTTGGTAAAGGAATCAAAGTTTTTGATAGCTGAGAGTTTGAACTGTGCACACACTTATTTATTGTCTTGGCTACAGCAACTGTGTCTGCACAAGCACAGCAGCTTTACTCTGTACTTCTTTTACTGAAAATTTTTTCCATTAGCAAAATCTTCTTGTCTGAAAAGAGCTCCTGGACTTCCTACAAAATTTTTTACACTTTCATTTCAGAGGGTCAGCTCATTATTCTTGCAGAGAAAGGCAGGGGGTCTGCATTAGAAGAAAAACCTGTGAATGTCAAAGCTTGAGAGAGTTTTCCAGGCTTCCCATCACATTGATGAAATGTCAAAAAAATTGGATGCTGTAATGCTAATCCTTGATTGCTCAGAGGTTATTAAGATCTAGAGACCATTGATAATATTATTCCTGTAAGGTACCTTATTAGCTGTACCTTCTATTCACATTGTTAATTGGATACCAGTGGGGTTTGATAGACAAGCATACTCTAAAGATTCTGTAGATTCTTCTGCATATTAAAGCTTGCATCACCATAATATGATCAATTTTTCATCCCAGGAACTTTGGCTTTAATTTTTATCTCAGCTGCCTGCAACTGACATTTAGGCATTGACTTAGGTAGTGGGAATTAGTATCTTTGGCCTCTGATCCAGTTAGTGGACCAGACAATGGCCAAGTCAGGTTTTTAAGTGCTCCTAGATAAGATCATTTCAATGTTAAAATACTTGACCCCAATACATAAAGCTTACCCACCAATAATCAAGCAATACCAATTTTGTCTCTACGTAATTTTAAATGCAAATTTGTCCTTGCAGTTCTTTGTAACCTCGGTCTGAAGGAAGGAAAAGTAAACTCACATTATATGCTTAAAGAATTTCAATATTATGATATTATGCTGGTAACCTCTGCTAGGAAAAACTTTATCTGTAGCACAAAGAACTGACGTAGAAAACAAAAATGTACCAGGCTGTTTTTTCTCTGAACACAAGTTGTCTTTGAAGCACAGTGTTCTTCTTTCTGTGCCCACAAGCTCTATCAGACACTGATATTCTAGGATTCCATCATAATAAATTATCACAAAGGATCAAATTTACATGAGGACACTGCCTAGTGTGAAATGTTTTCCCAACACCTTTTGTGTGATAAACCAATCCCACATAGTAACTTGTCCCTGGGCACAAATGTGCTATCTTCACAACAAATTTCAAGTTTTTGAAAAAGAGTCTTATGAAGAATAATTAAACACTGAAGTAATTGTTCCAAAAAGATGCTTTCTGTATCAGACTAGAATATTATACGACTATCTTAGTCAATTTGGCAGACACATTGTTCATTTGCAAGGGGGTTCTCAGCTCCTCTGATTTCCCTATGTGTCTGTATCCTTAAGTCCAAGGAAAACATGGCTTTTCCTTAGCCTAAAATTATTTCTTTTCTGTGTATCAAATATTAAATCACACATCAGAAAGGAAGAAGAAAAAGACACATGTAAAAAAGCAAATGCAAAAGTAGGTGTTAGAAAAGATGCATAAAGTGAAAAAAAGGACTCTGTCAATGTCAGTATCTTGCCAGATTGTCTTTTATCACATGTTCTTATCTGGAAGTTCTTTCTGTTTCAGCTTGTTGTTCCTTGTGTTGCTTTGGACAAAACAAACAAGCAAACTACCAAAAATAAAATGCTAATTTCACTTTCATATGGCACATGATTTGGGAAGAGGTAACTGTTTTTTATGGGTCATGTTGAGGATGCTTTCTTAAAGGCATAAGAAGGAAACCTCTAAGTAGTAAAATTTTCTATAACTGTGCTTTTTGAGACTATTTATTCCATATTAAGTAATGTTTTGATGCTTAGAAAAATACATTAACTACTGTTTCAAATTATTCCTATTCTGAAATAAAACATGCTAGTTTTAAATAAAAAGACTTTTTAGCTGTATGAATCCACATATTTTTAAAATGGCTTGTATAAAGCTATATATAAATATATCTTTTACAATAGTAATTATAACATTGGTAACATTTTGTATCTTCAAAGATTCTCCTAGCATATTTTAGCCCTGGGTGAATACCTTAATACTGAATTCCTAAGGAAAACAGCATCCAATATAAAACATTTCTTTGATGGAATTCTAGGATTTGATATTATCTCTCTTTTTTTCCCATGGTCTACCTTCTAGCACATTCTCTGGTCATCTATAGGTGTATAAATGTATATTAAAGCATTGAAAACCTAAAAATTAATCTTTGAACACTTCAGGGAGAAAGGTAGGTCATGGTTTTATACATTTATTACTGTTGTGCATGGGAGGATTTAATTTAGAATACCCAGACACCTAGTTCTCTTTTAATCCATGTGCTCAAAATACAGAGAGTCTGTGAAGGAGTGGTATGGAGGTGGGCTGAACAAAAACTGCACTAGACAAGTGCTAGACTAAAATGATAGCTTAGAGATGATTATTGACTGAATCAATAAGAGATTCAAAGAGCTTTGTAAACCACGTCCAACACCATTATTGCATCTGCACAAATACATACATTCACGTCAGTACCAAGATGAACTCAAAAGTTCACATAGTTCACAATGTACCCAAATATAGTCCTGTTTTGCCAAATGTAACCTAAATATAACTATTTGTTATAGTATTAAAAAATACTCTCATCTTAATATTGAATCTCACTCCTACTTTTCCCTGGTAAATATTGGACGGAGTCACAAATATTGCCTATGATTGTGTAGAATGTGGATGCCACAGAATTTCTAAGTAGGACTCTAAGATATATTTAATTATTTAACCGGAAAAGTATTGTTTAAGCATTGTTTCAGTCCTGTTTATTTGGAAGATGATTCACTCAAACTGTCAGAATAAAAAAAATACTAAATAGGTTAAAAATAGTAATTCTTTCAAGAAACCCTTCAAGCTGAAGTCACATTCTTAGAGTATTCAACCTACTGCATTTATTAAAAAAAGCTAAAATCTTGTGCTGCTTGGGAAATTATTTTTAAAGAATTATTTTAAAGTTTAGCGATTAAAACTGAGGAGTATTTCCTAAGACAGGCATACAGTGGTATTTCAGGATTTAACACAAAGTGAACATTTTTACAGAGAGATATGATTCAATCTGTACCACCAGGTTTCTATTCAAAGCAATCACTCTCCAAGTATTTGACTTAAAAAATTCTGGTAGCCTAAATACAACTGAAACACAACCCCAAAATACTCTGTTTGCTTATGTGCTTTGATCTTGTGCTAAAACAGCAAAGAAAACAAGTTGTTGGCTAAGAGCTCTCTCACTGTGCTTAGATTTACAAGCTCCTGCCAGGAACAGACTTTACCAAATGTTATTTTGTGCTGTAAACATCTAAGATTCCGTTACCATAAAGCTCTTGGAGCAAACTGCATTCTCCCTGCTACTGACCTGATTAAGCTTCCTCACCCTGTAACATTACCTGGAGGGCCTAGTTGCTTCACACTAAATTCTTATGTGATGAAATCACCAGGCTAAGGTACTTTCTGAGAAAAAAAAAAAAAAATAGTGGTTTTTTGTGGTTTTGTTGGGGGTTTTTGTTTGTTTTTGAGTTTGGGGTGGTTTTTTGTTTTTGTTTTTGTTTTTTTTCTGAACAGTTTTAGTGCCTATGAGAAGTTTCTGCTCCCCAGGAGTTTTGAAGAAGGACAATTTTGAGGAGTCATTTATTAATATGTGTTCACATATATCAGTCTTGCGTGCAATATTTCACGTATTTTACACTAAGAGTTAGATCTAAACCCTGTGTTCAGACTACAGCTTCCTCCCCATACTTGACTTGTGCTGAATCTCTAAGTTTAAGAGCACTTTGAAACCATCCCAGGAAGCCAGGCTCTGCTTCCTGTACTCGAAGGGGAAAGGAGAATGCTGGAGTTATCCCCCTCTCACTCCTGGGGCTGAGAGAGGGTGGGCAATGCTGGGCTCCTCTCTGGGGTGATGATAGAACCTCTACATGAAGGAACAAAGGAACCTTTTTTGCATAATTCACACTTTCAGTAGGACAAGTTGAATTCTATTGTTCATAAATATGATTATTACCCATGACCATTCAACCTACTTGCATCTTCTTTTGGATATTCACCTGCGTATAACTTGTAATTGTATATATTGTCTGTTTAGCAATGAGAAAGGAAGAAATTTCATGTGCACAGTCAGCACGAAATACCAAAGGGAAAGACACATTAGAAATTTGGAAAGGGTACTTTTCCATAACTGTGTTCTAGTGCTTGAATATATGTGTATTTGAATGGAATTAAACAGGTCTTCTTCAAATCAGCTGTGAAACAGCACATTTCATGGACCAATATGCTTGCAAATATAATTTCATCGGTGTATACTCATATTTGGCAGGATTAATGTGTCCTGTAAATAATATGTTTTTGTTCTAAGTCATTTTATTTATAATTTTTCTCATTTCCTACTACAAAGGAATAGTGCTCTTGAGGCTGCTAAATCTGTTTATTTAAACTGTGCACATCTACAGTATTATTTTTATACCCATATGAAGAATGAAAATTCTCATAGACCAGGAAAACATAGTTCATTCATTTATTAGTTTTTCCCAATCTATAATGCAGCAAGAACATCAAAATCAGGTGATTGGTTTCTGCCTGAGAAAAAATAGTTTGGCTACCTTAAGAGAATGATTACATCTTTCAAGAAGAAATGTTTTATCAGTTTTTTCCATGAATAAATGTATTTTTTTCAGAAGAGTAGTCTAGAAATCCTGACAAGAGGCCAAAGGAAGCAGTTTGAAATCCATGCTTAGGTATTCTCAACAAACCTTAATGCAAATTAAGAGCATATTTGAGCTCAGGGCTTTACACAAGGAGGTGCAAACTTCTATTTCATTATTGCAAGAAAAGGCCACTACTTGACAGAAAACAAGCCTCAGAATGTCACTTTTCACAACTGTAATTCTGTATTTTCAGTAAAGATATTTTTACTCTTTCTGATTTTCTCTCTTATCAAGAAAGTGAGATCTAAAAGTAAAAAAGGTGAGACTTGGCAATATAAATTCTGAATCTGTTCAGCAGTGAATATGTTAAGACACCAGTCTCCAAAGCCTGTGTGACAGCAGACACTCAGGGATGCCACTCCTTGTATCAGACACAGCATCGCTGATTTTCTGGAGTTCTTATCCCTTTTGTATAGAAAATCTGATTTAACATATGTTATAGGTCTGGCATTTTGCTTAGTGTTCACTAACACTGATCCAAAAGCTCTGTATTTCCAGGCCAGATTTGGCATTTCCTTTAGGCAGTTTACATAATCTTAAGATCTATTTTGATGTGTCATTATTTCCTATGATTGCAATATTCAAAGTCTATTTCCAGCAGCAAAGGAGTATCTCCTCCCAAAGTAAATGTGAAGAAATCTTCCTGCCATTTGTGCAGGACCACAAATATGGTTTCATACAGGCTGAGTGGAGCAGCATCAGGAATGGATCCAGGATGCTGAGGTCTGTGAAAGCCTTACAGCTACCCCTGCTAAATGTTGAATGTTATGTCCATTCTGCATAATCATTGCAAATGGTTTTTGATTCTTCCTCCAATAAGGAGGAAGTAATGGATGCAAAAGGCCATAAAGAATGTTTTCTTCATGCAGAAGGAGGCAGCCCATTCTCTTTATTTGAGAAAGAAGAAAAAACAGAAAAAGAATTTACACTAACTCATTATACTAATTCTGAAATGTAAGGATGCACAAGAGCATAGTTTTCAATACAGTGTTCAACATCTGTTTTTCATGTCTGCATTTCAGCTGTAAGTTTGGTTGATTTTGGGTTAATCTTTTTAACTTTACATAAAGCTGAAGAAGAAATCTCATAGTTTGATCATGTTTCTGTCCAGAGTAAGCTCTTTTGATCTTTCAGCATTGGAAGGATCTGCACTTTCTGTGCAGTGGATGCAAATGCATTTTGGGAGTGATACCTAATACCAGTTCATGTGTGCTAGCAGGAGTACATTGTTTGACTCTGGACTTTTGATGTCCTGCTATGGCATTCTTATGGGCAAACTAAAGATAATTGATCTAGTTCTAGGAATTTCCCCTCATTGCTTTTCAGTGCAGTTGGGTACTGAATAGGATTATTCTTTTTAGTACTGAATATATTAAATAATGATCTGGCTGGTAGTATGAACAGTATCCTTACTACATTCAATAAGGATGCCAAGCCACAGGCAGGAGGGTGGTGGGAATAGGATTAGACTTGAAAAATAAAAGCAGATCTGAAAAAAATTCAGAACATTCAGAAGGAATGGCCAGAAGTCTTGAAAACTGTTGTCAACATGAGAAAAGGGAATAAACACAGTTTAATCTGAGAGGAATTATGTCAAGTTTTCAATGTGCAGGTGTAATGAGGCATGAATAGCTGGTGTTTCTGCTTTGTAGGATGATAGAGATTTAGCACAGCTTCTTAGATTAAATATCTTTGGAAAAGTCAAAAAATGCCCTGTGGTAGGAATCCCAGAGCACTGAAACAGTTTTCTGAGGTCAATACGAGGTGCCCTTAGTTTTGCTTTCTATGACTGAGTGATAAGTGCTCTGTATAAGATAAATAATGGGTTGGAATTCAACAGAGGGTTGTTCAGTTATGCTTTTAAACAACAAAGAAAAAAGGCAGTTTCATACATATATTTTTATCTGAAACAACTAATGGAAATTAATTCATTGAATAGGCTAAGGGGCAATGAATGCTTTTGTTGCCACAAAAATAAAGGTATGCAATTTTCATGATTTAGATGAGGAAAAAAAAAAAAAGGGTCTATTGCTTGCAAGATCAAAAGAAAATGGAAGGAAAAAAAGTGATTTCCAAGGATGCTATATAAAGTTCATAGCCTTTTTCCATTTCCATCTCTTAAGTTCAGTTTTGTGACATGGAGATTCACCACTAAGCAATGATTTTCAGGAAAATATTCCTAAGAAGAACTTGAACCCTGTTACTTTTCATGTTATTTGATCTTGTATAACTTACAACATACTCAGAACAGTAACTGCATTGAAAATCTCTTCAAACTGCTTGGACTACAAGAGACATGTCTTTTATTCTTCTTTCCTGTTTGCATATAGAGTGGATTTTTTTGCATCTCTAAGTGACGTGGCCCATATACTCGTGACAACAAAAATGAATCTGAATCATTCCTTCTCCTCTGAAATGTAGATTGTGTGATGATCTCAGCAGACCAGATCCTAGCTTTTACCTATGTTAACAGATTTCTCTTTCAATGTTTCTCTATGGTTTTAAGCTTTCAAGAATCCTTTTGCCCCAGAATATGAATTTCCTAATATAAGCAGTGACACATCAAGGGAAAAGTGCTGAAGTGATGTAGTTCCATATATTCCACTTATAGTAAGTCAAGATCATATTGAAAGAAACTGTGAAGACTCATACTCACTTCTTTGCCCTTAACTGGCTACCAGAGTTTATTTTTTTCAGATGAAATAAGGCTTCAGAAGCTGCTTTGAGACCATCCAGCAGGAGGAAGTATAGAAATTGTAGGATTTTACTATTTGACTCTTTTCATCACTATAAAGCTCTCAGAACTGGGACAGAGAACATGAAATCTCTCTAAAAACCTGTCAGAGAAAAATGTAACATCACTGGGCTGAAGCCTGAAGCCTGGGTACATTGTTGGGATGTACACAGGGAATCAGACAGGCAGGAAGGGATGGAGTGATATCTCTCATCCAGCTCAAAAGAGGTGTCAGTGCTGATTGAATTTAAACCAGACCTTGCTGTACAGGTCTAGAAAAGTGTCAAGCTTAGAGATTTCAAAACGTCTCTGCGCAGTTCATTCTAATCTTTAATTGTGCTGGCAGTGAACCATTTGTTCTCCCCCTTTGACTAATGACCACTATCTCTGGCCCTGCCTTCTGAGCCCACTCCTGACCCCAGGGAGCTGCTCCATGTGCAGCCACTTCCATGCTCCTCTGGGGGCTCACTTGTGTTTATCAGATGAATAACTGTACAGCTTCTTGTCTTGAATTCCCCAAAAAGGACACAATGGTTCAGATGTGCTCTGATAAAGGCCAGGTAAAGGTGAGCCTCCTCAGGTTTGCCTTCATCCCTGCCATGACTCCTTTTTCCCTGCCAGGCAGCCACCAGCAATATTTGAGTAAAGATTAGTCCATCCCATATGCAGTACTTTAGAGCTATCCTTACTGAATTTCGTGTTATTATTTCAGCCAAGTGAAGCCTCTCTGAATGGCAGCCCTACTCACAAGCACATTGACACCATGCCCTAGTGCTGTCATCCACAGACTTAATGGGGCTGCATCCAGTTTCCTTTAGTGCACAATTTTATAAACAACAAAATGCAATATCTAAAGGCTCTAGCTTAACTAGATGGATAATAACTATGCTAATTTTCCTTTTACACTAAAAAATTAAAATTAAAAAATAATTACTGTAAAGTACTATTGCTGGGAGATTCCCAGGCGTATCTTTTGGTTTATTTATTTGTACCTACTTTGAATGCTACCTGTTTATGCATCTTCTTATGGAAAAATTATTTAAAATAACTAATCTTAAATGCCTTTATTTTCAAAGGATGCTCATTTAGTTTCCTGGTTCTTTTACACTTAAGGCTTTATTTTCAGAGGTGCTATTGAAACTAGTGAGACCATACAGTGCTATGCTCAGGTTTCAACATAATCCCATTAGCACTTCAGTAAATTAAACTGCATTTTGAAACAAAAAAAAAAGGGAAAAAAAAGTTCAAAGAAATTTAAACATATAAAACTGCAACACATATTCAGGTAAAGTTACATATTATTACCGCAATGGTAATTATTAAACAATTGTGCTATTATTAAAGTTCATCGTGAGATAATCATGATGAGGCAGCATTGTCTAGTTTGAAATGATGTGTGTGCTATCATTCCAGGGGCTTGGACTAAACTAAATATTAATGTATATATTAATAAGAAAGCCAATTAAGAAAAATTTAATTAAACCAAATACTATGAGAAAACTTCATTTTAATACTCTTCTGTCTATTGTCACTGTCAGATACATAGAACTGGGCAGAAATTAAATTAGGAGAATCCAAAAATGTATCCATTTGAAAATGAAGTGTCCTCTCCTAGGACATAGCAGTGAATCCACCAGTGAATTGATACAGCAAGAGACCATTCAAAGGAAGCCATTCAAAGGAGGCCTTCAAGTGCTTTTTAATTATTGGTGAGATGTTACACATTCCTCTTTATTTAGAATAGTGTCTCAGGAGTAGTAAACCAAGATTTATTTTACTGAAACTTTTGATCTTTTTCCATTTGAAACATATTGATTTAATCTTCCGTACTTCTCCCAAAGAACAAGCCAAGAAAATAATGGATTGCACTCTTTGATCTTTGTCAGATGATGTCAACAGTAGTGAATATCAGGGTGAATCCAGAAAGAGAGGTTAACCGGCTGCTTTTCTGCCTGGAAGTTTAGCAGTGGGCACCTGCACCATCATTTAAGCTACAAGGTCAAATGCAGATTAAATTGGTTGGGTTTTTAAGAGATACTACTTAGTTTTATATTGTTTCATAGGAATCCTGAGGAAAAAATGGAATCAGCTTTTTATGCCTCTGAGTTAACGTCTGAAATTTCACAGACCTCAGAGGAAATATGGGAAAACCAAAAATTCAGAAATTTTAACTTGTTTTAAAGCTGCTTATCCTACTGGCCATCTTGAAATAGATGAGCTCCCTCCACTGCACAGAGTTTGGCTTTGAAATACCCAGGAAGAGGAAGATGCACCTACTTTAGCACTTGTGCATCATTGGGGTCCTGGAAGGACTGCAGACACAGGGTACAGTGCACTCTTTGTGTTTATGAGGATCATGTTCTAAGATGTAACACCACTCAGTTTAACCTTCAGTTAATTTTGTTAACAACTTTGTTGGTTTTGTTCAGTTCAACTTTGTTCTCTGAACCTGCTCCACTCAGTTGTACTTCCTAGGTGTTCATTCCAGGCTGCTGCTGCTGAACAGCAGGAATGGGATGTGTGGACAGTTTTTGTTTTTTTTTCTCCAGGGAGGCAAAATACTACTTAACAGCATTTAAAAGAGACAACAGATGGGGAGACTGTTTCTCAAAATAATCCTCCCTAATGGACATTGCAGTCACAATCCTGCAGGAGGAAGGAGGAGAAAAAGTCTCTGCAGCATCTGTGAAAGGAAATTCTGGGAAAACAAATAAATTAGGCTCTTTTAAACAGGCAAATGACTACCCAAAGTTATTTATGCACAACAACATTTGCTTAGTTCCTTCCATTTTACTTGTGGATGGTTGTACTGAATTTTCAAATGGGTTCTGTCAGATCATGTTCCCAGCCCCGGTTCTTTTGCACTGCTTCAAAGTATGGGCAGAAATTTGCTCAGGCAGCTGGGGAATTCTTGGCATCAGGATCCCAAGGTAATGCCAGCCAAGGTGGTGGCATTTTTTTTGCCACTTTTCCTTGTCCTTCTCAAAAACACAGAAAGCAAAATGTTGAGAGAATTCTCCTTTTTCTTGCTTTCAATGCCATCCATGTATGCAAATACATCTCGTCATTTCTGTTCTCCTTTTGGCAGTGAATAAACTATTAATATGTAAAACTTGAAAGAGCTCTAGTGCTTTTAAAAAAAAATTTAGTGTAATTAAATCAGATTTTATTTTTTCTGCTTGTTGATCTGGGCAGTGACTCTCATATTCCTTTGTAGGGTCTAGAGCCTAATTACACTCCTTATTCTATGCTGTAACATTCATTACAACTGCTCTCTAACATTTTGGTTCTGTTTTTATGAATAGATAGTTTTCTCTTTTTTTTCACAGCCATTTTTCAAAAATCTTGCTATTTTTGGAATTTGCATATTCATTGTTTGATTTGGTCTATTAAATTGTATGGAAATAAACATGGGTTTTCCCTGTAGGAAAATGTCACAGAATGAACTATAATCAGTTTAACTAGGGGAATGAAACAGAAAAAAAAAAAAAAAAAAAAAAAAAAAAAGGGGGGGGGAAAAAGGAAAAAAAAAAAAAAAGAAGTGGGCTGGAAATAGGAATAAGAACAGATGGCCCAAGTTAGCATTTTTAGATATTATATTACATAAAGTGGTAGGAGGGAAACTAAAAAGATAAATACCAACCTTTTTAATAGTAGAAGTGTTCTGTTGATACTCTCTCTGTATTGTATGGATATGAAAACTGAAAACTACACTGTTAAATAATACTTATTTCAATATAAAGCTGGTTAATTGGTTAAATTGCAATTATAAGGATACCTTCAACAATTATGAGTATCTCTGTGGTTTTTTAAGACTTACATTTCTTTGAAAGGAAACATTTATTATTTTATATCATCAGATCTGCACAGCTGATTTGCAAATTAAATGCACAATAATATTCTTCAGAGACACTGTCACAATGTGTCTTCAAAGGAGTGTCTGCAGTTTCTGGCTTGAAGCTGTCTACCACACTTTATGTGTGACTTTTCCCATGCTTGACTCTTTATTTAGGAGCTCAGTTACTACCCAAACGTTTGTAACATTGCCAAGAAACTTCCAGGTGAATTCTGGAAGCACTTCTTATTTTATTGTGTGGGTAAACAAAAAACCAAAAAAACCCAAAACCAACCAAACAAACAAAAAAACAAAAAAACAAACCCAAAACAAAACAAATCAAAACAAAACAAAAGTAGAGTAGATTCACTTGCTTTTTTTTTTTTTTTTTNTGCAGAGAAATGCTTTTTTTTTTTTTTTGCTTTTTTTTTTTTGTTTTTCCCCCAGAGAAATGTTGTTCAACATACTGGCTGGGACAAGACAAAAGCTTTTTTGGTATGTGTGTGAGTATTTGGAACTTGGATACATCCTCAGGAGATTGTTAAATTGTCATTGGCATCATATTAGAACACAACCATATATGTAAGATTAAAGAATGTAGGTCATGTCTAAAAGTGTGGAGTCCCAGAGATTCAATGTTTCTGAAAATGGTCTGAGAGAGTGATTAATAACCCCATCTTTGCTGAGAAAGTGGCAGTCCAAAACCCTGGGGTATTTTGAAGTACTCAGCATTTAGACAACAGGTTCGGATATGATCTTTGGAAGTATGTAATGTAGATTTCAATTAAATTAATTGTTAAAGCTGGAGGATTTTAATGTTAGAGAAGAAATCAGCTGTATCTGAGCTTTGCCAAAACACCCTTCCCCAGTGTGATTACCCAGGATGAGCCTGGGGAGGGACATAAAGTGCTGCTTCTGTTGCAGCCTGGTTCAAACAGGCATTGGGAAAGTCCAGAAACCAGAAGCAGAAAAAAAGCAGAACCAGAAGCATCAGGAATCTCCTGCTGACAGCATCAGGGCCTCATCCCAGTCACACAGGAGCAGAATGTCTACTGTCAAGAGTCATACATCAAAATCATAGGGGCCTCCACTTCAAATCAAAGCTCCTTCAAGGTCCTTGGACCCTTTTATGAGTCTGTCAAAATATACAGAAGATATAATAAGGAAGAGAAGACAAAGAAAACGTAAAATTAAAGAAATAGTTCTATAATAAGCATATACCTACCAATGGTTGAGCATTTTAGAGCCTCCATTAAGGCCCAAAACACAATATAAGTTACATCTTGAGATGGCAGACTTAGTATTGAAGTCAGATGCTCATCACTAATTTATTAGCCAAGAAACTTTTTCTACTTATTAATTTAAGACATCCTGTCTCTCATATTCCTGTCTAAAGCAAATTTTAATACAAGTATTAAACACATTTCACTGAACCATTTCGTTTAGCCACAATGCATCTCTCCAGTTAGATAACACCTGAATGGCTGCTCAGAATTTAGCCATAAACCTCTTTATGACTGTACCTATTTCATATCAAAAATCTGATAGTTTTTTTATATTCATAGCTTTAAGCAATGCTCTCCTACATTATAAAAAGTCATTTTCCTTTACCTTCTGATGTCTTTGCCTTTCCAAGAATTTGTCATTTGCACTGATAGTGAGCCTGTCATGGGAATTAAAGTTCTGTGAGCAGCTCTGCTGGGTCATGTTCATCTGTGCAATGAGAATGAATCCATAAATTATTTATTTATGTCATTTTACATTTTGTTTTTGAATTATGTTTAATATCACGCTCTTATTATATATCTTCCAAGAAGTATTTTCAAATAGATAATGGGCAATAAAATTACATAATTTCTTAAGGTAACATGATTTTAATGGGTGTTGTGAATGAGGCTCACCATTAACACTTCTTGCTGCCTGAAGAAACCATCTTTTCTTTTAGAAGCTTTGTCTATACCAGGAAAAAAATCAAAAATAATTTCCTGTGTTTACTTCCATTTATGCCATTTGTGTAAAGCATAGGCAAACATTGATAAGAGCATGATTCAGATCAAGCATAGACAAAGGGGTTTATCTAGATTATATATTTAATTGGTTTATTTAGTAGATACATTAAGAACTAAAATTAAATACATTATAAAATAAAGCGTTGGTGTAGCAGGCTAAAGCCAGAGCCTCACTTCAGCTGAACCTTGTGTTTCTAAGCTTTAGCACAATAAGAGGAGAATATTTCAGATTTTCAAACAGTTTTTAGCTGTCTTTCACAGTTTCCATAATCTTTCTTGTAGACTTTTCATTGGCCTACTTGGCTACTCACTAAAAGTGTTCTGCTGGTAAATTCAGAGCAAGAGCTACACTTTGACCCATGATTTTCTAGCCTTATACTAGATTATAATTCTGTGATAAATTCTGATTTTCTCCCTAAATCTTTTTCTGAATATTCTACTCTCTCCAGACCAGGCAAGAATCCGTAAAGAGTAGCCACCCAGATAAAATCCAGCACATCATTAATTTTTGGGGGCATTTACATTGCATAAGAGGCATCATATGAAGAAAGACCTTAGGAAATGAACGACTCACTCAACCTAAAGTCAGCCAAGGGTTTTTTATTCTTTGCAGCTTTTTGAGAAAACTTCTCATTCTATACTCACTCTCATTTCATTAGACAATACTTTACTATAGCATTTATATATCTCTTCTTTATCAGTGATGTCTCAGAGTGATCAAATTTAATAAAATGCTGAAAAAATCTATAAACAAATCTGACCATAATAAATTTTTGTAGGAGTTAAATTTATTTTCACATCTGGCCTGATTTATTAGCTGTGTGCCATATTTATTTTATATTATTGTTGGTACCATTTTATAACACTAAGAGGAGAAATATAATTAAAGCAAATACATATTCTTTCAACTATTATTTTATCTACATGTGCTCCCCTCCTAGAAGGCCATAATAATGGTAATGACTTATTTCTAGGGAGGCCAATCTTATTTTGTTGCAAAATAATTCCTATTTAGGCTACTGGTAGAGGAGAAAAACTGAAGTCAAGAGACAATCAATATTTTTCCCATAACAATTGAGCAAAATAACACTATCTGTTAAACATAACTGGTTTTGATTTAAATGTTCCCATAAACTTTGTTCAGGCTCTGCTGAGCCTGCAATATATGTTAATCCTATCAGAGGGAGGAAAACACTTGTGGAAATACAATAAACAAGCCCTAAGGCAAGGTGAAGAATCTCCCATTATATTATTGATCCAGCAGTGGGTCTGAGAAGAAAAAGAGCTTTAACTGGTCAGTTATCATCTGAACTCTGTTAGTTATTGTAGGTGTATTTTTCTTATTGAGAAGAATACCTCACTGCCATAAACCATTTATATCATGTTATTAAAATAATATTCAAAGTTCTTTTATAAACCCTCTTATACTTTAGGAACCATAGACTTTATTCTTTAATTTTAGTTAAGTCTATTCCCTTTGATTGAACACGCACTGCACAAAAACTGGTGAAATAAAACAGGGTAAAAAAGCATGCCATGAAGATTTTCAGTACTGAGTATATTTGGTTCCCGTGGCTCTGGAAACTTTTAAAACTTTTCCTTGTGTGTGAATGCATCAAACAGCTGCTGTACTCAGGAATCTCTCTTGTGCCAAATCAACTCCTTTCTTCTTTTCAGTCATGGGTTAAAGGGTTTTTAAACACAGTGATGACAAATAAGCACAGCTCTATATCTATTATTTGATGATCAGGCCACATCAGCAAGAAAAGTGGGACTGATGTATTGAATCTTTGCATGCGGCGGTGCGCTCTCCCAGCAGCCCCGGCTAGCTTCGGGCACACCGGCCACAATCAGGGGTACGGCTCGGTCAGGTGCACCGGCGGTGCACGACCTCACTTTCCCTTGTGGGGTCTTCTCTCCCCCTGGGGACGTCAATNTTTTTTCTTCTCTAGTTGCTTTTGAATTCCCACATGGATTTTAGTTTTATTTTCACTCTTGTATTTTTTATTTCCCTTGGTAATAATTCAGGTTTGTTAGAAATAGCTTATTTTCCACTATTTTGAATAGTTATTTCAATAATGAAAACAAGGGAGACATGAATTAACTACAAGGATTTTTCATTTTGGACAACTATAATGGAACTTAGCAATAACACATTTTTTTCCCATGATTACTTACCATTCTCACATGAACTCCATCAGCAATTAAAATGCCAATGACTGATTCTGTGCAGCAGGGTAAGAATGGAAAGTTTCAAAATGATTCAAAGTGCACTAATCACAATTTTTAAAAATTAGTAATGTGAATAAACTTGTAATGTGAATAAACTTGTGATAAATAAATCTTTTTTGTGATTGGGAAGAGAGATTTGCTACAGAAATTTTCATGACAAGTCATATGCTTCAAGAAAAAATATTCCTACCTAGTGCTACGATTTTAAGCATCAGAATACTTTATGAGCCAAATCTAAATCAATATTAACATGAAATATTCACAATAAATACAAGGGAACATATGAGTTGATATAAAACATTTATCTGTTAAATAATTTACAGTAGTTTTTTCCCCTGCTCATCTATCTTACTTTCATACTATGCTTATGGGTTTTTTAAACATAATGTTTTTTCAGCAATGAATTGAAAACTCCTTTGTATACAGGTTTTTTTATTAAAACTGCATTAAAAATGATGGTTTCAGTTCAGTTATCTAACAGAAAAAGAAATGTGGATTAGTGTACACACTCATGTAACCCAAAGGTTTCTTGTCAGAGATCAGAATTGTTGAATTTAAGTGATGTTAAGTTTACCTCTTGTTAATTTGAAGTTCTACCAAGATTCTGTTAAGTACTGTTAAGTTCATTTCTGCTAAGATTAATTTCTGAAATATTAGGAAGATTAAGCAAAGTTAAATGTAAGTGTTATTCATTTTAAGTTCTGTTATTTTAAGTTCTGCTAAGTGTTATTAAGATCAATTCAGTAATATTAACTTTAGGTGTCCTTTCTTTTATATCTAAGTAACATTAAGTTTCAGTGAAATTAGTTTTAAATTTGTTAAAATATACTTGTTTAAATTATAAGATACAATTCTTTTGTTGTAAGAAATGAATAATGTGAAATTTACAATGTAGCTAAAGGTAAACCAATAAGACAAGTAGAAAATGGCTATAGCCAGGCATAAAGTATCTTGTGTTAAATTGGCTGAAGTTACCCATACATTTGTTTTTGGCTAATTAACAGGCCAAGTACAAGGAACAGGAGGAAGCACTAATACCAAAAAAGCCTTTGCAAGCTCAAGTTGGATATTACTTTGAGGCAATAGCAAGCCACTGCTTGCTTGACAATTCTTGATGTTTGGGCAGACCATATTGATGCCCACTCACCACCTGTTTAATCTGTATATTATTCTGACTGCTCCTTGAAGGATCACAATGCCAACAATCAGCTCTTCTTTTTCAGTCCATGACACACACGTGAACTGCATGTGCCAGTTCTGTTCCCAGTTGTGAGTCCTGTTGTAATAGAGATAAATTAAACAGCAGGTATTTTAATCAGATTAGGCTTATACATGCCACAGAAATCTCTGTTAACCATTTGGATTTTCCTCCTGTGCATAAGATTACACTGGCTCTCCCTTAAATTCAAAATCAAGCTGGATCCTGTTAATAACACTATGACATCATGACAGGAGCTACTGGATGCAGATTTGCCACTTCTAATCAAATCACCATTTCCTCTATCAGTTTGGTTGCGTTATTAAGTGACACTTAATAGTAATTTTGGTGATTAAATGAGCTGATCTTCACAACGAGAACATAATTTTCTTTTTTTCCATGAGGCTTTCAAATCAAGACAAAATATTCTGTACTTGGCACATCTATACCAGGTGTAAGAAAATTGGTCTGGAGTTTTACTTCCTTCTTTACCTGCTAAGAAGATGTTTCTATCACTTGTAGCATGTATTTCTCTGTGGTTTTATTTCGTAGTGAGGAATTATTTTGCTCCCAGAGGCAGTTCTGACACTAATTGTGAATAATTATTTTTGCAAGTCAGACCAGAAGGAAATGAAGGTGAATTTGTTGGGAAAGTTGGTGGTGTTGGTTCCTTTTGGAGTTATCAACCACCATTGTGATATCAGGTGGTATCTAAATTTTAAAAAAAAAATATTCTAAAAGCCTCATGTGAGCGTTATTCCTTTCACTCAGGTCTCAGACTCAGATGTTTCTCATACTAAATTAAATGACATTCAGTGTAAAAAAGTCTATCTTGTTACCCTTCTTGTTCAATCTGATTGAAGATCTTAAGAAAACATAAGAGGCAATTGATATTATGACACCTCTAATAAATCACTATATTACTTACTTTAATTAAACACAAAATATATGGTCTCTTAACCCTCTTAGCAGCAGGCATGTGTGAGAAATAGCAGCAACTCAGACTAGGAAGGACATTTCAAGCACAAATTTGTTTTCCTCTGATGCAAGAGAGTTGAATTTTACTTTCTGCAAATAAACAGCTGTAGCTGCTACAATGATAAAGTCTCTTTATTAATTTGACAGTTAAGATTTAATCATAGAGGGAAGAAAAACAGACGTATTTTATTAGCAGAGAACAGCTTCATCTGTGTCCATTTTATATTATTTGAGCACTATGTTCTATATTTTGTGTGGGTTTATGTTTTGTTCTTTGCTGGAAAGGCTGGAATTTCTGGTTTTATAAAAAGAAGTTATTTCAAATTCTCAATTCAAATTCCTACTAAGAAACCTCACACTGGAACACATGGAGTGAAATTCTGGCCTTGTTTGCATTAGCAGGAGTTTGACTTTGACGACATTTGTTGCCCCTATTCCAGAAGTCTGACACACCAGTTCCACCTTACAAGAACATTTACAAAGGCAGTTGTGATTATGACAACAGAACTAACTCCCAGCACCTGCAGGGGGTGGCCAGAGAGTTTCCAACCCATCAGCTCCTGCATCCTGCAGGGAGATGGATGAGAAGCTTCCCTGTCAGTCTGTGGTCACACTGGAGAGTGGATAAGCAAAAGGATCAGCAGCCTGTGAGTGGAGCAGTCCTGGCCCAGAGGAACAGGCAGGAGGAATCCCAGCTTTATCAATCCAAGGGTGTACACAGAACACAACAGTGCAGCCAGCCTGAGTGAAAGAAATGTATATCATTCTGTAAATACATCAAATTTAAAGAATTTAAGAAAAAAATTAAGTGATGTATTCAATTTATCAGTGAGACTTTGCTTTTACATCACATAACACTGAATTATGCATTAGTCTGAATATCTTTACTCCTGTTTATACATTTCAATTACAATATGTTTGTATTTCTGCTGCTTACTCAGCCTCTGTTTATTTTTGTCTTAAAGTCTATTTAATTTTATTTTTAGTAATGTAATTCAACACAAGCCTTTGGAAAACTCCAAAAATTATGGAAGGAATTTCTAAAATGACAAGTGCTGTCATACTCATCAAAGAAAATTTCTATCAATTCTAAGTGCTTTATTATGTCTAAGTCTTCAGAGCTGACTAGTCAATATCTAATTTCATCAGTTCTTTTAAAAATTAGAGAAACATATACATATTAAAAGTTCTGTTGGCTGAAAACAGTATTATTGTTCAAATGTCTGCAGCAGTCTGTTACTTGATTGTTCTTTTTGTAGCTCAATTTCAATTTTAGATTATGTTTAAAATTATCTGCTGTATTCTTGGTATCAACTGCCAAGCACATGATATTCTGGAAAGCTGAAGCTGCTAAACTCTTATACATATTTTTTTTTCTAAATGCTATACCTAATTTTAGCACTGTTAACATTGTCATCTTGCAATTATACAGGGGCATATACAGCATGACCTGCAACTCATGTATCAGCAAAGGGTTTTCCCTCCTACAGGCTTCTATTTCAAATGTTTCATGAAATCAGAAGGTATGTAAAAGTTATTCTGAGCCAGTAGCCCACCTACAGCATGTCACTGTGGATTGCTGAAAAGTACTATTTAAAAAATGAATTTAAGATGGTGAAGAAGATAGGAGCTGTTACATTTGTTGTGACGGAATTTGTAAGATGTTCAGTTTCATGTGTCAGTTAAAAGCAAAAGAAATCAGGAATGTCATATTTCAATCCACAGCTTCCCCAAAGTAGTTTCATGAGTTACTGTGTTGTCAGCTGCCAGATGGTCAATGCCTTATCTGAGAGCTCAGATATATTATCGACAATGACATTCATTCATTTCTATCAAATTCTTATTTAGGAACAACTTGTGGGTTTTCTGTCTTACTGTTTTTCTTCCTATGGAATGAGTGAGGAAATAAAGAAATTTCAGGTGTTCTTCTTGCTTTGCCCTGTCCTCAGGCAGGAATTCATGGGGGTAGTTTGAGTTTCTCCTGGATGGCAGTGCAGGATCCCTTAAATGCACAATGGCTGTCCAGTTTGGAGTCATTAGGAGATGTCTAGCTGAGAGTATGGAAAAGAATTGACCTGGGCCAGCTGGTATAAAATTCAACAGCACATCATTCAATGTGTATTGACAAGATCCCGCATGTGCAGTTCAATAAGGTAAACATTCTTATTTGCAAGGACAGAGTCCAGGTGACCATGTGAAGGATGGAGGGGACAAAGAGCCTCTATCTGACAACTGACCATCTTTTTGCCTTCTGCCAGCTTCCCTTCCACACTTTTTTTTTTTAATTTTATTTTTCCTTTTTTTCCCCTAATTGCACAGCTCTTGTTGTTGAAAATGTTTGTTTTAATTCCTATGTATGGGACCAGCATTATTCTACAGCTGCCAAAGGTCTGACACAATGGTGTAATAAAAGCTGGCAATCTGGAAATTTTACATAGCTGAGAATTGAAATCCTGGATTATGGATAAGCTTTGAAGACTTGTGTACAGCTGTGACAGAATTGGTGAAACTCCTTAATTTTAAGTGCTTGAGAGTCTTCTCATGAGTTCTTTCTCAAAAGTCTCACTCTACAGTAATAAACATGAGTGAAGTATTCTTCCTGAGTATCCTGAAGTATTGCATTCCTTTAACAGGAAGGTTTGAAAGAGAAATAGGATTTTCACAATGCTCTGAGAAAAGTTCAGCCTGTAGAAAGTGTGATTCCATCATATCCTACATAGTTTCTCTCTCTCTGCAATGTCCTTGTTGCCTGAATAACTTGCTCAGCTGTACTGCACTCACATGATCTTCTTGTTGGAACTTGGGAGGTGATGTACAAGGAAGGCAAATGTAGCACTTGGTAATGGTCTTTAAATTGCAGNGAAATTAGAAACAGACCCTATTTTTATATTATTGAATTTATACCTCAATGAACAAAGTGATGCACTGGAATTTACTTAGGAAATCTAAGAATTTGAGGCACTTAAAACTCTTAAAGGCTAGTGAAAGCATTTCAGAGCATGGCGTCTTCCTGTTAAGGCAGAACCTGTCTCTTGTTATGCACTACTTTGGATTTGAGATTAAGATTTGACTCTAGGTCAGAAGTACTAACATAACATGGAAAAAAATAAAGAACTGAGAAAGTAACTACCAGCAGCATTCACTGGGACTCCAGAACTCGAATAAATTGTGTACCTGGATGAGATGTACTATCTGTCACAGGAAAAATGAGATATTTTTAAGTGTAAATCCATGTTAATGGAGATACCATCATCTGGTAGTTTATTAATCTGTTGAAATCAATAGGAGCTAGACAACAGACTGGGTTTTGCTGCCTACGTGTTGCCTTCAGTCATCAGCAAGTCGATAGCAGAGAATGTAGGTGAGATCAGGCTCCTCAAGGAATAAACTCCTCAAGGATATCCTGACTGCCAGCCCCTTCCTCTGGATTCTAAAAATGACACTGCAGGGAAGCAGCATGAAATAAAGATGCTACACAGTGTTAGTGAGAACTGACACAACCTCTAAATACTCAGGAGTTCTGGTTTATTTATTTTAGACACTGTTACTTGCATCACTGGGGTTGCCACTCCCTGGGACTCTTGTTCAGCTTGCACATGTGGTAGCAAGGGTAAGAAACCTGCTTATGCTCTAGGAAATTAAATCCTTACTTAGCAAGATTGAGAACTGAATGAAAAGTGGAATGGTTGAATTTGATGAGCTCCACAGAATGTTTCATATCTTGGTAGAAAAGTACAAGTAACCAGAAGAAGAACCCTGCAACCTTGACTTTAATAGAAAAAGATAAGCGAGAAAAATGCACTGGCTCTAAAATTATTTTTTCTAAGGGCAGGGGGCATAAATGGAAATTGTGGGGTGTTCCAATTTCACATCCTGTGTGACAGTATTGTGCCCAAGGTTAAAGGGACATACCATTCTTTAGATATGTGATTCATGGGAAACATTGATAAGGCTGATCAGTCTATCATAGAACAGGGAAAAGTATTAAAATAAAGTTATTCAAATTATTAAAGAAAAATAAGTTTAAAAAAATCAGCTCATAATGATATAATAATGTACCATTCCGTTTAATTTGTATTCTAGTACCGGTCTTAGAAAAGCACTCTGCCAGTTTGGGGTATTTAGTGTAATATTTAATTTTAAGCTGTGATTGAATTCTGGAAAATCTAACAAGCATTTAGCTTCATTTATTAATACATAAAGATGCAGTATTCATCATCAGTGATTTTGATTAATGTTCCCCTTCAGCAACGATACACAACAGTAAGGTGACCTTGATGAGAGAACACTCTATGCTATTAAATAATAGACATCCAAAAGATTATTTTGATTTCTGTGTCTGCCTGATTCATTCATTCCTTTGGCAAAAGTTGTTCTTGGTAGAATAAAGTCATGCATGCAATGAGACAATTCTTTAAATTTTAATTAATTTTTCTTTAACTTTTATATTGAAGTTTAGCTTCCTTTGGGGGCCATCATCAATCAACATTAAAGGTCACTTGCTGATGAATTGTTTTTTTCCAGTGACTGGCTTAGTCTTTGGAATTTTTCTTGTATTTTCCAGATAATTCTCCTAATACATAAACATAAAGTTAAAATTATTAATTAATATTACATATTTATAAGACATGTTGCATAAGTGCTCCTCTAGGATACTTCGGATGTAATTATTCACTGAACTTAATGAAAAGACTTGGGGGAATTTTTTTTTTACCTGCCACTTAAAATGGAAATGATCCAAAGGTAGGGAAAAGTTCAGCAAGACTGGGAAACAAAAATATATTTTTATGGATAAGGATTTGGTTTAATAAATAATGTGTAATATTACAGAACTTTAAGGAGGGGTAAATGATTAAGTATTACAAGAAGAAAATAATTTGTCTTGAAAATTTATTCTTCAGTGTTCTACAATTTCAATGCAGGGTCAGTTCCAGTCGTGAATAGTATAGGACAAGTTAATTGTTTAGTTATGATTGCTGTGATAGTCACAGCAAATATAACCCCACATCCCACAAGGTGCTGGTTGGAAAAACCTCGTGCAGGTGGTGGAAACCAATAACTTCTATGTTTCATGAAAGGTTTGACTTGAGCTCTTAAAAATAAGTCTTATAATTTTCTCTATTTTTTTAAAGTATAGATAACAGGCAGAAAGTAGAGATACCTGCCATTTTAAAAGGAAAACTCTATAACCAATATTAAATTATGGCAAAATTATTTCCTCAAAGCTACTATTACAGGGAAAGAAACCCACTGACTAAACTAATAGAAGTCATGCATGCATTCTCACATTGTAAAGATTGAATAATTTCATTACTGGTTTTTAGAAGCAATTCTGTCCTCACTGTCTTAGTTTATATATTATGGAGGCTTTTTTATACTTAAATCTGATCTGCTATGAAAGTTAAACCAGCTCTGTTTCATCTGCTGAAGGTATGTGAAAAAATTTCAGAAAATACTCTTTCAAATATTTCTTCTTTCTATTACTGTTTCTCTACTATGTGTCTTTTCTCTACTGTTTATCTACTGTGACTTCTTTTGCTCCTCCAACTTCACATGGAGGCACTCAGGATATATCCAAATGCCTGGTGTCCCTCACCCTTGGGAGAGATGGAGGCTGTTTGGGTCAGGATGCTCCTTTATAGCAAGTCTTTGCTCAGGAATGAATGTCCAGTTGGGTAATAATGGATGGCAACTTCCTCTGAAATTATTTTAAATTCTTTTCTCTTGTGATTAAAAAGCTTAAGAGCAAAATAGCCAAGCTTTAGCATTAAGACAGTAAATCAAAGAATGCTTAGAAAAGAAAATCACATTGGGGAATTCTTTAGCTTGTGGCTGAAAACAGAGTAGCTGAATATTTTTTGCTAAAGGGAAGGGAAACAGAAAAATATCATAGAAACCAATACAAGTTAGACTTATGATATTACTTCAAGAATTAAACAGCACAATTTAACAAAAACTAAGCAAAATTTTACTTCTGAATTTTAGAGGTGATTGATTTTCCATGGTTGGTTTGAAATATCTTTTGTTCTGGCTATAAGAATAGTGATTTCTAGTTTTATCAATCTTTGCAGATTTTGTGAAATGCATTATGTTGTAAATCCTTTTTCTTCTACTTAAAAAAAAAATACAGAAAAAACCAGGTCTGCTGTAGATTTAGGAATCCCTTGAACTCTAATGTCTGTAAACAAGTCTAGCACTGGTGCTGTGTCTGTTATGCTGACTACCCTGAAGCCACCCAAATTTATGAATGTTGAAGTCACTCTGTAATTTTGCTGTCACTCTTAATGTAAACACCATGGGCGAGATTTCCTTTTAAACCAACACCCTTCCTGCTTCTGCTCCTGCTCCTATAATTGCACTCACTTTCAAGTATATCTTATTTGAGTGTAGGTATCTCACCAAGGCATGCATAGAGTCCAGCCTTTTCACTGCCACAAGCTCTGAAGCTGGATGCTTGAAGGACATGTGTGAGATTTTTCTCAATCATAACTTTAATACTTATAAAAAGAAAATAATTTTCTGTACAGCACAAGCATCCTTTTCAAGAAAATCTGAGGAAAAAAGCAAACTTAGAAAATGTATCTTCTGATGAATAGGTAATTTTTGAATTTTATAAATTATGTCAATATGGAAACCACAGTTATTGAGAACTTGGTTCCTATATAATGCTAATCATGGCTGTCTTCAAAATCTGTAGAACTGCATTTGTTTTCCTTTTTGACTGCTTTCTGCCCATGGAGTTGCTTTAACTATTAATTTCTTGCTCTGGATCCTTATGGCCCTTTCTGGACTCTGCAGTGAGATTTGTCTCCAAGATGCACAGGGCCATGGAATTACACTTGCTAAAGCTTTGTGTTGCTACCACAGTCAAGTTTAGGATGAGGGAGATTCAAAATAATATAGGCAGGGTCAGCAAATTCCAACTGATCCAGCAGTGGTGTCTCAGGATAGCAGTGGCCATAGCCACTGATCTGATCCCATTCACCTCCTTTAGGTTTATAAAAGATTATGTTGCACCACTAGAACACTTAACACTCCTTTTGCAAAACTGTCTCAGTGTTTGAAGAAGTTTATGTTCATGTTCAAGAGTGAGATCAGCATTTTGCAACCTAATTGAAATACGTTTGCTCTAAGATTGTAACAAATGGGATTGCTGGGAAACTTCAAGTTTTTGTGTGGTTTTAAATATTTTTTCTTTATTTGTCTTTTCATATTTTTATATAATGGGATTCAATTTTTCATAAGAATTTGTTGAAGTATTATTGGTTTCTCTTTTATTTTAGCTTAACTTGGCAATTAAATTTCCCAACATTGTTTTCAAAGGAAAAAAAAAAAAAGAGCTCTTAGGGTGTCAAAATATTTTTCAAGGCATTAAGTGTTCTAACTGACTTTCATGAAAACCACTTCTTTAGTTCTCATCTAATTTGTCTAATGGAACCTTTTTACCAAATGCTGAGGTTGTCATATGGGATGGGTTTTTTCAAGGAATGTGAAATCACTAAATATATGTTAATACCCTCTGTGAATATCCCTTTGGGTGAACAGATTTGGAGGTTTTTCCTTGAAAGCCTGGCCTGCCACTGCCATTCCCATCTCATTTGCAATGTACGTCCCTTGGGCAATGTCCCTTCACTTCTACTTGAAGACAAACACTAAATAGAATAATCAGACAGTTATTTCTTACAAATGTTTAGGATTAGTAAAATGTTTCAAAATAATTAGTTTGAAGGTTTCTCTGTATTCCTCATGTCTGCTTATCTTATATTGGTGTTAAGTAGCTTGTACACACATCTACATGAATAAATGTTGATACTGTTGTATTGAATGTTCACACAGGGATGGATGATGCATTTTACATCACTGTTTACTGTAAAAGAACAGCATAAAATGTTTGATGTCACAAAATAAGGTCAAGTGAAAGCCCTTAATTAGATTTTTGCAGAAATTGGATGATCTGGCTTGGAATTAGTGTCATTCAGTAATAATTAAAGAGTGTGGAAAAATCAAGTCACTTGGTAGGAAGCAACTTGTCTTATAGTCAGCATAAATAAGCATTCCTGTAGTTTAGTAAAGGAATGTTAGAGAGAAAAAATCTGTTTCTGACTTTTTATGTATTAAAAATGTATTATGCTATTTGTCATTGTCCTCTTTTCTTGACCACTCAATCTGCTGCCACTCATTTTCTCAACATCTTTTTCACATTTCCCAGAACTTTTGCTATTTTATTTTCTAGCTTCATGCCAGATTTATGGAGGTTCTTATTTACAAGCACAGATGTTTCAACCCACCTCTAGAATGACAGTGTGACATGATTCCACCTGCTCGATGGAAAATCATGACATGTTTTTCTGACTTGTCCTCACACACGACTCCATCTCCTCTTTAGACAAAAACATACATGTTTTCCTTTAGCTGCCTCCTTTCTCAAAGACAGCAGCTCTTTGATTTGTCTCCTGTGCATCACTGTTTTGCTCAGGCTTTTATCAAGGCATTTGCATCGAGGTTGTTATGATTATCATGAGCCCATATCTATAAGATAGGCTTTCTTAGCTATACAATCAGTAAGCCTTTTCTCCAGTCCCTTCTTCTGGCCTCTAGTTGCTGTAATTTACATTACCATTCACCTAAAACACTTCATGGGGTTATCCAGAATACCACTGTGAAAAGTGATTTGCTTCACAAATGTTTTTCCTTACCCTGCAACTTTATTGATGTGCCTTTCTTTCCCTCTTGCATCAAACACAAGCTACCTTTCTCTATTTTCACTTTGCAGTCAACTTTTCCTCAAGCAGTCCATCAGAACCAAAAGTCAGAACCATCACATCCTGCACCTGTGATGTCAGCCTCTAATCTACATGTTCAAGCAAAGAAATGCTCTATTGATTGTTGGGTGTGATCATATTTGCATGAGTACTTCAGGCAGACCTTTCTGGGGATCTCATGCCTCTGTCTAAATTCAGATTTTTGTTTGCATGATTTTTCAAATTCTTTCAGAGAATGGTGGTGACACACTTATCTGTCATATATCCATTTTTAAAATTTACCAGATCAACACTGAGGTATGAAAACTCTTGTAGAGTAAACTCTCATGGCTAAATATTCTGAATTTACTTCAGAAAATGGTTAACGGGAACACAAGTATGGTTTTCTAAAATGCTATGACTACTGATGATCACTTGCAGGGTACTACTTAATATTACTTGCAGGGAAATATTATCTCATTGTTAGTTTGTTTTCCAGCATTTCACACACAGACCCCCTGAAATATGACGCATAGTTATGTTAACTTTTTTTAATTAAGTTTCACAAGATTGTCTGTAACTGTCTCCACCTTTGCTTTTAGAGGTAAGAATTGTCCTAATATTTCCAGTTAGTTGCTAAATTGTTTTACACTAAGCCTCTCAGGATACCATATTTAATCATTCTCTTTCGCAAGCTTTTAATTGTTGAGAGGCAGCAGTGGATCACTGTTCTCTTCATTCTGGAGGGGTTTTGGTAAATCAAAGCACTGCTATGCAAATGCCCCTGTGACTGGAGCTTTTATTCCACAGTGCTTGGACAATGGCACTACATAAACTATTTACCAACAGTTACAGCCCTGATGGCAGAAATTACTGGGCTGTTCCTTCAGTTTGACTCACAGGATACAATCCTTCATTATATTTCCCTTTGTGAAGCATTTATTTAATTAATAAAAACACTGTCTCTGAAAAATATCAACCATAAAATTACTCTGGGTTTTCAGAAGAATAGTATTGAGCCAAGGGGAAAAATAGGACCTAGGTAATTCCTTTTCTTCATAACTTGTCATATAAGAAATTGCATTCAGATTATTGAATTATATTAATATGTATGTCTAGCTGATATATTTGGAGTTTTTAAAATGAATGAGACATTGGAAAGTTAAAATTAACATTGCTGTTATTTACTTATATTAGGTAACAAAAACTTATGGCACAACATCATTAAAAATTTGCTTTGAATCAACAGGAGTAAATTAATTCACTAGGAGGACTAGAGTTTTAATCATTCTTTGTCCTTGTTAGCCTAACAGCTGTTTCCCTTTGGAAAGAATTTGATTTTTCAGATTTTGGTATGTATTCTGCAGGGCTGTTTATAGGTATTTGAGATAAACTAGGAAGACTCTCTTGCCTTTGAAATTACACCTTCAGTATTGCAGACTTTGTTTTTACAAATTCTTTGAGGTAAATATCGCTTTTTCTTCAGTCTGTGGAAGATGAAGAAATGTGTTTAAAATGTCTTTGTAAATGGTGCAAATATAGAAAAAACTTCACAATTTACTTACTATATACCCATATGTCTATCAGAGAAAAGAACAATATAGTCAGAGATTGGGAGAAGCTGTTGACACAAATTTTGCCCTCCATCACATTCCTTTTTGAATCAAAGCATTGAAATTTGTGAGATCTGTGGAGGTTTTGGATAATACAGCAGATGGCAGGAGCTGAAGAGGGTGAAAACCGCTGAGAGACACTTGATCTAATTTTTCCTTCCCTAGCTTAGCCTGTATATCTTTCCCAGTAACTGTGTAGGACAACATTTTGAGCTGCTATGGAAGGGCTGCTGGCAAGAATAAAGGACAGTAGACCTTTCTGCATCACACAGAGAGAAGGATTTCTGTATCCCAAGGTGATGTGGTACAATGTCTAAGCCAATAATTTCTGAGGACAAAATGTCTAGGGCAGGTATCTTTAGGTATTTGTCCATTCACAAGCTGGCTGATCTTTCTCTATCAGATTATACTTTTGCAAGTAGGGAGAAGTAAGAATAATACTAGAAACCTTTTCTGTAGAATTATAACAAAAAAAAGTTGTGCAATTGAATGATATTACCAATGGGAACCCCTCATATTAAGGCTACTGAACTGCTAAATCAAATTTAACTCTGTTTTCCCCACTTATGCAGCATTCTGCTAATCTAGCTGAGGTCCGTGTTTCAGTATTTGTGATGTTGAAAGAGAATCCTTGTCCTGAGACTGAAATCAAACTGTCTATTGTATTGAAAATTTTATACAGACTTGGATACAGTATCAGAGTTGAACAAAAAAAAAATTTTAAAAAGGAAGAGAAATAGAAAAAACTTGAGTAGTTAGACTTATATAATGCTTTCCAGTACTGACAAATATTTATTTCACACTATTCTTCCTTACTATTGATCTTTATTTTGGCAGACTTTAAAAAGTAGTCTGTAGGCTTCTTCATATGAGATGCTTTAAAAAAAACAAGCACCGGCTGAAACATCTCCTTATTAAATATTTTCATCAGACTGACAGGTTTATGACACACTGTATCCTACCTTTCTCCAAAAAGTACAATAAATGTTATTTTACTGAAAAAGCTAATGGTTCATTTCTGTCAAGTGGAGTTACATAAAAAGAACCAACATGTCATTGAATGCAAGCACAACTAAAGCTGACATTTTTATGAAAATTGCCGTTAAAATATTAAATCAAATTTAAGTTCCTTTGCATCTGGAGATTTTCTAGACTGGACTCAGGAAGAGGTTTACACTTTTCTGTTAACATATTTAATAGCATCTAAGCATGAGATTTGACATTTACATATCTCCTATCTCCCATCCTTTCTCCTTTGATTTACACTCAGCTTTGCATCTGAAGCAACCTGCATTAGGTGCTCAGCATCTTGTTATGAATAAGTTGCAGTGATGGGCTGATGCCAATGAGGAGGAGTTGTTGAGTATGGTGGGGAGAAGTTCTGTTAAGGTTTACGGTTAATTTGACATGTACTTTTGTTGTTCCAGTGTGGTTTTGAACCCTTTTCTGTTCTCCATTCTGTCCTCCCCTCCCCTTTTGTGGTTACTGCCTGGCAGCTCTGGCTGACAGGGCTGTACAAACAGGTGGGGAGGGAGTTTATTTGTCCCCTGTGAGAGGCAGCAGAGAGTGGGGGACACCTTGCTGGCAGGCCTGGCAGGGTAACGTGGCACCGCCAATCAGGAGACAAGAAGGGCTCCACCAATGAAAGGCACGGAAGGACTGATTGACAGGCCTGGGGAGGAGCCAAGTGTACATAAAATGATGAGGCCACGGACTGTGGGNGACTGATTGACAGGCCTGGGGAGGAGCCAAGTGTACATAAAAGGATGAGGCCACGGACTGTGGGAGGAGCCAAGTATCATATATGGGCAGAGCTATGGAGTGTGGGAGGAGCCAAGTATCCATATATGGGCAAAGCCATGGACTGTGATAGGAGCCAAGTATCCATATATGGGCAGATCTATGGAGTGTGGGAAGAGCCAAGTATCCATATATGGCAAAGCTGCAGACTGTAGGAGGAGCCAAAAGGACATATAAGAACTGCTCATGAATATTAATGAGGCCGATGCACACTCTCAGTATATAAAAGGCAGATTTGCCATTTTGTGTGCTGAGCCTCTGGTGAGCAGAAAGAGTTACATCATGCTCCCAGCACTATCCCCCCCTTTGCTTTGTAATTTTAACACGTTCTAATTAAATTTTATTTACTCATTCTTGCCCGGGGTTTGACTTGTTTGTAACAGGCTGAATATTTTTTGTGGTTGTTTCCTTCTTCAAGAAGTGTCAGATTCTGTGTCAGTCAAATAAGTAGAAACACACATGCAGGGTAGCAGTACCCATTACTCAACAATTTAAGTCTGCTGAAGTCAGTACAGCTGAAATCATCAGTTTTGGACCCGAATGTTGTCTCATCATCCTATCAATATGTAGAGATCCTATGTGCTGTGGTTAGTGTGTGCAGAAATTAGAGTCTGCACATTTGTTGCTTGTCTTTGTTTGATAGGAGCTGGATGAATTCCATTTCATCTCTCAGAACCACCTGTAGAATCTTCTCCATTGAGCTTTGCCAATTCAGTGCCATCAAGGAGTACAACAGAGTTAGCAAATATACCAGAAGTTGAACCATACAATGCCATTGTATTCGTTGCAATGCCAGAATGTCATCCTACTTTTCTGTGGAGATATATTTTCACTGTTGTCATGCAAAGAGTGTGCTTTATGAGTGCCTGTTTCTGTATTTCATGATTTAGCATTTAACTATGTTTTCTCAACGTATATAAATAGATATGTGATGCTGCTTTAAGCTTGATTTGTTGTGGGAACATCGGAAGGGGTGCACATGCCCTGAAACATAAAAATATTACCACTGGCTTTTGTTATAGTGGGTTTTTGCTTTTTTACTGGCCAGTCTACTGTCTGCAGGTAATGTTAGTGAAAGCTGTATGGTTGAAGTCATACTTCTTGCAATGTACTCTCTCTGACTTTTAAATCTGAGCATGTCCCTTTCTACAGGGCGATGATCAGTTTGGGTGTTACTAGACAAACCAGAATCCCATCCAGGCCAAATACTGCAAGAGCTCCTCCTAATGGAGCTAACAGNGCAGGGAGGGGGGCACGTAGGGGGGAGAGAAAAAAGAGAAAGAGGAAAAAAAAAAGTTGGAAAAGGAATATGGGAAAATCTTCCTGCATTTGCTACTCTGTGTTTCCTAATTTGAAATGTCTCACCATGTTACTGAAAGGTTTTGGTATACCTTGTCTGAGACAATGATGTTTGGAATGTTTCAGGGCAAAGCATGCATTTCTTCTGCAGATTATTTTACAGTGAAATTCATACCTAGATACCAGGAAAAAGGTGTTCTAATATTCTTCAGGTATGTGTAAAAGCTGGTGCATTTTTCTTTTGAGGGAGTGTCTCTGGATACACTGAGTGCCATACTAAGCTGATCACAAATGCATCCTCTCTCTGCCTGCATTAGCATGCAGGAACTTGTGTGCAAAGCTGCTCTTTTTCCAAAGTCAAATCTGTATGCAGAGAGCATTTACACAATGAAAAGATGGCTGGACTAAATCGAATATCTGGCTTATAATAAAGACTTCTAGATTCCAGTCCTATAGATCCCAGTGCTTTTTCACTTCAGCTGAATGTGTGCCTCTACTCACTGGTCTGGGTAAGGAGAACAAAACAGAATCTTAATGTAAGATGACAAAATGTTCTTCACAAATATGGAGAACGTGTTTTAATTCAAGCTGTCACCAGTAAAAGAATGGGCTGGCTGGGTACAAGAGCCTGGAGCACGTTGATAGGGAGAGACTGTTGGGCTTTTATTATATATTTCTTTATTTCTTTTTAATATAGAGACGAGTCACCTTGAAACAAATTTGAAATAATCACATCTTGTTAAAATAAATAGTTATTCTAATCTAATGAATTATGATTAAGTGATTTCTACAAGCTGTGACTAAAGACTCATATTTTGTACAAAAGTGTGGTAAGTTTTAGGGCCATTTGAATCAGTGGGACCACATTTGGCAAAGAAACAGACAGCAGTTATGGCAAAAAGCAGTTTTCTATCACAATGTTACTGCTGGGCACTTCAATCACAGGTGTAAATAAGAGCTCCCTGGTGACTGCTGTTTCACATCCAGCTGTGATAATCTCTGAGGGGCTATTTAACAGATGGACACCGTCACCAGCCTGCTCATACCTGATGTCTTTTTGCTGAAAGCTGTCAAAAGAACAGTGTATAGCTTTATATTGAGTTTCTCCACGCCTTTGGAATCCTGTGATGTATATCATTATTTAGATAATCACTATCTGATTTGCATAGTGAGAGAAATACAAGGTAAAAAGCAGGTTTAACACAAGCCAAATCTGTTCACTAACTTCTTCCATGAGTGTTTTTAATTTCCTGGCCAAAATGTGTACATATGTTTGGTTCTTACATATTCCAGAAGGGTGGCTGTGATAAATAAAAATGGCATATGTTCCTAACGTCAGAGTTTGAAGACAGCTGGTGATTTTGAGCTAAATCACAGTAGGCCCAGTTCTATTTTCAGTTTTCTTTGAAATCCAAAGCACTGACTGAGCTACAGCAGTGTATAAGAATCTCTAATGGTCTAATATTTAAATAAATTAATTGGAGGACAAGGTGAGAAAGGGACTAAATCCAGACCAGGCAGACTACAGCACTGCATTTGAGTGTGGCTGTTCAACAGCCATGCTTCTGTGTCTCTGAGAAGTGGTGATAAAACATTCTTCACAATCTGAGTCAGAAGTGAGTTAAAGGGTAGTCATGAAGTATAATTTTTCTGGCATTGAAGAGGGGTGTGTTACAACCAATATGCATTTCCTGGATGTTTACTCATATCAAATTTTAGGTCTTACATCTTGTTAGATCTCATACCTGCTGTCTATAAAGAGTAAGGCTCTTCATTCTTCAGTCTTCATTCACGGAGAGAGGGTCTTAGAGTAGAATTCATTTATTTAATTATGTCAATTGGAAAAATGTATAATCTTCCTCTTTAGTCATTTTAGGAGAAGGCCACTTCCAACAGTCAGGGTACATTTGTGTCATTCTGTTTACACAGTCAATATGTTCAAGGTATCTAGATGATGAACTTAAATATTTACCTTTATTCAGGATAATTATGGTGCATAAATCATTCACTAAATAATTTTAAATGAGCAAATTTGCATAGCTTAGATGTCAGTTCAATTAATTCATCTGTTAAAATAATTTAAAATAATTAATTAAACTAATGTTTGCTACAATTAACTTGTCCAATTCCAATACTGAAAAGGGTCACTTCAACCAATTCTAGAATGATGCAGTAGATGGCTTATTCTGATTTCTAAAATAATAATATATAGTAGGACCTACTAATTACATACTTCCACCAATGCTTGATTACTATGTGCTTCTCATGTGCCAGTTCATCTTGTGAACTTGGTAACTTCTACTGAGCAGCATGAAAAGTAGGGGCTATTTTTAATATAATTTCCTGTTAGGACAGTTTACTTTATGCTATTCTGTTCTCTATTTGGGCAAAGGACCTTTTTCCAGTCTGATCTTTTCATTTGTTTGTATCTTTTTTCTTCCTTTGTCATGTTCCTCTTCATCAAACATTAATTATATCTCCCCATTTTCAAAGCACTTGTACAACTGACCCTTAGACCCTTGCAGCATAATTTGGGGGGAAAGTGTTTGATTTTCTGCAAATGTCACTCCAGACTTTGCATTAAGAACTGCACAGCTGAGAGAAAACATAACTGTTGATGACTGTTCCAACAAAAGATAACATTCTGGAAGTAAAATAAGATCTTTTCCAGAGCACCCTGTAGGTGATGGTGTCTTTTCTCAACTGCTGTCCTAATTGCAGAGGAACTGGCTTTAGGCTTTTCTGTTCTTTAAAGAATAGAACTCCACTGGAATGGAGCTGAGACAAGCAAAATCTTCCAATTCCCACATGCATTGTCAAGACAAGGTATGTGCTGCATAATAACTTCCTGAATGACAATAAACAACATTTAATGTCTAAAAGTCACTACTGTAGAATTTTATAAATAGTGGCCTGAATCAGGCTGGTCATTGGTCTAGTTTTCAATATGGCAGAAATAAAGCTTCAAATTTTGACTTGGAGGATCTTTGCCAAAGGATTCTGTGCAGTGTGATTTCTACCAAATGCCTACTTTTCCTCATTTAATTTAGTAGAAATGTCTGCAGTAATTATTTGAGGTGGGCTTGGTTTATAAAGTGCAGTGCAATTATACTGGTTTAGACATATGAACACAGATCAAATTATCTGATTGATTCTCAAAAAAACATAACCTGATTAATGCAATTGCAAGTTTCATTGCTATAAAAATACTTTTATTTAAAATAAATGTGCCATTAGCTTGACAAAACCAGTGAGCCTCTTGAAAACTCCAGATCTGTGTCAACAACTCTTTTCATGAGTCTGCAGTTTATCACATACTCCTGTTGTGATTAATTTGCACTATTTAATATCATTTTTATTCTACTTCTTTCACTTTTGCAGATGACCCCTCCTCACACCTCGACCCTGTTTAAAGGAGCTCTGCTTCACCCAAAATTATCTAAAAGTGAAATGTACAGGACAGAGTTTTTACAGAACTATTGGCTGATTTTTTTTTCTATCCATATCAGATAGTGCCAAAAAAAGAGAATTGAAATCATACTAAGAAGCTGCTGAAGTTGTTGCTTGAGACAGCCTGTCAGACTTCATGGTTTTGCTGTTGTTTTTTTGTCCATAGTGTAAAAAGCAGCATAGTTTAAAGAGCAGTGAGTGGTGATAAAGACACCACACACTGAATTCTCACTTGTCACACGATGTACTGAGACCTGTCCAGAAAACTCAGCTGTCTGTTCATCTATTCAGACACACCCATTGCTCCTACTTATTTAGACAGTCTAAAGCTGGAACCCTTGAACCATGTGATTATCTAGCAAGCGTTTTATTTTAGCTTGCTTTGGTTTTTAGGAGTCAGTTTATTCTCTAGATGTTTGTGGTGTGCTTTCATAAGCATGACATGTCCCCGTATTTCCATATATGTATTTCAGTTATCCCACAGCAGAAAGTCTTATGAACATTAAATCTTACAAAATTGCCTTGTTTTAGTGATGAAAATGTCTGTGCTAGAATTCAGTTTGGGCAGAGCTTGAGTGGGAGTCCCTAGACTTTCTTTTGCAGTGAGAAACTTGGAATGTCCAAAAAGGTGTGTAGGCTTCGAAAGAGAGATTTATGAATACTGAATACCACTTTTGGAAATTGGGATCTTGGAGTGAGGCATGGCACATCCTTTTTTGCATGCACCCTCCATTGTATGTCTTTTAAATGCCTTCATCAGACTCACACTGCTAAAGCAGTGGTTTTCTTGGTTAAAACAATTCTGTCGGTCTCCGGTCCCCAGGGAAATTCTGACCCTTTAAAGGTCCACATGTCTGTTCTTTTCTTTCCATGGCACACTGAGCTTTTGAGCTCACTGAGCCTTTTTTCTAAATCTTGAGAGCTCAAACCAGCACCAAGCTGACTTAAAGCCAGTCCCACAACCATCCCACAACTTGGCTGGGAAGGAGATCATGATGTGCCAGCTTCTTCTAAACACAGCAGCAATTTGTAACTGAAGAAGTGTGGCCCAAAAGATGCAGATCCTCAGTGCCATGCATGATGATGAGGGCTACTTCATACAAAAAATCTATTTTGTTGTTGCACTTAGATGTTGGGAAGAATTTTCTTAAAATACCTATGTATGAAGAAAAACTGTGAATTTCAAAGCAAGGTTATACATGAAGTACAGCTTGTATTAAAATAGAAAATATGATCTTGAAATAAATCGTACTCATTTGTGTCCTGATCCTGTTCTTGGGCATTCCCAACACTTCTGTGCAGCACCACTGCTAGGGCAAACCTGTTTCTGATCCCAGCTAGCAGCTCACATGTGATTTAGCAGATACTTCTGTTTGTAGTACAAATGCAGCTATGATCAAATCATATCAGTTTACCCCTTCTCAGACCAGCTCCCTTAGTCCCAGAAACAACACATTTACAAAAGAGCTAGGCAAGCATGCAGAAAATTATGTCTTGGAAATCTTTGGCAAGCTATAGCAGTAGCTGTTTCTGGAGTGCCACACTGTAAGATTCCTAGTTTAATCTAGGGGGTTTGGAGAATGTGATCCAAAAAGAATGGTATTTTAGAAGCTCATCTGTTCTTTTGCAAAAGTAAAACCTTCCCCTTCCTGCCAAATTCTGCATTTTTGCCACATTCTGCTTCTGTTTCACTAAGCTAAGGAAGGTGACCCAGTCTTATCTTAAAAATTAACTTCAAGACCGCATTCAGCAGAAGAGACTGCTGGCTTTTGGTGTTTCAGATACTTCAGATGGACAAATTAGCGCAGCCAGAGCGGTGGCTTTACCATGTATCTGAAGGTGGTGATAGTTCCTAGCCCATTTGCAGTGCAGGGGAGATGAGGAGATGTTGAGGGTGAATTCTGCAGCAGCCGTGTTGAGCCCGTGGGCAGGCACCCCGCAGTCACGCTGGGCGTGGGAGCAGGGGCTCTGTCTGTGCAGAGCACTGAAACACTCATTTGGAGGTGACTGTCACATCAGCTAAAACCCACAAAATAAGGATTAGTCACTGCTATTTTTTTAGCACAGCTCACTCTTTTCTCAGTCCATGAGACAACAGGTGTTTGTTGTTAGAGGCAAGTTATGCTCCTGCTAGATGCCAGAGAACAGAAAGTCCTAAGAATAATAATTTCTCACTATGAGCAACATGCCAACACTTTTCTAAATGCAGGAGCCCTAGTTCAGGTGCATTCTGGCCTTTACCATGGCTCCCTCAAAGTGTAGAAAGAGCACAGGCACTGAAATGTGGAAATACCAGTGAACTGATCCAAAGGGACTCTAAAGGTTTGTTCAGTGCCATGAGCAGGCAGAAGCATTTGGTGTTTGATTTGGCACTTCAGCAGGTTTAAACATCTAATATTGAGATGGACAAAATGCAGTCACTGTACCAAGATTGATATCAGCTAGAAGAGAGGTTTACCAAACAGAACAGGGAGACTTCTAAGAGAAACAATGTTATTGCTCAGTTTTCATGAAGTCAGGTCCTTTCATCATGCACACCTATCATGTCTAAATTTAGGATGAGAATATTAAAGCATATACCTGTCCCCAGAAAGTCTGGTTTGTAATGTAAGGTAGGATGGTGCCAAATAGGGGGGTTGCTGGTTGCTTTTTCTTCCCAAATGGCAATAATTTCCCATTACAAGCCGAAAACCTTGGTAAAGCATACATAAAAAGCAAAGGCTGGATTTCTTTTTTTAACACTAGCAGCTGGCTGCCGTTTGTTTGAGTGCTTGACTTGTTTCTTTAAGAATGTGATTTATTTGGAGGAGATTTTTCTGTGGCACATTGTTTCCCCTCAGGCTATCTCTGAGTCCATAGCACTGGAGATGGTGGTTAATGAAGACAGATGACGTTCCCAGCCCCCAGGCTACTGTTTTCATTTCTCAATACCAGCCCTTGCATCAAGGAGCGAGCAGCAGCAGAGACATTCTCTGCCAACAGCAGGGTCTTTGTTTTGTTTCCCAAAGTTCTTCCTTAATGGGAACATAAAAATTGTGTTTCTGTAATTATATGTAGTAGAAACTTTAAGGAACAGTATTAGTTGTAAGTGCAACATTGAAAACAACCCATTACCAGCCAAACTAATGAGTGTTACTGTGCCACTTCCTCCTCTCCTGCACCATTCCTAGCATTATTTGATACAGAGTGATGGAGTAGAGACAGGAGTGAGTAAATGAGTTTTGCTTCTTTGAAATCAGTGAAACTATACAAATGGAATTTTTTTTTCCTCTTGTGTGAATGTTGGTAAAGTATTTTGTAATTTTTTTGAGGGAGGCAGACAATATTTGTGTTTGCGCAGCAAACACCATGAGGCTTTGGGGGTTGAGAAAGCTTGTGATTTTGGCTTGTGGATTAATACCTTTGTGTGACTTTCAGGATTTCAATATTAGCCACTTCACTACCTCATTTGGGTCACTCACACAGTATCTATACCATTATTTAGTACCTCAGCTGAGCTCAGATGTAACTGTGGTAGAATTTATTTTAAAAGAACAAGAATAGTGGTTTTCTAAAAAATTACACAAGCATGCTGAAGTTACTTCAGTTCTGTTCACTTTCTAGCCTAACTGATCTAACCCCAGATACTTAAATATAGATGTTCCTACTTAAATGGGAAAAATACAAAGAATTTATTTTAATAGATGTTCATATATATGACTTTGCTTTCATGAGTACATTTTTGTTAGTATTTTGTAACTTTGATATTAATATTGCAGCTTCTGCAATTTTTCTCATATTAGGCTACTTACTAAAATATTCATGAAAAGCAAACACAAAGCTATCGGTTAATTAATTTAGAAAATACATGTATATTCATTTATGTTCACTTGGCAAAGTTAAATTACATAATTGTTTCATACAATGCAGGGTTTAAAAGATTAAAACTGAAAGATGAAACTGTATTCAAAAATAGTTATGCTTTCGGTTTTTTATGATTTTGTAGCTTTCTATCAGCTTCTCATTTTCTGAGGCTTTTGCTGTGTTCTAATTGCATATAATTAATTTACTGCTATAAGTAGAACACTTCAAGAAAAAAAATATTAAGATGGTTAAAGTCTCCCAGAGAATAATCATTTTTGCTCCCTTGAATCTAAGCACTTCAAAGTTAAAAATTCAAAGATATAGGAATCTTTGAAGAAGGACCATCTGAGAAATGTGGAGATCAGTCTACCTGTTTATACTTCCTTCCTAGTCCTATAGAGATACAGGAGATTCAGGGATAACATTCCATATATGCATGTAATCATCTTTGAAGCTTGAAATCCTCTCAAAGTCAATGATAATTTGTAGCTGACTTCAATAGAATCACAATTTGATTCCCTATATGAACTTTCTAGTTGAAAAAAGGTCCATGAAACGAGTAGAGTAAGGGAAAGCCCACTCAGCACTCTGTGGGAGAATAAAAGCACCTAGCAGTACTTTACACTAAAGAAGATGAATTATTTAAATAATAATTTAAGTATTAGATAAAACTCAGCATGGTCTGGAAGCTTGGTTGCTTTGGTGTTTCTGCAATGATGAACTATCTACATTTGCTCAAAATGAATAAAGTTGAAAAGTCATTTCGCTGGTGATGTTTATAAGCTGCTCAGTTCCCTAGGATTGCCATGCTGAAATGCTGGATCTCTTCTCTAGTGCATGATCCTTTAAGACAACTGGTTAGGAACAAGAAGCTTCTTTCTGCTTTGTATTTGTGATATCACAAGACAAAATCAGTTAAAAGAAAATATATATTTTGTAAAAGGGCACATCTGGTTGGAGAATGGTAAAAGTAGCAAAAGCCACAGTTTTCTTACAGGATTTTTCTCCACTCCTGACAAGTTTCAATTTAGCAAGGTTACCTACTCAAGTGACTTCTTAACTATAGGCAAAGGCATTTTTAAAATAATACTTTTCTTCCCTTTTTTATACCCTAACATCCCCCTCTCACATTTGGGGAATGGGGATGACAATTAACATCTAAAATCAGGAAATCAGCAAGGCTTTTGTCATGTTCTCTGACATCACTGGTATTTGGGATGGTTGTTTTAATTCAGAAAATTATTTGCAAAGGAAATAATTGGAAAATTAAAGCAATTATAAATCAAAATGTTAGATAAGTTGTCCTTAAGTGGTGTGCATGAATAAACTTCCCATTTATAAGACGCACTGTAGTGCTTTTTTAAAGTTCCCTATCCTTCTCTCAGACTGTTTGCCACCATTTTCCAGTTCATCTATCCCCACCATGTGCTAACTCTGCTCTCACTCTCTTCTGCCCATCAGAGAGTGTGGAGATAACAATTGTAAGGTTCAACATGACCTTTGCAAGCTGCTATTCTTGAGTGAGCTGGGAAGGAGACACAATGAGGTCCCTCCATCCTGAGCAGGGCTGACAATAAACCATGTTTTGAAAAGTTCCTTTCATGGAAAAATCAGTCCAGCTCATTAATTCAAGAGATAAGACTGAGTAAGGTTTCTAAGTCAATGAAACTTGTCCTGCACTGGAATTTGCAGGGAACAGACTACTGAGTAAAAATCAGCAGAGAGTAAAAAGGGTCTCTGATTGCTCAGCTTTTTCTGATGGATTCTATTTCATATTACTCTAGTTTCCACATTAACCTCATGAAACTATAAGCATCAATTACTTATTTTGGGGCTTTTGGACAGGGAAAGATCACAAGAGATAGCCTTGAATATGTCTCAGCCTTTTCCAAATTTACTAAATTAATTTTTCTGATTTCTCCTCCTCACCAAGGAATGGAAGTACAGAAATATTGTGTAATATTTCTTTGAGATCCAATCATTAAAAAAACCTAGATATAGATAAGCCTACATATATTTATTTATTCATAGATAGATAGATAGATAGATATACACATAGTGCTGTCCTAAAAATTTGACCAAGGTAATAGAGACATTCCAGTTCATTTTTCTCCAATTTGTCTCCTTTTCAGCTATTTGATACTCAAAGAAATTTTGTGTACTGGTTGAGATTTCTTTCTTTTGGTCACTGACCTCCACCCACTCAGCCTCAGACCTTTCAGTCTTTCTCTTCTGAGTCTGCCATGGTTTTGTGAACCCTTTGTGAAACTTAATGTTCAGTGGGCACAGTGTTGGCTCCCAGGCACACGAGCCTTAGTGAATTGCAAACTGAAGCACTGCATTTATTTCAATTCACTTATCAATGATAACTTTGTTCCATGACATGCAGCTAAGTAAAATTGGAAGGAAGGCAATTCCTTCTGCAGAGAAAAAAAATTGGCTGGAACAAGAAGAGGTAAAAAAGGGGAAAAGGCCAGAAAAAAATATCTAAGAGTATCTCCCAGAGAAGAACAGGCCTTTCATTATGATAAAATGGAAACCAAGGGTATTTATTGATGGCATTTCCAACTCCTCACCTTTTCACAAAAATACACTGGCCTCCAAGGGGAGGCTGGTGCTTTCTGTCCTCTTCCATCAGGTTGAGTTTCTCATTTTTCCTTATGGGTCCTGGCCTCTCTAAATCATTCAAGGTGTGTAATTCCTTTTGTTCAAGAAAAGTCTCACTGAAAATTCCTATGTATATTAGCAAATACTTTTCTAAAACCAGCAGCAGCTGCAAAAAAAAAATCTATAAAAGCTTTCTGAACTTTTTTCTGTGACTAAAACCTTGTTTTGGCAAAAGCTTTTTGAGCACCCTTGTTTTAGTTCAGTGAGTGAGATATGGGAAGCTCTGACTCAGCTGCACTTTTTTTTTGAAATCTACAAGCATTCTCAAAGTTTTACTTTTTTGACCTTGAGCTGACGTTGAGCTGAATGCTGTAGTAGTTGCTCATGTTTCAAATGAGGAACAAATGCAAGTGTTCCCAAGCACAGTTCATCCCCTCTGAGGGCTTTCAGGTGAACACTCATGACTTTGGGAGCATCCTCTCACAGCTCCCTCTCATCTGCCACTGCAGTTCAGCAATTTCTTCACTCCCAGAAAGAAACATTAGCAATTAATCAAAGTTTACACTGAGATGCTTGATGAAGAGGTCAATAATTTGTCTGGTTGCCTTAAGTGACAAGTTCAAAATAAACGGGCATGGTGACACTTTAGGCTTGAGCAGAACAGATGATGACAGATTGTTTATGAATTAGATTGAAACAGCTCCTTTCCCTTGTCTGTCCCATTTTCTAATGGAGCAAAAGATAATTTTTTAACGAGTTCTTATGACCATTTCTGCAATGCAGCTTGTTCTGAGTTTTATCTCAGAGGAAATCACACATTTTTTCAGAGAATCATGAACTGTGACCCGCAAGGATCATTGAAATCCAGCTACTGGCCCTGCACAGGAAAACCCCAAGAATCCCACCACGAGACTGAGAGCATTGCCAAGCATGAAAGCAGTATAAGTTTAATAATGTTGTGTTATCACTGCACTGGCACTGTTACACCATTTGTTACCATAGATGAAGTTCTATTTTGATTTTAGTGGAACCATAAATGCAGGTGGCAAATGAAAAGAGACAAATTCATCAACACAGAATCACCTGAATTCTTCTTTAGGTGATTGTTAGAAAAAAAGCAATAAGCATTTCATTANGAAAGCAGTATAAGTTTAATAATGTTGTGTTATCACTGCACTGGCACTGTTACACCATTTGTTACCATAGATGAAGTTCTGTTTTGATTTTAGTGGAACCATAAATGCAGGTGGCAAATGAAAAAAGTTCATCAACACAGAATCACCTGAATTCTTCTTTAGGTGAATGTTAGAAAAAAGCAATAAGCATTTCATTATATTTAGATAGGTAATAACACAATGTGTTACATTTTAAAAGAATGGGGGACTGTCTCAGAAATGATGGCTCAAGGGTTGTGGCAGATTATAAACTGAATGGGGTAACATGGTAGCCAGGGGAAAAAAAAGTATCATAATGTATTTTTTGCATGGTTACCAGACTGTACTCCTCTCTCGCTTTATTTGTTGGTCCTGTTGGCAAGTATGGAGCAATAGCAACAAAACAAGGTGTCTGGGTATAAACACTGGGGTGTTTTGAGTGTCTGAAGTTAACTCTGAGGAAAGAATATTGAAGCTTTAGGGCAAAGGAGCAGCAGACATCTGTGAAATAACATCTGTTGAAATGAAATTTTATGGTAGAGGAGCTGTATTTCACTAAACGTTTGTCTTGTAGGAAAGGAATAATAAATTTATAGGGAAAAAATTGTGGTTGGACACATCCAAATATGGCTAGAATATTCTCATTGATTTAAGCTAAATAACTAACAACATGTAATATTTCTTTGTCTGTGGAAGGGAAGGTAGCAGTGTGAAACCAGATTGGAGTTATTTGCCTCCCTCTCTGCCCCTGTGCTGTTAATAAATTGCTCAGTAGTTTGTCTAATATGGACAAGAGATGTCTGATGGCTGATTTTGTGCCATCTCCTGGAAGAATCAAACAGACTGGAAACCTGAGTACCTATTTTTAGGACAATACTTGTAGGGAGCAAAACAAACGAGGGTGATTAAACCCAGAGAAGCTTTAGAGACAGAGGAGGAAAATATCAGAGAAGCAGCAGTTTTGTTTTGTGGTCATTGCACCCAGTTGTTTGGTTAGTTGTTAGCAATGTTGAGTTTATTGAGAAAAATACCAGAAAGGAAGGAATCTGAAGCTAAAAAACTTAAGAACTCAAAAAAACACTTGGAGTAAATTCTGTGATCTTCCTGAGCGTCAAAAGGCAGTGAGTGTTCTCTTTGGCATGACTCTTGTTGGACACTGAAGAAAGACATACAGAGTGTTACGGATCCTCAAACTCTACCAGCTCAAGGCACTGTAAAGGTATGACCTTCCCCACCTTCCTGCCATGGGTAGACTGAACGAACCCTATGATATTTTTAGAGTATATGCATCCTCTAAATTAGAGTTCTATGAGACATTCTAATAGACTACCTAATTTACATGATCAGTCATATTTATGCATTTGTTTTCAGAAATTGCAGCTAATTGCTTGATTGCAAATGCTAATGCAGAAGAACAAAGTGAGTTTCAAGAGGTTATAAACTTTTATTATTGACTAACTTTAGGTCTGCCTGGTCTGCATAGTCTCTCTGGTTCTCTGGCAAGAGCACAATGAAGATGCTTTGGATGCTGAAGCCCTTTTTGTTTGCTTTAAGTCCTGAATGGGGTTAGCGCATGGCTCAGCAGATCCAGGTGTATCACTTCTACTGATGATATGGAGCAGAAGGCTTTAAATTATGGACCTGTTTCAATTCAAATGAAACCAAACTGAAAAATTGCTGATTTTTGTTAGGTGATTGTCTTGGTTTGAGACAGGTGTCTGCTAAAGAGCCTCCCTCAGAATGGAAAACGTAACCCACTTTCCTCCAAATTATTAAAATTTTGAAATTAGGGTGCTTTCAGGCAAAGATATGAGAATAGTTCTTTACTAGTATGTATAGTAAGGCAAACAAACAACAACAACCACAGCATTAACACCAACCAGAAGCACAAACCCAGTGACGGCTCCTCGGCCGCGGGCCCTTTCCCCTGTGGTGCAGTTCTGCTCACGGCCGGCAGGGGCGCTGGTGGCTCTGGGCCGGGCAGGGTGGGTGCGATGATTCCCCCACGGCTGCAGGGGGCGCTGTGGTGCGGGCAGGGTGGGTGCGATGATTCCCCCACGGCTGCAGGGGGCGCTGTGGTGCGGGCAGGGTGGGTGCGATGATTCCCCCGCGGCTGCAGGGGGCGCTGTGG
>VWYP01010919.1:81845-95689 GCA_013400435.1 Pycnonotus jocosus | reverse complement strand
CGCCCCTGCACAGTGGGAACGCAGGGCTGGGAAGAGCCCTGGAATACTCCCAGAGCCAGGGCAGCTCCTCCAGCTCCTCCTGGGTGTGTTTTTACTCTCCCAACCTCCCGAATTACCGAATTACCGAATTACCCTCCTGAAGAACATCCCAGCCCTGCCCGAAGCCGTGAGCTCAGGGGTCACCTGTGACAGGGAAAAGGCACAAAAAGGGACCAGGGGGTGACACCTCTGGGTCTCAGCCAAGATTTGCTGGCCAGGGGAGGAAGCCAGGCCAGACTGAAGAGCTGCAGCTTGTTCCTGGCATCTCCATCACTGGAATTAATCAGGATTAAATTCCTGCTCCCCTCGCAGGGACAGAGCCAAGAGCACAGGACACAGGGAAGGACTCTGACAGGGACCAGGCTCAGACGGGATATTGGGAATAAATTCCTGCCTGGGAGGGTGGGGAGGGGCTGGGCTGGAATTCCCAGAGGAGCTGGGGCTGCCCCTGGATCCCTGGAAGTGCCCAAGGCCGGGTTGGACAAGATGGGACAGGACTAATTGATGAGAAAACAGTGGAAAATTTTGAAATTCCAGCATTTTCCAGAACAATCCAACTGCAGCGCAAAGTGGGCTTTCAAGAGTTAAACAACTCCAATTTTTTTAATCTGACTTTTCTGGCTCTGCCGTCCCTGCAAGCAAAAGGAGCCAAAATGCACTTTTTTTTTGCCAACTTCTCATTTTCAATCATTTCAGCAGCAGTTCTGTGTCCAGCCCCAGTAAAAATTATTTGGCAGAAATTTGGCACCTGAGCAACCATTAAACATTTTGTGTTTGCACCCCTTTAAAAAAGAGAGAAAAGTGATGGGATTTGAAGCACCGAATCTTCCAGATTTCCACAACTCAAAGCCTTCAGGATGGATCATATAAAGCCCTAATTCCTTCCCTCTCTGGTGTTTGCCCCACTGGCCTCCCCAGCTCCAACACTGAGCTCAGAACCCTCCAGCCCTTGGTGCCCAAAGCTGCCCAAACACCTGAGGATGTCCCAGCTCTGCACCCACACGGGTGAAATCCCACATTCCACCCCAGCAGGCAGAGAGAGCAACTCCCTTTCCCAGCTCCTGCCTGGATTTTCTGCAGGATTTGCTAATTAGTCAATTATTTCCACACGGGGTTCGTTTGCACAGTTCATTATTGACCTTCCGTGGCAGAGCCACTTCCAGGCCCGCAGTCAAAACCCGCCAGATGATTTTAAGCTTTTTTTATTTTTTGTTCCCCTCTCCTGGCTGGATTTTCCTGCTGCCCAGCACTTCCCTGCTGCTCGCAGCTCCTGCGGGAGGGGAGAAGGAGCCAGACAAACCCAGATTGTGTCCTGGCAGCGGGGATGATTCCATCAAATCCCGATTTCCGTGTCAACGCTGTGCTGTGCTGGGCAGATTGGAGAGGCTTTGATGGACAAGAGGAAGGTTCTCACCGGGGATTTGGGGTTGATAATGGTGCCCCAAGTTTTAATTTCGTGTATTTCGTGTTCTGTGGTGCCCAGGGGTGCAGCTCTGAGCTCACAGTCAGGCTCACTCAGCTCTGCACACAGCACGGACACAAAACAAATCCTTTTCCTGCTGCACACCAAGGACAACTTTCAGCCCCAAAGCACAACCAAGGGTGGCTGGAGGGAGGAACAAGAAGGATGGAACTGCACAGCCTGGAGCTGCAATGGGACAATTCAACCCCAAAATGGAACAAAGCTTATAAAAGTGTGAGACCTTGTTACTGTTTGTCCATTTTGTGTCCTTTCTGTGCCCATTTTGTGCCCATTTTGGGTCCCCTTTAGGTGCAGCCCTGCCCAGGCTCTTGTCCCGCCCAAGGTTTACCCTAAAGCCCTTTCCATAAATCTCTCCTTTATTCTCCAGCTCTGTCCAGTCTCTGTTCCAGCTTAGCCTTCCCAGGGTTTTGATGGACAAGGGGAAGGTTTTCCCTGGGGATTGGAAGTTGATGATCAGCAGGGAAAGGTGGAGCAGGCAGAGGTCAGAGCAGACATCTTTGGGACTTTGAGGACTTTGTTTTTTAGCTCAGCACAGAGGGAGAGCTGCAGGGTTTAGGGTTTAGGGCTGCAGGGTTAACTGCACTTTGGGATCAGAAATACTTTCAAATATTGCAATTGCTGGGCTGGGCTGTGTCCCATTCCCTGTCCTGCCTTCAGTGGGAGCAGCTTTTCCCAGAAGGGATCGAGGGCTGTGACCTCCCAGAGTTATTCCTGAGGGAATCTCATCCCCTGAACAGCCAGGACAGGGAGTGCTCCCTGTAGTGACAAAGAAAAGAGCTGCAGGTGCACAAATTACTTTGAAAAATGTTCCAATAATGGCTCAGCCTGGATTTCCCCCCCGGGCAGTGACCTCAGTTTCTGGTGGAGGACAGGAGATAACCCAAGCCCTCCTCAGCAGGCAGACACAGGGCGCTGCTCGAGATAAACATCACAGCACGACATTTCCTGCCTGCCCCAATCTAATTAATTAATTCCTTACTTAGGAACCAGCCCTGTCTCCAGCCTCATCCTTGGAGTGCTGACTGGAGACTTTCTGTGCCTCCACATATCATTAACCTGAGAGGAGAAAGCCCTTTCCTGAGGGAAGGGAGCATTTGTTTGCTGAGGAGCAGCAGAAACAGGCAGAAAAATCAATTTTACACTGGAAGATTTAGAATTGAATTAAAGAAATCCTTCCTGAAGGCCATGTCAAATAAAGACATCAGCTGTGAGGCAGCTGGGGGAAGGCACTGAGCAGAAATATTCTGCTCTGGGGCTTGGTTTTGTTATCTGAGTGCTGGAGTGGTACCACAGGTGCCAAACGTGACACATGCTGTCCTGAGGGGAAAAAAAATTCCTGTCCAGGCTGCACTTCCACCCACTGCTCAGAGCAGTGTCTGTTTGATGTGGTTTATGGATTTTATTGGCTAATGAAAGCTGTCAAATCTCCAGTGAGGAAAGTATTATCAGTGTTTGGATTTTGGACAATTTATGGCCCAAGCAGAGTTCCCAGTTTTGCCCCAAGCTCCTCAAACATTCAGAATATCCAGCCCTGGCCTCAGGCGAGGTCCTTACACACCCATTAAGGTGGCCAAATGTGGATAATTTATTAATGTTAATTTACATTTTTAGGCTCATTTTTTAAGGCCCAAGAGCAGCACCCACACGTTGATATTTTGTGTATAACGAGAGAAATAAACTGAGGAAAAAACACCTCATCCATCCTGCACATCAGTGAGATCAGGAAAACAAACTGATGGATGAGCCCCAAACACAAACCTTCATTTATCAGCCTGTCTCGAGTCTGAATTTCTTAATTTTTTTTCTCCCCCAGCTACAAATCTTTGTTGAGAAGAGGCTTTTGATCATCTGCCTCACAGCAGAAAGGCTCAGCTGGCAGTGCCAGCAGCAAAACTGCACCAGGAGGGAAGAACTTCCAACCCCTCCTGCTGGCACAGGAACAGGAAAAGGGCAGGGATGTGAAATTCCCTTGGGAAGGAGCCCCATCCCTCAGCTGGGATCACCCTGTGGTGTTTTACTCTGAACCACAGAGGTCAAAGTGTGTCAAGGTTGAAGCTCTTGGCGCCCCAAAAACTAAAAACCACCTTTCACCCCTCCGAAAGAGGGCTTGGAAAATGGAAAACTCCAACAGATCATGGAAAATGGAAGGGATAGAATGAATTCCTGGGCAGATGGGCTGCCTGGGTGTGCCAAGCACCTGCTTAGGGATCATTTATCCTTGGAGAAATGCTCATTTCGGGCTTCAGACCACGCTGTGAACCCTCCCCTTGTGTCCCACTGCTGCTTTTCCATCTCTCCCCGGGATACTGAGCAGGAACTGCTCCCACAAATCACTGTGGGATGATCCAGAACGGGTGAAAAGGGAGAATTTGTGCGAATCAAAGTGATTTTATCCAACCCCCGGGTGAGCAGGGGGGGCTCAGAGCCATCCTCACACAGGGCTCAGCTCTGTGGCTGCTCTGGCAGGGCAGTGTCAAAACCAAGCTTTGGGTAAAGTCAGGTTCAGATCCAGTGACTTCACACTTGCTCAGCCCTTGTTTAATTAATTACCTGCCACTCACCGAAGCTTGAGTTAAAGCCAAGCCCCTTTCTCTGCCCTGTGCCAGCTCTCAGCCAAAAGCTCGTTAAAAATCTGCCAAAGAGAGGTTGGTTTTGATTTTTTTCTCTTGTATTACCCTTTGCAAATACGTGGCATAAATAACATAAAGTGCATTAAAGTGTTTCCAGCCCCTCAGATAAATTCAGATTCCTGAGTGCAGGAGCCTGGATAATGAAAAGGAACATTAAAATATGAGCAGCAATTCTGGTGATTAACATTTAGCACCAAGAAGATAAAAACTGAGAGCACTGAAGGATGTGGAGCCTAATGAGCAAAGCTGACGCTTAATTGAACCTGCAAATGCACTTTTACCTCCAATTTATTTTTTTTTTTTTTACATTTTTACCAGGCATGAGTCCAGAAAAGCACCTTCAACGCCTCGTTTTAAATTGGTTTTGTGATAATAAAATGAAAACAAATCCTGAACAGGAAATCTGGAATGTCTCACCCGGAATGCTTTACACTTATTAATTTGTTTTGACCTTTGTGGGCTCTGGGAGAGGTTGCTGCGAGTGAGAACAACTGGGAAACGCGGAGATGACGCCCAAGAAGAAAAAAATTAAAAATTTTTAAAAAAACCATTAAAAAATCCCGGTGGACTCTTTTTAAACACGCTTTTTAAGGAGGAAACACGAGATTCGATGCAAAGCAGAGCATTTTCAAGGGATGAGAGCAGACCCAGGGAATGGGGCTGGGAACAGCAGCAGGAAAATCTTCCCCAAGGAAATTTCTTTTGGCAGGGTGGGGAGGAAGGGCCTGATCAATATTCTTACTCATAGCTGGGTTATTTAATTACCTGGGGACGAGCTGGGCCTTTAACCAGATTTTATTTTATTTTTTTTTTCCCAACTCAGCCTATTAAAAAGCTTTTCCTATAAATTATCCCCGAGCCCCAGGGGAGGGACCCAGCGCTCCCATTTCACCCAAACCATCCCCAGGAAGCTCCNCAAAAAACAAAAAACCCCAAAAAAGCAATTTTTTCTCCATATCAGCCGCGTGGAAGGAGCATCCCTGCTTTGTCAGGATGTGAAAAAAAAAACAAAAAACGAGGCCACGCTTTTCCCAGTCCCCACAAGCTCCTCCAGAACCAGGTTTTTCCACAGCTAAAATGGATAAAATAACTGCAGAGTAACCGTGGAGTCTGCTCCTCCGAGTTTAAACTTCATGTCTTGAGGGAAAAAAAAAAAATCAATTTCTGTATCAGCCTCTCAGAACGNGAGGTTGCTGCGAGTGAGAACAACTGGGAAACGCGGAGATGACGCCCAAGAAGAAAAAAATTAAAAATTTTTAAAAAAACCATTAAAAAATCCCGGTGGACTCTTTTTAAACACACTTTTTAAGGAGGAAACACGAGATTCGATGCAAAGCAGAGCATTTTCAAGGGATGAGAGCAGACCCAGGGAATGGGGCTGGGAACAGCAGCAGGAAAATCTTCCCCAAGGAAATTTCTTTTGGCAGGGTGGGGAGGAAGGGCCTGATCAATATTCTTACTCATAGCTGGGTTATTTAATTACCTGGGGACGAGCTGGGCCTTTAACCAGATTTTATTTTATTTTTTTTTTCCCAACTCAGCCTATTAAAAAGCTTTTCCTATAAATATCCCCGAGCCCCAGGGGAGGGACCCAGCGTTCCTGTTTTTACCCAAAGCCATCCTCAGGAAGCTCTGGCAGCTCCCGGGGTCTCAGGGCTCCTTCTCCCCCCGGGAATGCGCCTGGAGCCGCTCCGGGGGATGGAAATCCCGCCCTAAAAGCATCCAGGAGCCGGAGCTGCAGGGCCAGGGGTTAATGCGGGGCTGCAGGAGAACCTTTCACCCTCACAGAGGGACGGGGGGCACAAATGGGTTGAGCTCTTTGTTTATTTGATCGAGTTTGGCCCCTTAAAAGGGGGGAGGAAATGGAGATGTTCCACAGCCAACAGCACAACATAAAGGAAAACCGACCCTTTATTTGTAATTTTATTATTCTGGCTCAGATCATTTCTGGCTCAGATCATTTCAGCACACAAAAATAACAAAAAACAAAAAACCCCAAAAAAGCAATTTTTTCTCCATATCAGCCGCGTGGAAGGAGCATCCCTGCTTTGTCAGGATGTGAAAAAAAAAACAAAAAACGAGGCCACGCTTTTCCCAGTCCCCACAAGCTCCTCCAGAACCAGGTTTTTCCACAGCTAAAATGGATAAAATAACTGCAGAGTAACCGTGGAGTCTGCTCCTCCGAGTTTAAACTTCATGTCTTGAGGGAAAAAAAAAAAATCTATTTCTGTATCAGCCTCTCAGAACGTGTTCTTTGCATTCCTTGGAAGCGCTGTAATTAGGGGTAATTATAATTGCAGCCCATCATCACTCAGACACCCAGAACAGCCTCACACCTCTGGCTCCCGAGGGTTGGAATTGCCTGGAATTGTTTGGAATTGCCAAGGAGGGAAGGCAGGAATCCGCACCCGGCTGGCACCTCCTGCACTGCTGTCACCAAATCCTGAATATTTGGGGGTTTTCCACCCCCGGAGCCCCTCCCCAGCCTCCCTTCCCGGGGGGATTGGTGGGATTCTGTGTGCTGAGCGTGCTGCTGGGGGATCCATCACTCCAAGGCTCCGGGAGCCCTGGGAATGGCAGGGAATTCCATTCCAGGGAGTTTCATTCCAGGGAATTCCATTCCAGGGAGTTTCATTCCAGGGAATTTCATTCCGGGGAATGCAGAATTGCCTTTGGTGTCCTCAGCCGCTCGCTCCGGGAGTTCCCCACATTTCCCATTTTAGGATATCAGAATTCCAAAATATCCCCCTGCCCCCGCCCCCAGTGAGGCTCTGCCTCTCTGGAATCAGCATTTCCCGGGAATTCCAGGGGGGATTCCCCAGGCTCTGCCTGGATTTCCCAAGGTGGAGCAGGAGGAGAAAAGCCTCGAAAGCGGCGCTGGGGGAGGCAGGGCTGGGAATGTTTAATTCAGCAGCGGAGGAGTTTTGGAAGGAGCGGCCTCGCACAGACGGAGCTGCTGACTCACGAGAGCAGCTCGGGCAGAGCCTGGAGCGAGAGGGAGGGGAAAAAAAAAATCATCCTTTCATCCATCCAGAGAGAGAGAGAAAAAATAAAAATCATCCTTCTATCCATCCAGAGGGAGAGGGGAAGTAAAAATCATCCTTTTATCCATTCAGAAGGACAGGGAAAGGGGTGGTCCCACATTTTTTATTTCATCCATGCAGAGGAAGAGGGAAAGGGATGGTCCCGTATTTCTTATTTTATCCATTTTACCTGTCCAGAGGGAGAGGGAAAGGGATGATCTCGCTTTTTTTTTTTTTTATTTTACCCATCTAGAGGGAGAGGGAAAGGGATGGTCCCACATTTTTAATTTTATCCATTTTATCATGCAGAGGGACAGGGAAAGGGATGGTCCCAAATCCATCCATAACAAGAGGAGTGACCCCAAAAATGGGAATGACCCCACATCCCCCATGTTTTTGTTCTGGTGAAGGATCCATCACTCCAAGGCAAGAGAAGGCTCCAGGACCCCGGTGAATATCAGGAAATTTCACTTCTGGGAATGTGGAATTGCATTTGATGCTGGCCAGTTCAGAAAAGCACATTTTGATGGCCTTTCCCTCCTTTTCCCAAACAGAAAACCAGCTCCTGTTTTGGGACAAACATGGAGTGTCCGAGCTAATCCTGCCCAGAACAGGCATTGGTTTAAAAAACAAAAGGATGAGCACTAAAAATGACCTTTGGTTTTGCCGTTTTTAAATCAGATTCTGGAATATTCTCAGCAGGAATCATCCCCTCCCTCAGCACGGATGCCTTTCCCAAGTTATCCCGTGTTTGTCCAGCTTTGCAAATTCACACCATTTCTCTTCAATTTATTGCAAAAATCCTGATTTTTACCCCAGTTGAGACAAAAAGGAAAACTGCCAGTTCCGGCTTAATCAAGACTTGAAGAAGCTGTGTGTGTTTTTTTCCCCCTAATAGCACGAGTTTAAAATTACATCACTGAAATTATTGATTTTCTTGCTGGGAGTCTCTGCCTGATTCGATTGGATTTGTATTTATTGCTTCCCTCCTAATCAGCTTACAGTTATTTCTGCTCAGAATGTTCTTGAGGCGTTCAGAGAGCAAGACTGGAGAAATTCAAGTGAAATTACAGCTGAAACCAGCTCAGATTTTTGTACAAGACTGGAGAAATTAAAGTCAAATTCCAGCCCAAACCAGCTCAGATTTTTAAACAAGACTGGAGATATTGAAGTGAAATTACAGCCAAAACCAGCTCAGATTTTTGTTCAAAGCTTGCCCAGGTTTCTCTGAGTTTTGGGCCAAAGTGATAATGTTATTAATTTTTTTTTTCTTGTTTTCCAAAGTAAGGCTTGAGGTGAACCCTCCAAACAGCCCTGCTTGACTGGGCCCTTCTCTCTTCATTTCTCCGTGAAACTTTCTCACCTGGAAAAACCCCTCCGGCTCTGCTCCAGGTGTGCACCGGGAGAATAAATTATATTTATGCACAGCATCTCCATGAAAACTGACCCTCGGGGGGCTCAGCAGCAGGGTGGACCCTTCCTTCAGCTCTAATTAAAAAGAAAAATATTTTTAATTTTTGGAGTGGCCGCGGTTGTGCGGGGCTGTCATGGAGCCGCTCGCTGCTTCCTCCTCAAACATCAATTAACGCTCCAGCAGGAGAGCAATTAACCCAGATCCAAACGAGCCTGGCAGCAGGAATGTTTCCTCCCAGACTCTGCACCGTCCATATTTAGGTGCATTTCTGATGAAAAAAGAAGCCGATAAAAGGGAGGGAAGGGCAATAAAGGTCCCCGAGCTGCTGCTGCTGGAGGGGGACAGGGAAGGGGGGCAGGAACTCACCCGGAGGGGCTGAACCCACCCAGGACCCTCGGGGGGCTCCCCTCCATCACCAGGAGCTGCTGAAATTCCAGAAATCCTGGAATGTTCGGGGTGGGAGGGGCGTTAAAGAGAATTTTTCATCCCTGGGACACCTCCCACTGTCCCAGGGGATCCAGCCTGGCCTTGGGCACTGCCAGAGATCCAGGGGCAGCCCCAGAAAATCTGGGAATTCCAGCCCAGCCCCTCCCAGGGCAAGATTTCATCCCCAAATCCTGTCCAAATCTCCAGCTCCAGGGCCTATTCCCAAATAAAGCATTTGCAGGCATCTCCCTGAAATCAGGGGAGCTCCACTTCTTTGAAATTTTGGTTTAAATTTGATTTTCATGTTGGTTTTCAATTTGATTTAAATTTTGGGTTTCAGTTTGATTTAAACTTTGAGTTTCAATTTGATTTAAATTTCGGGCTTAAATTTGGTTTTCATTTTGGTTTTCAATTCAATTTGCCCAAGAGCTCCCCAACCTTCAAGCCTGGACGTGACCCAAAGTTCTGAGCTCCATGTCCCCCACCAGCCCCAGAGTTTTTAGGATATTGGGAATGTTCTGAGCAAGGCAGTCTGCAGAGGAGATAATTTGGACAAAGTGACCCCAAATCTCAGGGCTGTCACACACCAGCCCAAGCAGGATTTCCCCATCCAAGTACTGCCAACGGATTGAAAAATCAGATTTTTCCCCCAATAATTCCCATAATTATTGCAGGTATGACAATAAATATCACAGCCAGGTGCTGTTGTGGCTAACTGCCTCTGATTTCCAACTTAATGTCATTCATCTCCTTTTTTTCTTTTTTTTTGCCCTAAAAATAGCTTTGCCCTGTGGCAGCGCCGTCGTGGGGGACGCAGAGCTCCAGGAAAAATGGTCAGAAAAAAGCACAATTGTGGCCACTTCTCAAAGTGATATTTTTAGAAAGGCAAAGCTAAAAAAAAAAAAATTATAAAAAAACCCTCTCCAAATGAGGTAGGGAGAGCTATTTTTGCTCACTTTCTCACCAGAAGATTGATACCCTGACCTGGATTTGTCCTTTTCCGGGTGGCAATTTCCAGCTGGAGACGTCAAACTTCACACCTGGGAAAGGGAGCAGAGCCAGGGTTTGGGGACAGCCAGGGCCAAACCCACGGGGATTCCTCTGCTCCTCATCCAGGCCAGTCACATCCCAATTTCCCTGATCCTTGCAGAGTTTTGTGCAGTCACATCCCAATTTCCCTGATCCTTGCAGAGTTTTGTGCAGTCAAATCCCAATTTCCGTGATCCTTGGAGGGTTTTGTGCAGCCAAATCCCAATTTCCCTGATCTTTAGCAGGGTTTTGTGCAGTCACATCCCAATTTCCGTGATCCTTGGAGGGTTTGTGCAGTCAAATCCCAATTTCCATGATCCTTGGCAGTTTTTGTGCCTGAATCTCTGTTTTCCCTGATCCTTGGGAGGTTTTGTGAAGCCAAATCCCAAATTGTCCAAGGCCAGGTTGGAGCACCCTGGGACAGTGGGAGGTGTCCCCACGGCAGGAGTGGATAAAAAATTCTCTTTAAATTCCCTTCCCACCCAAACCACCCCAGGCCTCTGTGATCCCACCATTCACATGACAAGTTCATCACTGATTTGTTATTAATTGATTAATTAGTGAAAAGAAGCAGTGGAAAGGAGTTCAACATCCAATTGATTTAGGAGGACAGACAGAGCTTTTGCTGGACAAGGATTCCAAAAGTTGCTGGAATTTATTGGTGGAAAATCAATAAATTTTGCCTAATCAATAGATTTTTAAAATTGTTTTTAATTCATGAAATCAATAAATTTTTGCCTAACCCATGAATATCAGGGAGCTGGAGGCACAAGTTCTCCCTGTCCCTGTTATCCCAAAGAACACTCCACAAAGCTGCAGGGATCTGCTCGAAGATGTTTCTATTATTTCTATTATTTCTATTATTTCTATTATTTCTATTATTTCTATTATTAATCAGCAAACTCCAGGCCAAGCTCTCCATGGAATAATTCAGCATCCTGCTCCTCTGTGGATCCCTCCAGATTAAAGAATGGTGGCTCAGCAGGAGGTGGCAGGGACAGAGCAGATCCTGCTGCAGGAGTTATAAAATCCATGAGCAATGCAGGGCTCTAAAAACGCAGGGGAAACACCCCAGGAAAGGGTGGGTGGGATGGTGAAATTCTGTGGTTTTGAAGTGAGAAAATGACTGAGATGTGTCTGGAGCTGTGAAATCATCCCTGGTGCTGACACTGCAGGAAATAAATTTGGGGTGAGATTTTGGGGTGGAATTTTGGGGTGAATGTTTGACAAGGCCTTGGATGGGGTTTGGAGCCACCTGGGCCAGTGGAAGGGGATGGGATGGGATGGGATAATGGGATGGAATTGATGGGATGGGATAATGGGATGGATGTGATGGGATGGGACGGGAAGGGATAACGGGATGGGATGGGATGGGATGGGATGAGATCCATGGGATGGGATGGGATGGATGGGATGGGATGGGATGGGATGGGATAGATGGGATGGGATAGATGGGATGGGATGCATGGCTTTATATTAAGAGATTATAATTATTATTGTTATAAATAATCTCCAACCATGTCACATTCCCTGCCCAGTGTCTCCATTCTGCTGCCTCTCTACAACCAAAAAAACCCAACCCCGCCCAAAACCTCCTTTGATTCTGCCCATCTGATTCAGTATTTTATTAAAATATTCAAATTAATTCATTATCACTGGATGTATTTTGAGCTCCTTTCCCTGGCAGCAGCCAGGCTGTTGTGCTACTCCACCTTCTGTGCTTTCTTCCTTTTTTTTTTTTTTTTTTTTTTTCAAAAATGCCAATGCTGGCAGGACAATAAATGNTTTTTTTTTTTTTAAGGAAGCTGCAGGACTTGAGCTCACCCTCCCATCACTGCAGGCTTGTCAATAGTGGAAAATCGAGATTGAAATCGATGCTGCTGCTTTCCCTTTCCATGGGAGTGCCCCTTCCTTCCCTCCTCCTGCCTCAATCCTGAGACATCACCAAAGTAAAAGCTCCTGTTTGCTCAACTTTGAGGCAAAATCAGCTCTCCTTAAGCAGAAATACCAGCCTGCATCCCAAAATCTCCAGAGAGGAGATGGACAGAAAGGAAAAAGGGATTAATTACTCATCAGAAAAGAGGGAACATCTCAGACTGATTTCCCTGACTCACTTTAACCTTCAAACCACCTTCAGGATAATGGAGCAGGAGCCCTGTCCCCCTCTGCATCTGATTAGAGAGCAGAAAATCACACTGCAGGGCTCTGTTTTCAATTAAAAAAATGGATTTTATTTCAGGATTTCTGCACTAAACACCTCTGTGGGTGCCAACTTCTTCTCCTCTAAACATCCTGATTTTATAAGCAATCCATATCTACATGCATGAGATGCATTGTGCTCCATGAAAGTTTGCATTGCTCGGTATCACTATTAAATGAATAAATCAAACCCAGCCCCTGCTTGATTAGAAAGCAACAATTTATTTTTGCATAAATGGATTTCAAACACTGAGGTGTTTAATGAGAGGGAGTTTTATTGCCAAGTTCCATCTGCCAGTCCTTGTTTTCAGGAGATTAAAAGGATAATAAAGAGCTCCCAAGCACCTCTGTTAACTGTGTGTTTGCTCATATAGTGAGTTTTCCTTATGGATAAAACCATGATCTGTTTCCCCTCCCAGTCTTTATTATCAGGGAGAAAAAACCCATTAATAAACCAGATCATAACTCATCCTTGACCCTAAAAAGAAACAAAATGCAACACCCTGATAGGCAGCGATTTTATTTCAATTTTATTCTGACTCCCAATGAAATCCAGCAGGATTTGTGCCTGTGGCAGGAACTTTCAGTAAAATTAAGGAAGCAGGTTTAGAATCTGCTCATTAGCACGAAATCCTTGTGGTGTGTGGATGATGGGAGGCTCCGGGGGTGAGGCAGGGGCTGGGGCCGTGTTTGGGATGCGAGGAGCAGCCCGGGCTGTGCTCTGACTGCAGTGCTGCAGTCCTATGACAGCGTCATATTAATGAGCCAGCAGAGGTGCGAGGCTCCATGTGCTCGGCAAAGTTTAACCCCGGCCCTCAGAATTCCCCAACTCTGCCCAGCCACGCTCATCCCACCGGGAATTGTCCGGGATGGAGGAACCCGGGCGGTTTTTGAGGAGGGTTTTGACTTTTCGAGAGATCATCAGCTCAAAAATCCAGGCTGTGAGCACAGACGGAGCCTTTTCTGCACCTCCTGAGCGAGGAGTTAACTCTCCCCCCTCAGCGTCCCTCTGCTTTTCCATGCGAGCTGTGGCAGGGATTTTTCTAGCACCGGCAGTTTTGGGGGGTTTGGGGGGTGTTTGGTTGTTTTATTTCATTTTTTTTCTCTTTGCGGTTTACTAATCCGTTTCCTCCGCAGCTGTAATCCCTCCAGGAGGAGTTGGGAGCCTGGATGGCAGCCAGGCACTGTCATGCAGCCCATACAAAGTCTATTTTCCCCCAGAAACGTAATTTCTAACAAGGTTTCAAACAATTTATTATTCATTCTGAGCAATGCACCAAGCGTTGGATCAAAGCGGGCGGGTGGGAGGAAAAGAGAAGGGAAAAAAGGAAGAAAAGAACCAAGAGCAAGGATTTGGGATGCCGGGGATGAGGGGTCTCGCAAACTCTTGCCTTCGGCCCGGCTGCTCCAGGGGTTCCCCCCGCTCCTCCCGCAGAGCCCCCGGGGCCGGTGCGGGGAGCGCTCGGTGCCGCAGAGCCCCGGGCAGCGCCCGCCTCCCCCGCCCGCTGCGACCTTCACACGCCAGACCCCGCCTGGGGACAGCGGGGGACAGCGGGGAGGGACCCTCCCCACCCATCCGCGGGTCCCTGTGCCCCTCCCCA
>VWYP01010919.1:67645-81456 GCA_013400435.1 Pycnonotus jocosus | reverse complement strand
GGGGGAGCCGCCCCCCTCACACGTGTGCGGGGCCGCCCCGCAGCCGCCCGGCGGGGCTATAAAAGGGGCGGCGGCGGCCGGAGCAGCCCCGCACCGCCGCCCCCAGCGCCCCCACCATGAGCTACACCATGGAGCCCCTGGGCAACCCCTCGTACCGCAGGGTGACCGAGACCCGCGCCACCTACAGCCGCGCCAGCGCGTCCCCGTCCAGCGGCTTCCGCTCGCAGTCGTGGTCGCGGGGCTCGGGCAGCACCGTGTCCTCCTCCTACAAGCGCCCCAACCTGGGCGGCCCCCGCGCCACCTACGGCTCCACGGTGCTGAGCTCGGCCGAGAGCCTGGACGTGAGCCAGTCCTCGCTGCTCAACGGCGCGGCCGAGCTCAAGCTGAGCCGCTCCAACGAGAAGGAGCAGCTGCAGGGGCTCAACGACCGCTTCGCCGGCTACATCGAGAAGGTGCATTACCTGGAGCAGCAGAACAAGGAGATCGAGGCGGAGCTGGCGGCGCTGCGGCAGAAACACGCCGGGCGGGCGCAGCTGAGCGACGCCTACGAGCAGGAGCTGCGGGAGCTGCGCGGGGCGCTGGAGCAGGTGAGCCACGAGAAGGCGCAGATCCAGCTGGACTCGGAGCACATCGAGGAGGACATCCAGCGCCTGCGGGAGCGCTTCGAGGATGAGGCGCGGCTCCGCGACGAGACCGAGGCGACGATCCGCGCCCTGCGCAAGGAGATGGAGGAGGCCTCGCTGATGCGCGCCGAGCTGGACAAGAAGGTGCAGTCGCTGCAGGACGAGGTGGCCTTCCTGAGGGGCAACCACGAGGAGGAGGTGGCCGAGCTGCTGGCGCAGCTGCAGGCGTCGCACGCCACCGTGGAGAGGAAGGACTACCTGAAGACGGACCTGACGACGGCGCTGAAGGAGATCCGCGCCCAGCTCGAGTGCCAGTCCGACCACAACATGCACCAGGCCGAGGAGTGGTTCAAGTGCCGCTACGCCAAGCTCACCGAGGCGGCCGAGCAGAACAAGGAGGCGATCCGCTCCGCCAAGGAGGAGATCGCCGAGTACCGCCGGCAGCTGCAGTCCAAGAGCATCGAGCTCGAGTCGGTGCGCGGCACCAAGGAGTCGCTGGAGAGGCAGCTCAGCGACATCGAGGAGCGCCACAATAACGACCTCACCACCTATCAGGTACCGGGGGGCGGCGCGGGGCTGTCCCCAGCCCGGCGGGGAGGAGGGGGCTGCCCGGAGCCGGCTCCGGGGGGAGGGATGCGGGGGGGATGCCCGGAGCCGGCTCCGGGAGGAGGAAATGCGGGAGATGCCCGGAGCCGGCTCCGGGAGGAGGAAATGCGGGAGATGCCCGGAGCCGGCTCCGCAGCGAGGGATGCGGGGATGCGGAAGGCGGGGGGAGGATGCTGCGGAGGGCGGTGGGAGCGGGTGGGTCCTGCTCTGAGGCCGGCCCAGCCTCCCCGAGCGGTGGGAAGAGTTTCTAAAAGTCCTCTCAAGGGAAGTTCTGCCCGCTGTGCCCCCGCGTGCCGCCCCTCTCCGTGTCACAGGGGTTTTGTGCGTCTCCCTTGCAGGACACGATTCACCAGCTGGAAAACGAGCTCAGAGGAACGAAGTGGGAAATGGCTCGTCACTTGCGGGAGTACCAGGACCTCCTCAATGTCAAGATGGCCCTGGACATCGAAATTGCTGCATACAGGTACGGTGGGATCCCTGCAGACGCGGCTGGAATATTAATAGCGCTGCGGATGCTGCCGGCTCAGGAAGCTTTGCCACAGCTAAGAAATATCTGCATGCGGCGAAGGAGGGTAAAACGAGAGCTTGGCTGCATCGCCGCAGCCATTAGGCAGCCCGGTGAGAGCCCAGAAGGTCATTAGGGAGCCGCTAATGAGCGGCAGAGCCCCGTGGGCACGGCACAGCGTGACTCAGTGCGGCGGCTCCCGTGCCGCATTCCGCCCTTGGCTGCACGGGCGGGAGACGCAGCGAAAGTCGAGGTTATTTTTAAATCCCTGTCTGCTCTGCAGATGCCAGGCGTGCAGGGCTTGTCACCAGAGCTCCCTTTCATCGCCTGGCACAGACAGCTGAATTTGCTTGATCATGGTTTGAGGCAGCCAGCGCTGATCCGCCTGTCACAAACACTTTTGCTTTTCTTGCTCAACTTTCCTTCAGAGGCATCTGCTCTAATCTGGAGTTGAGCGGTGCTTGCTGTTGCCATCACCTGGCAGGTTTTTTTATTCTCCTCTGTAGCACTTCAGAACTCTCTCACTGGAGAGCTCCTGATTTTTCTGGGTCATGGGCTGAGATGAAAAACCTTTGAATAGAAAAAAAGTAAAAGCAACACAAAACCACCCCCAATCTCCAGATCTGTTGAAATTCCTGAGGTTGTTCAGACACACAGACGCCCCTGGGGCTGCTGCCAAAGTCAGCTGAAGCCTCCAGTTCTCACATTCCCACAAAGAAAAGGTGGATGCTCAAATTATTAAATTAGAATGCGTGCTCTAATCAGCTCTCAGACACAATATTTGATTTGGGTCTGTTGGTTGTGTCAGGTTCTGTTTGCCTAAGTCATAATGAATCCTATTAAATTAGTTCGTTTATCCTAATCCCTGCTGATTTATGCCATAATAAAGCTCTCTGACAGTAAAGATGAATTTTAACTCATCACTGAAGGTGTCACACTCGCCATAAACAAAACCAGGCTAAAAACTGCTGAATGTGAGTTTTGCAAAAGAGCAGATTGAAGGAAAGCTGGGCTGGGGCTGTGAGCAGTGGATGGCCCTGGTCAGTTCCAGCACATTCCACAGCAAACTGGTTCCATCCTGCTGGCAGGAGAATGGCACAGCAGGGACACATTAGAGAATCCCGGAATGGGGTGGGTCGGAAGACACCTCCAAGCCCATCCCAAAACACCTTCCACTATCCCAGGCTGCTCCAAGCCCTGTCCAGCCTGGCCTGGACACTTCCAGGGATGGGACAGCCACGATTATTCCCTTATTTTGGCTTTTTTAATGCTCATTTTCACTTTTTCTCTCCTCCTGATTCCCTTAGGAAGCTGCTGGAGGGTGAAGAGACAAGATTCAGTGCCTTCTCTGGAAGCATTACTGGTCCCATATTCACACACAGACAACCATCTGTCACAATAGCATCCACCAAAATCCAGAAAACAAAAATCGAACCGCCAAAGCTGAAGGTCCAGCACAAGTTTGTAGAAGAAATCATTGAAGAGACAAAGGTGGAGGATGAAAAGTCTGAAATGGAAGATGCCCTGACAGCCATCGCAGAAGAAATGGCAGCCAAGGCACAGCAAGAGGAACAGGAGGAAGAAAAAGCAGAAGAAGCTGCAGAGGAAGAAGTTTCTGAGAAGGCTCCTGCAGAACAAGAAGAGGAAGAGAAGGAGGAAGAGGAAGCAGAGGAGGAAGAAGAAGCTGCAAAGTCTGATGCTGCGGAAGAAGGCGGCTCCGAAAAAGAAGAAATCGAGGAAAAGGAAGAAGGGGAGGAAGCTGAGGAAGAGGAGGAAAAACCTGAGGCCAAGGGCAAAGCTGAAGAGGCACCAGCGAAGGCAGAGAAGGTGAAAACACCCCCTGTGAAGTCCCCCCCAAAATCCCCTGTAACAGAGGCGGCCAAGGCTGCCCCGAAGGAAAAAGCCACAGAAGCAGCGAAGGAACAGAAGGCGGAGAAAGCAGAGAAAGCAGCCAAGGAGGAGGAGAAAGCAGCATCCCCGGAGAAACCGGCCACACCAAAGGTGACCTCCCCAGAGAAACCTGCCACACCAAAGGTGACCTCCCCGGAGAAACCGGCCACACCAAAGGTGACCTCCCCAGAGAAACCGGCCACCCCGGAAAAGGCAGCGACCCCAGAAAAGGCTGGGACCCCAGAGAAGGCCGTGAGCCCCCCAGAGAAAGCCGTGGCCCTGGAGAAGCTGGCACCACCGGAAAAGGCGCGCTCCCCTGAAAAGCCGGCCAGCCCAGAGAAACCCCGAACCCCAGAGAAACCTGTGACCCCGGAGAAACCCCGAACCCCAGAGAAACCCCAGAGCCCAGAGAAGCCTCCCTCCCCAGGCAAGGATGCCAAGGCAGTGGTGGAGGAGACCATCACCGTCACCAAGGTAACCAAAGTGAGCGCCGAGGCCGAGAAGGAGTCCAGGAAAGAGGACATCGCGGTCAACGGGGAGGTGGAGGAGAAGAAGGAGGAGGAATCGAAAGAGAAGGAGGAGGAAGACAAGGGGGTGGTCACCAATGGCCTCGACGTGAGCCCCGTGGACGACAAGGCTGAGAAAATCGTGGTAACCAAAAAAGTGGAGAAAATCACAGGGGAGGGCGGGGACAGCGGCACCACGTTCATCACCAAGTCGGTGACCGTCACTCAGAAGGTGGAGGAGCACGAAGAAAGCTTTGAGGAGAAGCTGGTGTCCACCAAGAAGGTGGAGAAGGTCACCTCACACGCCGTAGTAAAGGAGATCAAGGAGAGCGAATAAAACCAACCATAGCTAAAATTCCAACCAATTCAAGAGCTTGGGTCGGTGCAAAAGGTTAAGCCATAGACAGCTGCAAAATGCATGTGGGTGGCGGCTTCAAAGCAGGTCGGGTTCTCTCACGGAGGCTCCAGACACACAGTATTTTACTTTTTTCGTGCAATATAGGGAAAGGGGGGGGGAATGCATGCAGGCTCAAGATGTACTCCCTCCACAGAGCTTGGGGATCTACCAAAAAAAAAAAAAAAATTAAATGCTACTACTACTACTAGTGCATGAGATGAAATGTGCAGAGGAAGCTTTTCTGAATTTCCTGAGCTGTTGGAGGGATGTATCTGAGGAATGAGTTCAGATGTATTATGCAAAGAACCAACTGAGCCAAAACCGAACCGAAAACCGTAATAGAGTATTCGTGAGAACCAGAACTCTCCTAGCCTTAAAAAAAAATAAAAATAAAAAATGCTACTTATAACTAATTATGTTTACCTCACTGGTGCAATTAGGGTGGACTTTTGCTCCTGGGAGAACCTTGTTGACATGCACAGTACGCAACCTTTTGTTGTTTGATGTAAAACAGTCACAGCAGTTCTTGCTCAATAAAGGTCAATATGAAAACGTGACTTGTTCTGGTGACTTTTTTTCCTCCCCAATTCAAACCCCTCCCCGAGCTGGATGCTCTCTCTTGAATGGGAATGAGTTGAAAATCACTTGAGTTGTTTTTTCTTTAATGTTCTCATTTGTCTGGGAGTTGGAATTTGATGGTCCTTGGGGGTCCCATCCAGCTCAGGGTGTTCTGTGCCTTGGGAATTGGATATGATGGACAAATTTCCTCTGACAACACAAGGGCTGGATTAAGAAAATAAGGGCCACCTCCCAGAATTTCTAGAGGAAAGAAAAATCCATTGAACACCTCTGCCTGCCCTTGAGGTGCTTGGAGGGGTTGCAATTCCTTTTTTTAGGAAGGGGGAGGTCTCTGAGCTATCAATCCTGCTTGTTCTGAGCCAAAAAATATTAAAATCTGCTGTAAACATTGTTTTCCTCCATACACCCCAACATCCACACATAAAATTTCTGAAGTTTTTGCAATTATTTGGAAATTTTCAAACACAAAATTCTAAAATCAAAAATTAGCCCAATTTAGGGTTATAAACCCCAAATTTTCTGATTTCCAATGGTTTCCACTCCCAAGTGGTGGCCTCTCCCAGGCTGGCTTTGTTAAGAACAAAGCCAATCCAAAATGGCTCTACAGGGACAAATAAATGGAAACAAAGGGAAGAAGATAAAGGCCCCAACTCCAATGTAGGAATTAATTGGTCATTATGAGATTAATTCTGTGTTTATTTCCCATTTTAAAAAGAAAATGAAGATTGCAGCTGCTGCCCCACCTCCCATAACTCACAAAGAAATGCAAATAATGTTCCAGCCTGGATTCAGGCCATGGACTGGTCTGAAATCTGTTGCCTAATTGAGGGTCTGATCAAAATCTAGGATTTCCATGTGCCTTCGATTCTTCACCCCATCAATAATTGAAGATCAAGGAGTTCTTAATTGAAAGGGTTCAGCGTGCTCTTCACTGCAGAAATGGTGGAGAGCCCACAGCAGATAAAGCTTTCAAATAAATCTGGGTGTCTTTGTGGGGCAAAGCAATGGATGCTTCTCCTGCTGCTTATCAATAATGGGAATCTGTGCTCGCCAGCTTGGCTGCTGAGTGATGTTTAATTAAAGCAGAGTTAGCAAATTAAAAGGCAGCTTCTCTGTAGTCACGTGTGACACAAAAATAACTTTACTTTTAGGAATAAGGAGTTCAGCGCTCCCCTGTTTTTGGTGTCTGGACCAAATTGTGTTGAAACCCAAAGGTCTGGGAGAATTGAAGGTGTTTTCTCCTTGGATTTAAAGAAAATATTGAAGAGAACACCAGGACTAAATCAGAGAATAATATTTAACATGGAATTATGTTTGTGTGCTTCCAAATAAGTTCTAGAAGCCATTAAAACATCCCAAAGTGCAAAACCCAAACTGCAAATCCAAACTGCAAAATCCAAACTGCAAACCTGGCCCAAACTGCAAACCCATCCCTCAGAGTGGGAAGTTGGGAATCTTCAGCACAGCGAGGAAGGGTCCCCTTGCTCCGTGGGTGAAATGTTGGTGTCAGCAGGAGGCTCAGGGACATTCAGTGTGTTCAGGCGGGATCCCAGCCTGGCTGCTTTTCCTGTTGGGATTCCTTCCCGGCTGCTTTCTCCTCAGTCCTGGTAGGACACATCTGCAAGGACCCCAAAATCCTGATTTGGGTTGGTTTGCTCCTGGCTGCACTGGGGCAATCCAGGATTGCAATTCCTGCAGCAGCCCCAGGGCGCATCCATTCCCCGGGGGGTTTGGGGAGGCAAACCCTTGGCATGGTGTGTTTCACAAAATCCCCATTTCCCCCCTTTCCCACCCAAAATATCTCACAGCTTTTAATTATCACCCACAACTCTATTTTTTCCCCCCTGTTCCAACAATCTGGATTTGTGAATTTTTCCCATTTCCCACTGCAGATGTTCCCAGCAAATCCTAAGAGGAACAAGCGAGTGGTTAACACATTTCTAAATGTTTATAAAACTGCAAGAGCTGATTAATATTTAATGGTGCCAAGAGGTTTTGTCTACTGACATCTGCAATCAAACAGTTTCAAAGGAGAGCACAATTCCCGGGCAGAGAGGTATAAATAGGATGTTATTTGCCTGTTCTGCACCAATTACTCCTCTAGACTGCACAGAACCAGTGAAAGGAATAATTATTTTCAGACAGAGAAATTCATTAAACAATTTTAAAAAAATCTGTGAAGGGAAAAATAATAATTAAAATAATTTGGAATGAGGATTTCTGTGTCTTTTTCAAGGTGGGATATTCAGACCACTGTGGCTCCAGGGCTCTAAACCAGGATCTCTTTCCTGGGCTTGGCTGTGGAGGTGCCACAGTTATTTTTCAGCATTCCAGACCGAAATTCCAGGTGGGAACAAACCGGGAAGCGTTACAAAACACAAACAGGATGCGTTTGCCAAGGAGCTGAGTCAGGCACCAGAATTTTCTCCAGTCGTCAGGGTTTGTGCTCTCCCCACTCACATGGGTTTAATTCCTGCTTTTTCGGGATTAAAGTATCCTTAACTCATCTGGGGAGGCAGCAAATAATGAATTGTTAATGATTCAGCTGTTAAAAAGTGAATTTCTGGGCTGTGGATGTTCTGCACAGGTGTTCCCTTTGCCGAGGGGAGGGGAGGGGGTGAGTGCATCCAAGGGAAAGCATCCAGCACCTCCCTGGGATGAGATCTCAGCCTGATCCACACCCAAAGAGCAGGAAAAAAAAACCAACCCAGGACACTTCTGGCTTCACTCGCAGCTGCAACTCGGGCGAAAGTTTCTCCCGAGCCTCCCTCTGCCAGCTTTTACTGCATTGCGTCAAAAGCAGCGCCCGGATTCTGCAAGGTGAGGTGAGTGCCGTCAGCAGGATCCATTCCCGAGCCCGGGAGCACAAACCCAGCCCGGCCCCGCTCCCTCCCTGCAGCCTGGGCAAGGCCGGGGGTCACTGCAGAGCTGCAGCTCCTGACACAGCCCTGCCGAGCTGCGAGGCTTTAAAAACGTCCCAGGGAGCGGGGATGAGGCCGGGAAAAGCTGCAGGAGAGACGGGAGAGCTGCTGCAGCTCCGGGGGTGCTGCTCTGGCTGCACAGGGAGCTTTGCAAACGGCTGAGGGAAGGAGGAGTTTGTGGGTGAAAACAAAACAAAACAAAAGTTGTGAAAGAGGAGGAAAGTTTTGGGGTTTGGAGAGTTAAAGGAGCTCCGAGTGCTTGGAGAAAGGCAGGATTTGATTTGGGATGGGATGGTTTGGGTGTGAAGAGACCTTAAATTCATCCAGTTCCAATCCCTACACCTCCCACTGTCCCAGGCTGCTCCAAGCCCTGTCCAACCTGGCCTTGGGCACTTCCAGGGATCCAGGAGCAGCCCGAGCTCCTCTGGGAATTCCATCCCTGCCCTTCAAGACCCTCTAAACAAAGAATTCCCTCCCAATATCCCACCTGCAGCTCCTCCCCGTCAGTTTGAAGCCATTCTCCCCTGTCCTGTCTCTGCCCTCCTCCTCAGGTCTCTCTCCAGCCGAGCTGTCCCAGCTCTGCTCTGCCTTTCCTGGTCCTGGTGGCCTCCGGGCAGGGCTGAGAAGGATTTTCCTCCTCAAGAGCAGCCCCTCTGTGCCGGCTGAGTGCCAGCAGCCCCTTTCTGCCGCAGCACTGTTGGAATTTCCCAGGAGCAGCTCTGGGTTCTGAGCAGCAGCTCCCGTTTCTTATCTGGCAGCAGCAGCCCCAGGAGTGCCGGGGGAGCTGGGGCTGGCACAGCCCAGAGCAGCAGCTCCCCTCCATCCCCTCTGGAAGCTCCCTCCGAAGAGCACTGCAAATTCCCCCAGCTCTCCTCCCCCCGGGCCTGGAGAGGGAAAATAAAATCTGCTAAAACCCCCAATTTGTAACAATAGCTCTGCGTAAACACGTGGAGAAAATCCTCCATCAAAAGCAGGAGGGAAATGGGAAAGATAATGAATAAATAAATGTAAAATGTAAATATTTAAGAGGTGGCGTTGAAGAAAGTGGAAAAATATTTTACTTTTTTTTTTCTTCTGGTTCTCAAAAGCATCCAACTCCCAGGGAAGAAGGAAAAAAAGGATTGGAAATGATGCCGGAAGTCCATGAGTTACTGGCATTACTGCTTTGCTGAGTGGTTTGACCAAGCTTCTTTTTCTTTGGGAATGTGGAAGAAAATAATAATTTTAAGTGCTTACTTCATCCATCATAATCTTTTTTATCACCCTTTAAACACCAAAAAGGGAGATGCTTTTGGTACCCCCCTAAAACTTGTGTAAAAAAAGAGATTTCCTTTCTCTCTGAACAAAGCCACTGAGGAGAACCAACGCAAACCAACTGACACCCCATCACCAGAGCATTAAATCAAAAGCTCCCCCAAAATCCTGCGCAGAAACTCATCCCGATAAATCTTCCTGTGAAGTTTAGTGCAGCTATTAGTGCCTATTTTAACTCAAATTTCCACGGGTTTGGTTCATTTCAACTGGTTTAATTTGCAGCATTGGCCCAGTGCCTGCCCTTCCAAGGTTTAATTTTCTGTTTCAGCTTTGAGTAATTGAAGGTTGGCAGGCTCAGAGCACAGGACACTGCTTGTGGAATTGCCAGCCTGTGCTGCTGTGGAGATGCTCCTTTTTTTTAGCTCAATCGAAACTTTAAAAGGGAAATTCTCAGAAGAAAATGAGCCCCCGCAGCCTAGGGAGGGCTGAGCACCCGGGGGACGTCGGCAGCTCCTTCCCCCTCACCTCCCATCCCTCCAACTGCTCATCACGATTTGATTTTCAGGTTGTTTTTGAAGATATTCTTTGCTCCAAGCCTCACCTACACCCTGGGTTGTTCTTCCCTCTCCTCACTGATCCCCCAGGCACTGAACAACTTCCTGCACCAATTTAACAGCCACATTTGCTTTTCCCCTCTGGGTTGGTTTGACAAAATTCCCCTTTTCCAGAAGGGAGCTCCCTCACCCAGTGAGACCCATCCCAGCCACTGCCACATCCCAGGCTGTTTTTATAAAATGTGTGAAATTTTACACCCCCAAGAGATTTTTTTTCCCCACTTCTCATCCACAAGACAAGCGGGACAAACTTTTATCAACCTTTTAGGAGCATCAGTGACACAGGACATGCGCCAGGAATCCGTGTGAGCATTTCTGACTTTATTAACTGCTTTGTTGCATGTACTTAATGAAGTCTCCATCACTTTCCCCACCCACCGTTTCCAGGATTATCTGAAACACAACTTGAAAGTTAACCTTTGATTCCCACCACTTTTTCTTTTTTTTTTTTTTCCCTCCAATTTTTAAATGTTAAGGTTCTGGGAAAGCCAGAAGCCCTGAACTCATACGTGGAACCATGCGGCGCTCGGGGAGCCAAGCCTTGGGTGCTCTGCAAGCAAACTCGGACTCTGCACAGGGAGAAAGGTCGGAATCATGGACTGGAACCTCGATGGGATGGGTGAGATGGCAGCCGGGGCTCACTCAGCCGCTGGCCGTGCTGGGGAGCTGCCCTCAGGTCAAGCTTTCTTCTTGCCTTCGCTCTCCTCCTTTCCTGCCGCTTCTTTCTCCTCCTTCTCCTCCTCTCCAGCTTCCTCAGCAGCTTCCTGGGACTCCTCCCCTTCTTCTGCTGCTTCTTCCCCTTCTCCTTCCTCTTCCTCACCCTCTTTGGCTTCTTCTGATTCCTCCTTATCACCTTGGAAGGACAGAGAGGTATTTCACACCCAGGTCCAATTCCTGACCCAGTTCAGCGGGAATTCCCCTCAACCCCACGGATTGTGGCAGCTGCAGCAGAACTGCACAACCAACTCCTCCTGGATTTCAGGGGGAGTGAAACACTTAATAAAAAACACAAATCACTTGAAAAATATCAGTTCCAGGACTGAAAAATATCAAATAGCTGAAAAAAAATCAAAAATACCAAATCCAGAACTTGAAAAATATCAGTTCTGGACTCAGTGCTTAAAGCCTCATCTAAAGACTTGAATTACCTTTCACTGCTCAGCAATTGACCCTTTAGCTGTAATTTCACTGTAATTAACCTTTACATTAATGAACCCCTCAGAGTTCAGTGGCCACCAAAGCCTTGCAGGGAAGGGAGGTTGGCACACACTGACCCCAGGGATTCCAGCCCCACACATCAGCTGACGGCCCCGTTATCTCGGGCTGCTCTCTGGGAATTCACATTTAGCTCAGCATGTTCTTGGTCCTTCTTTTTGAGGATGTCTGTTAGATCTGAAAACGATCATTGGGGTTTTTGGAAACCTAAAAATCTGCCTGATTCGAACACTTATTTCCATTCAATACTCAGATTTTTTCTGAATATTCCATGTGCTGAACCGCACCATCCTTTGGGGCTCATGGGAGTAGGAAAGAGCTTTAACAATTAGATTTAATCATTGGGATGTCTGGGGTTTATAACAAATAAAATGGATTTAAAAGTAACTCTCGAGTACCTTCCTCCTCTTCTTCTGCCTCTTCCCCTGCTTCTTCTTCACCCTCCTCTTTCTCCTCCTCCTCGCCCTCCTCTGCAGGAGCTGCCTTGGCTTCTCCTGCCTTGGCAGCCTCAATGGTTTCCTCAATCTCGATCTGCTCCTCCTGGACGTGGCTGGAGTAGTACGTGGGGAAGGAGCGGGTGGTCAGCAGGTAGGAGCTGGACTGGAGCCCGCTGTAGGCGGCTCTGCCGAAGCTGGGCGCGCTCTGGCTGTACCCGCTGGTGATGCTGCCCACGCTGGTGAAGCTCAGCCGGGTCTCCTCCCCTTCCAGAAGTTTCCTGGCAGGGAAAAAAAAAAAAAAAATGAAAGGAAGTAGGAAGGAGTTGGTTGTGGTGTCACAGCACAGCACTGCAGACTGATTTTGTGACTGTTAAGGGCTGGTTTTGCTCTGTGTGCCAGTGCTGCCCCGTTTTCCTGGAAGAATTTCTTCAGATGTGTACGTTGTTTAATTAATTAAGGGCTAATTTTGCTCTGTGTGCCAGTGCTGCCCCATTTCTTTGGAATAATTTCTTCAGATGTGTCCATCGTGTTATTAATTAAGGGTTAATTTTGCTCTGTGTGCCAGTGCTGCCCCATTTCCTTGGAATAATTTCTTCAGATGTGTCCATTGTGGGTGAATTAATACTTCTCCTTGCTGCAAGGATGAGGAAATCCTCTCTAGACCTCGCTGGCAGGTGAAGCTGGAGGTGTCTTTTGCCACCCTGCAGCCGTCACAATTTGCTGCTGAGCTGCCAGACAAGGTTTGGAGCTGCTCTCTCACTATTCCCCCTTGTGGCTTCCACAGAAATTCTGTCCCAGCACTGAAATCTCTCAGTATCTGAGACAAAACATCAGAATTATTTAGCAGCAATTCTGCTGGAAAATATTTAATCTGTGGATTTACAAGTTAGAAAAAAACCCCACCCTGTTCTTGAGGGCATTTGAGGGATTTCCCATTTTAAAAATTCTCCATTGGTATTGAGGAATTCCATTGATACAAAATCTTTTCCCTGAGCACAGAACAGGCACTTTTATCTGTAAGGATGGAGAACTGAGAGCATTTATTGCCAAACTAAAAATTCTGTGTGCGCATAGGGAGGAACTGATGAAACTCAGCCCCAAATCTAGGAGAATTTTATTTTCATATGATATGAATCAATAACCTGAATGATAAATATGGGGAAGAATAAATAATAATGAATTCTCCCGCAGAGAATGGGAACTGCTCTGAGCTCTGGCTCATTCAAACATCCCCACCATACCTATAAGCTGCAATTTCGATGTCCAGGGCCATTTTCACGTTGAGCAGGTCCTGATATTCCTTCAAGTACCGAGCCATCTCGCTCTTTGTGGTTCTCAGCTCATTCTCCAATTTGTTGATTGTATCCTGTTGGGATGGAACAACACTGACAGCGTAAAATTCTGTCCTCTCAAGTCTAGCAAAAATTACAAGGAAATTCTCCAATCCCTTTAACTTAATCTTGCTCTGGCAGATAGAAACTGCACAGCTCCCACTCCCCCCTCAGCCAAAAAGTGTCCTTTAACGCCTTCCTGGCAGGTTTTCTGCTCCACATTACTCCAGCCCTGTTCAGCACGCAGAGCCCGATTTTCTGGTACCCGAGTGCTAAAGCATCCGTGAAATTCGTGCGCTGTTTCATTTTGATTTTGGCCTCTACGTGCTTTTTCTAATTTTTAGCTTAGGGATATCCACTGATGATGCTTGTGAGTCCCTTCCAGCTCAGGATATTCTGCAATTCCATGGGGTTTTGGTATAGCTCAGGCTGTATCAGTACATGGACACAGGACATTGGGCTTTATCAGGGGCATTTTGCATTCTGATAACACCTCACACTTTGGACAAGCAGTGCCAGAAGCAATGCCCCATCTCTGGGATGGTTTCAGTGATTCCGATCAGTGATGCAGATTTGGGTCTGCATTTCCACACCGCAGCCTGTCTTGGAGCTCTGTGCCATTCTGCACTGTGATTTTGGGATGCCTTACCTGCAACACGGGCACAGCACAAACCTGGAGCGATGTCCCCGATAACACCCGGCAAACCTGATCCCCTCATCTGTGAGACTCTGCAGACCCCACCTGCCCTCACCTGCAGGATCCCTCAAACCTCAACATCCATCTCTTCACCTGCAGAACCCTCCAAACCCCAGCGTCCCTCCCTTTACCTGCAGAGCCCAGAAACCCCTGAAACCCCTCACCTGCAGAACCCTGTAAAACCTGACCCCCGTCACCCGCAGAGCCCTTCAAATCCCGATTTCTCCTGACCCGCC
>VWYP01010919.1:46650-56784 GCA_013400435.1 Pycnonotus jocosus | reverse complement strand
AAAAAAAAAAAAAAGAGTTTTGCTCCTCTTTTTGTATCTCTCCAGGGCTGATAAACCCTTTAGGAATATTTGGAACCGACGCCTCAGAGCTTTCTGTGGGTGCAGCTCCAAAAGGAGCATTTAAACCCTGAAATGTGAGAGCTCATCAAAGAAACAGAACTGAAGGATGGAGGAAGATGAAGAGGAGAGGAAGCATCGAGGTGATTTAATTTCAGTGAGTGTTTCTATATCTGATAATGCCAGAGGGAAACATTGCCTCGTTCTGGAGCTCTTCATCTGCAGAGCTCAAGATGCTTCACCAACACGAATCAGCTCCAAAAGGAGATTTGGATTATCCAAATTAAATATCAAGTTACGATCATTCCAGTGGCCTTGGCAGTGGTTCCCAAGGATGCTCCTGTTGCATTTCCTCATTAAAAACACCTCAGGCACCCCCTGGCTCCTCATGAGCTGCTCCAAAATGAACCCAAACGGGAACATTTCCCTTCGTGCCTCGTGTGAAGCGTTTGACATCGATCCCGCTGCAGAATCCCAGAATTCCCAAAGGGGAATTGCTGCCTGTGTCCTGCCTCGTGCCAGCCCTTGGGGTGATCGTGTGCGGGGTGACAGCTCCTCATCCCAGGGAGGAATGAGCCAGCACGCCCATATTCCACCCATTTGATGACACATTTTCCTCCTTTTTATTGGGAATATTTCAGGCCTGCCCAGATCCCTGACCTTGCTTTGCTTTTCAGAGCTGTTGTGCAGCTCCCATTACATTTTCCTGCTTCAGAGCTGAAGCCCAGCGTGCCTCTAGAGGATAAATAATGGATAGAACCCAGCAGGAAGCGGGCTGGAGGATAATTGCCTGCAGTCCTGTCCTTTGGAGCCTCACTCAGAACTCCATTTCACTCCTGAAGAAACTCTGTGAGGCTCAGATAATTTCTGCTGCTGCTCCCCTGCCCATTATTTTGATTTTTTGATCCATTGATGGAGCATGCAGCTGCAATAAATTAATCAACCAATCAATAAATCAATCAGAGCAGGCTCTGCAGATGATCAATAGAGGTTTAAAATCTGCAGATCACATCACCAGCACCTGCTCCTGCAGGAAACGGGATTGGGAATGACCCCCTGCACACATCCCACTCCCCCTTGCTCTGTTTAAAGCACTTTTTGTCCCCTTTTCTGCCACGAGCAGAAATGGTTTGGGTTTTTTGTCCTTCTGTTCTGCTCCTTGCACAAAGCGAAAGGAATTTCACCTCGGGAAAGCGGCTGCAGCCCTCCCCCGATCGATGCCAGCGCACACAGTGAGGAACATCCACGGGGAGAGCGATGAACTCCCTTTGTTTACCCGAGGCTCATCCTGGAGGCACCGGGCGGGGTCAGGGAGGAGCGGCTGGGATGGAGCTGGGCAAGCTGGGGACAATTTCCACTGTCCCAGGGTGCTCCAGGGACACGGCCAGGGATCCAGGGACACCCCCAGCTCCTCTGGGAATCCCATCCCAGCCCCTCCCCACCCTCCCAGCCAGGAATTTCCTGCAATATAAGAACCCTCCTAAACAATTTAAACTTTTGTCACCAAATCCCGCTCATTTTCTCTCCCATTCTCTGCACAGGGTGTTGTGTAAGGAGGGATTCAGGACGGATTTTGCCTTTTTATCTTTGCTGGGACGATTTCTGCCCAGCCTGGCTTGGCCCCGCTGCTCAGTGGCAGCGCCTGAGCTGTCTGGAGATCACCAGTGACAGCAGAACATGACACAGATGACAGCAAACAAAGCGACCTCGTGTCTCCTGCGTGGCCCTGCACCAAACCACTCTGCCCTGCTGCCTTCTTGCCCTGCTCTTCCTCCTCTTCCTGCTTTTCTTTCCCCTCGTTATTCTTTAAATGTCCTTTATTCCTCTCCAAAAGGCTCCCAGCAAAGATTATTTCCTCTGTGCGGGGCAAATTCCCTTTTTACTACAACATTCTGTTCTGTCCTTGTCCTGTGTGCTCCACCCCTCCTGTTGCAGCCACCTCGTCCATCCCCATTTTAAATCAAATTACATCACACCACCAAGTTTCTTGTGGATTTTGTTTTGTTTTCTTTTGTTTTTCTCCTTCAGGTCCTTGAAGGCCACAACGAGGCCACCCCAAAACTTCTCCTCTCCAGGCTGGACAATCCCAGCTGTGCCAGCCTTTCCTCCCAGCAGAGCTGCTCCATCCCTGGGATCATCCTGGAGCCTCCTCTGGGCTCTCTCCAGCACCTCCAGGTCCTTGCTGTGCTTCCAGGTCCTTCCAGGTCCTTCTCTCCCAGTGGCTCCAGGTCTCTCCAGGTCCTTCCAGTGCTTGTTCAGCACAGAATCTGAAAAACACGAAATTAAAGCTGCAGGCGTCCCTGGAGCTCCAGGAGTTGCTGTGAACACAACAGAGCCCAGTTTGCTGCCCCAGCCCCCTGAGCTTGTCCTGGGGGGCTCAGGGTCATTCCTGCCTCTCCCCAGGGCATTTTTTGGCTCTCCTGGGGCTGTTCCACCCTTCCCTCACCCTGCCCTGGATTTTCCCTCTTTTCGCCAGGCTGGCAGGGCTCTGCAGTGCATCCCTGCTGCAGAGGCATCAATAAACCCCAGAGCTCCCTCAGCTCACCGAAATCTGGGCTGCCCTTCACGGGGCAGGGAGGAAAATGCTGCTCTGGCTCTTCCCAGCCTCAAACCGCTCCTGACCCCGGGGCTGCTCTGATTTATGGTCTCTGGCAGCTCTCCTGCACGCCAGGGAGAGATCAAGAGCAGGGCACTGCAGAATATCCTGCCCAGGCTCCCTCGGATCCTGGCACTGGGATTTATCCGAGGAAGAGCAGCAATGCAAGCGAAATATCCGTGTGGAATAGATGGATTTATTCTGATCTGACACAGATTCTTATCCTGGAAAGAAATTCAGGTCAGTTGTGAAATTAGAAGTCAAAGACATTCCTTTAGGGGATGTTTCTCTGATTAACTTCAGCAAAGTTCCACTTTTGCCTCATCCTCCTGGCCAAAAGTCTTTTCTGCAGCAGAGCTGGATTTACAAATCGGTGATTTTTCACCAAAATCAGGGCCTGTGAGGGAATTAGTGTGGAGCCCATGCCTCAGTTTACCAGATAAAGCAGCTGGGCTTGGGAAAATTGCAGAGTCACTCCTGCCTTGCGGGGGAGTTTTTCGGAGAGAAGGAATCGAGGAGCTCGGATCCTCAGGCAGGCATTCCAAACCCCGCTGCCTGCGGCAAGGAGACAAAAACAACAAACAAAAAACCCAAAAAACATCCTTTGCATGCCCACACACACAAAAATATCTCCTGAAACTTTATTTGGAGGGAAGGGTGCTTACAGCGAACACAGATCACTCCTGTCTGGAGTTTCTGCCTCAAACTCTGCATTTTTCTGCTTTTCTTAATTTTTTTTTTAATTTAATTTTTTTGAGGCAGTTCGCCCTGAAAAGAGTTAAGCTCTGGGTTTGGTGCCAGCATTGCAGCAAGGGGATGGAGCGGAGCTGAAGGGCAGCAGGAGGGAGGGAGGGATGTGCTGCATCTTTAACTGGGTGTGCCCAGGCTCTTGCTGCAGTCCCTGCTGCAGTCGGGGCTCTGCTGCCTCCCCAGCCCTGCCCCGTTAATGACAAAGGGCTGATGTCACACCCAGACACCGCAACCGGCTGGGCCCCGATGGGCAACGAAAACCGGCCCGGGAAGGGGGGGAAAGGTCCCCCAACACCAGCCCAGGGAGCCGGCCCTGAGCCTTTGGGGGATCCTTTGGGGGATCCTTTGGAGAGGGATGCTTTGGAGAGGGATCCTTTGGGGGGATTCTTTGGGGAGTTCAGAGGGGCTGCTGGGCACAAAAAGGAGCCAGGCAGGGATTTCAGCCCCTGGCCCTGTTAGAGCTCCACACGCTCATCCAACACCTCCTGCAGAATCTGCTGGATCTGCCACTGCCAAGGAGATTTTTGGGCTGCTGAGCTCCCTTTGCAATTTCAGCAATCCCTGCAGCTCCTGCGATGTGTGGCCATGGAAGGTGCTGGGCTCTGAAAGTGCTGAGGAGCAGCTTGGAGAAGATTAAGAGAGAAATTTTTTGAAATTGGGTTTTACAACTGCAGGGCTGGGCTGGGCTGGTGCTGTGAGGATTGATGATTCAAAGCTCTCCATGGGATGGTTTGGTGATCCAAAGCTCTCCATGGGATGGTTTGGTGATCCAAACCCTTCCCCAGTCTCGCAAGGGCTCATTCTCTCTCTCTCTCTATATATAAAATCAGCCATCTGTGCCAGAAGTATCAGATGAAAATCCTGGGGAATTTGTTTATTCTAAGCCTGCTAGACGGTGCCTGCAGTTATTTTTAGAGACAGCCTCAGCACACCGTGTAATTCCTCACTGCTCAGACACAGAGCGCTGCTCTCAGAACAATCCCAATGTCACCAGCTCCAAACCTCATCCTTTTTTCATTGAGGTTTTGATCACAAAATGCATCTCAGACTCGATTTTCCTTCTGAGAAGCTGGAGATGTTTGGGGTTTTTTTCCTTTTTAATCTAACTCTGAGGTACTTTAGCACAATAAAACTCTAATTTTGGTGCTGCTTTAATTGCAGGTTCTCACACATGCATGTCTGGGCTGGTGGGTGTGCAGCAGCTCCTGCAGGGTGTGTGGGATTCAGATCCCGGCTCCCTGCTCCTGCCAGGGCTGATTTGGGATCCATCCCTGCACTCAGGGGAGGGGACATCCCCTCTGCCGGCCCGCCAGGGGCTCGCTGTGCTTTTGGCACCGCGGGAGGAGTCGCTCTGTTCCCCCGGTGTGAAAATTCACAGCTCCGAAGCCCCGCGGAGCTTTCAGAGGCGGCTGCGGGAAGCGGAGACGTCTCACTCAGGATTAGACAGCGCTGACATTTCCCGAGGAGCGGCAGAGCCGGGATTGGGAGCTCGGGGAGGGCCGGAACAGAGCGAACCGCTCCGGACCGCAGCGAGCATCGGCACAGAAACGCTGCTGATTCATCCGGGCCGCCTCCTCCCCTCCCTCGGACGAGCTCTGGTGCCACCAAGTGCCGGTTCCCCAGCCAGGAACCAGCCCTGCCTGCCCGACCCGTGCCAGGGAATGCAGCGATCTGGGTGGGACCAGAGAAATAAAATAAAATAATATAATAAATAAATAAAAGAAAAGTAAAAATAAAATTATTATAAAATAACTCTGAGAATAGAATAGAATAGAACAGAATAGAATAGAATAAAACCCAAACCTGATCATAAAGTAAAATAATTCTGATAATAAAATAGAATCACCTCGATAATAAAATAAAATAAAATAAAATAAATAAAATATAACCCTGATAATAAAATAAACAACTCTGAAAATAATAATAATAAAAAACATAAAATAACCCTGAAACAGCACTAGAAAGGCTTGAAGTGGACATTTACACCCTGGACTCTTTCAGGGCCTTAAACCTGATTGCAAAATTAGCTGTTAATAAGTGATTTAGCCACGTTCTCAGCTCAAAAGTGGTGAGTGGAATGGCAGAGCCAGCATTCAGGAGTTGACACAGCAGCTGTGGATCCTGCAGCAGTTTAGAGCCAAGGAAGTGCCAGATGCTCCATCCCTGAGCACGTTCTCCTCACAGGCAGAGCCTGGGCAGGTTCCTGGGCTGGCCTGAGAGCCAGGGCTGCCTTTTACACCCAGGGAAAGAAAGAGCTGGAAAAAGATCATTTTGTTGGCCTCTGAAATCCAAATTGAAACCGAAAAGGAGGGAAGGCACAGCCCCAAAGGGTGGCAGCTCTGAAGCTCCGAGGGGTGAGGCCGTGGCACAGCCTGGGGCTGCTCTGATCTTGTGCAGGGTCAGGTGCAGGAGGGGCAGCACTGCCCTGTCCCAGCACTGCCCTGTCCCAGCACTGCCCTGTCCCAGCACTGCCCTGTCCCAGCTCTGCCCTGTCCCAGCACTGCCCTGTCCCAGCACTGCCCTGTCCCAGCTCTGCCCTCAGCCACAGCTGGGACATTCCCAGGGCTCCACTCCTGGGTCTGGAGTGGATGGACGGGCTCTGCCAGCGCTCCTCGTGCTGCTGCCTTTTGTTCTCTGCCGCTCAAGGTGATCCAGGCTTGTCCTGCATTCCCTCTGCTGTGCCTGCACTCCAGAGCTCAGGGAATGCAGAAATACAAACTCCTGCTGCTCCTTTCCCAGCGGCAGAGCTCTGCTGAGCTGCACCGTCTCCAGCAGCTGGGGCTTTGTTCAGCCTCTGATTCCTTTGGAACACAAGGTGGACATCATTGCTTCACCATTGATTCCTTTTGTACAAAAGGTGAGCATTGATTTCAGCCCCTGATTCCTTTTGAACAAAAGGTGAACATTGATTTCAGCCCCTGATTCCTTTTGAACAAAAGGTGAACATTGATTTCAGCCCCTGATTCCTTTTTGAACATTCCAGGCTGGCTAAGGATGGTGCACTGCTATAGCAGTGCTGTGAATTAGACTGGAGTTCTCATATTTGAAATTAAACCTGTGTTAGCAGAGAGCTCTGAGTGCCCACAGCACATCCCTGCAGGGATGGGGGCTGCAGAGGAGAATTTTCCCCCACGGTGGGTTTTCTAATCACTATTTCCACTGATGTTTCCCAAGTCAGTGAAGACTGGGAGCAGCCACAGGCCAAACAAAGCTCTCTGAATTTTCCTTTTCTGCTGTAGAAGAAAGGACAGAGTGTCTCAAAGTGGAACAAGAACCCACCCGGGAGCTCAGCCTGCTGCTGCAGTGCTGAACAAAACCTTCCCCTGTTCACAGGGCTGGGGATCATCAAAAGGCAGCTCCCCTCTGCTCTGAACCGTGCACCGATGTGCCTGAGCCAGGGCTGAATCACGAGCTGAGTCAGAGCCGGGCTGCAGCGATGGATTTGTGTCTGGTGAGGAGCGCTCGGAGGATGGAGAGGTGGCAGAGCAGGCAGGGAGTGAGGCTGATTCACAGCAGCTCAGCTCCTCCGCCCCCCTCGGCTTTCCAGTGCACACTTTGGGGTCTGTAATTAGGGACTGATGGAAGGAATGTGATTATTTTCTCTCAGCACAAAAGGCTCAATCCTTTTTGTTGCAGCTCCATCCTTTTTGTGCAGTTTTTTTTCCCTATTTCTTACGCAGTTTTTCCCTATTTTTTCCCTATTTCTAACCCTAACCTGTAATTCCTATCTGAGCCCTGAGTTAATATTCCAGGCTCAAGGCTCTCATCCTCCCACTCCTCTCACATCCCAGGCTCATTGCAGAATGTGCCCGGATCTGGAATCTCACAGATTAATCCTCCTTCTGAAAGCTCTGCTGGGTCGTGCACTCCGTTTTACCCCGATCACACCGGGATCAGCAGAGCAGTAACATCACCGAGCCCTCCTGCCCCTCTCTGTGCAGCTTTGGGGAAATCAGGCTGCTGTGCCAGAGAGAACTTTAATTTGGGCTGAATTACTGCGGCAAAAAGCAGTTCCTCATCCACATCAACACCACACCCAATAATTAAAATCCCAAAAAACACAAACATGCAGAGAAACTTTTCCTCAGCCACTGCAGCGAGTTACAAGCTGCCAGCAAGGAATTTTTTTTTCTTTTTTTTTTCTTGCTCTGAACGCTTGGCAACAGCGAGCTGACGAGCTGACGTCAGCCCAGCATTCCTGAGCCTCAGAAAGGGAGGAATTCTGCCAGGAATTCTCCCTGGATAGAGCCACGTGCAGCTCCTGCAGGCACAGGCTGTGAGCAGAGGGGTGGGAACAGGGTCTGGCTGGGTGGGGGTGGATAATTCTGGGCTGGGCACAGCCAGAGCTGCTTCCCCACAGGAAAAAAAGTCATTTTTGTCACAATTCTGTGCCCGGCAGAGCAGCACAGGCACTGCTCTCACTGTGCTGGGCTGGCAATATTCAACATCACCCAGTATCACCCAGTATCACCCAGTATCACCCAGTATCACCCAATATCACCCAATATCACCCAGTATCACCCAGTACCACCCAGTATCACCCAGTTCAACAGCACCAGAACTATTCAATAGCACCCAAAATCATCCAACAGCACCCGGTATCACCCAGTATCACCCAGTATCACCCAATATCACCCAGTATCACCCAGTACCACCCAATATCACCCAGTTCAACAGCACCAGAACCGTTCAATAGCACCCAAAATCATCCAATAGCAACAATCTTTTGTTGTTGTTGTATAAAATGCATCAGAATTCCTCAGGAAAAACATTTTACTCCTGCCTGGGGCTGGAGAGGGACTTTGGGGTGCACTGCAGGGGTGGCAGTGGGTGATTTTTAAGGTCCCTTCCAACCCAGACCATTCCAGGATTTTCCAGCACACTTCCAGTTTAAATAATTGGGATTTTGGCTCTCTGCTTTCCCGGCTGCCAAAATCAGAGGCTTCATTTTACAGCAACACTTTTCACATAAACCTCCCAGAAAAAAGCACAACAACAACAACAACAAAAACTCCTAAAATAAAATATTACTGCTTTTAAAAAAGGAACTCATTGATTTCCATCTGCTGAAAACACATCCCAAGAATGATTTGGAGCTCATTTCCAGCCCTGGAAATGTTGATTAAATGTGACCACACCACCCCCCTGCTGAGGACACTTTCGGGAACAAGGCATTAAAGATGTAAGAGCTGCATTAAATATAAAATAATCGATAGCCAGGGCCCAGTCGTGATGGATGGACACCACAGGCACTTCGCAATTAGCCAGGGGTCATTAATGAAAATCCTGCCAGAACTTCCTCCTCTCCATCTTCCCCGTGATCTGGGAAGGGAGGGAGGGGCAGAATTACCAGCACAGAAAGGAAAAAAAAGGGAATTTAGGGTTTGGAATTCTCATGGCACCCCTGGGTTTAGGGCAGCTGTGCCACCCTGGTCGTGGTGGAGGCTGCAGGAATAAAGAGGGGAACTGGAAAAAATCCCAACTGGATTCACACAGGTGAAAATAAGCAGAGTTTCTGCCCAAGATGTCAAAAATTTCACAGAAATGTCACTTCATTGGCCCAAACACCGCTCCTGATCATCCCAGCCCCTCGTGTGCTGACAAAACCCCTTTTTGTTCTCAGCGCTGACCCCAAATCCTCGCTGTGCGGGAATCAAGAATTCCCCCATCCTTTCCTTCAGCCTTCAGCCTCTTTTTTTTCCAGGGAAATTCCTCCCCCAGGCGGGTGCGGAGCGCCACAGCAGCGGAGCGTTTCACCCTCCTGCAGGGATGGACAGAAATCATTTCTTTACTGGAAAAAACAGGAATTTTTCTCTCTCATCTGTCCAGCCGCAGACGGGAACAAGTTTTTGCCACCTTGGCTCCATCAGAACTGAGTTGTGGCGCCTGTAAATCCAGTTTTAAATTCAGTTGAATTGATGAATTCTGCCTTTTCTCACAGCTTGGGGAGCTCCTGGCAGGTCAAGAGTGGTTTTGCTCAAGAAAAAAAAAAAAGTTTAAAAACACCCCTGACACCTCAAGAGACCCCAAAATGAGCTGCCGAGAGGGGAATGCAAACCGAGGGACAAAACCAACACTATCAGAAAAGAGGGTAACAAAATGTGGAATATTTTGGAATACTGAGGAATGGAATATGGAATATTGTGGAATATTCAGACAGAACGTACCCGGGCAATGGGATTGTCAGATAATATCTTAAATATTGTTCCACGATAAAACATGTCCAGGCACACGGATAAACCCTTGTTCTCTCCTTTTTATGGGGTATTTGCATATTTAATTATCCACCCTGCCCTGCTGCTTTTTCTCTGTGGTTTCTGCTGAGGGTTGAAAATTAAGAGTTCAATTCTTTATCAGAGCTGATCACTCATCTTCTGGAGGGGCTGATTTATTACATTAACGAACAGATGGCTTTTGGTGGACCAGGGTTTTTGTTGGCTTCACTATTTTATTTTTTTTTCTCTCCAGTTTCCACGTCCTTTCTCTCGCTAAAATATAAACTGGTTTATTCAAACTCTTTGCTTTTTGTACGTGCACAGAACCTGAGAGGATCCAGAGGATCCAGGAGAGTTCTTTACGATTATCCCAGCTAAGAAACATTTTTTTTCTTTCTTTTCCCATCCTTTTAGCGACGCTTTAACCGCTGCAGTTTCGATTTGGACAGAGGAGGGCACCAGAATTTCATTTTTTAAACTTCAGTTGTGCCACAAAAAAAAAAAAAAAAAAAAAAA
>VWYP01010919.1:0-46537 GCA_013400435.1 Pycnonotus jocosus | reverse complement strand
AGGGCTTCTTTTTAATGATTTTAACTTCACATTTAGAAACTTAGAGAAAGAAAATCTGTAGGAATTATTTTAGGAAAACTTACTTTTGCAGCCTGATCGCTTGCAGATGTGCTGCTCTTTCAGCCTAAAGGACCCAGGAGTAAAATTACATTTTTAGGGCACTAAAATTGTGGGTGAAGCTCAGCCCACTCAAATTCTTGTCAATTCTCATCTGTCCCACGGCCCCAGATGTGGCTGAGAGTTAATTTCTGCCATAGCCCCAATTTAAATTTAATTCTTTATCCTGCTCCTCCTCGGGGCAGCCAAGAACGAGCTCCCCATCAACGGCCCTGAAAAACGAGAAGGAAAACACGAAATTTGGTGATTAAAACCCCCAAAATAAAACATTTCTGAGATAAGCCCACCTTCCAAATGCTGGAATTTGGTGGAACATTCCCCAGGTTCCCCCACTTGGGTCAAAGCAGCCACTCCAGTCCCTGCTTGCCTTTCATGCTTCGCTCTGGTTTTCATTTGCTGCCAAGAATTCTTCTCACCTGGGCTGGAAAATCACTGGCACGGCTCAGGCAGTTTATCTGAAAATCAGAGATCTCCCAGGAAAATCAGGGTCTGGGCTGTCAGCTCCACTCCTGAGCAGAGATTTGGCAGCCAGCATTTGGAAAAACACTCAGTGTTTCCAGAAAAAAAAATAAAATTCTTCTTTAATGATGTGGCCCCAGATCTCAGCAGGTTCCTCAGTCCCCTCCTGTCCCCTGCAGGACACTTCTCATGGAGCTGCTTCTCCTCCGTTGTTTTGGTTTTTTTTTTTTTGGGGGGGGGGGGGGGGTGGTTTGCTGCAGAAATCAATGCCCAGGCCAGGCAAAATAAAAGAAATAAAGGAAGAAATCAAAGTGCCTCTCTCAGGAAAGAACCGGGGCTGGTTTTGCCCTGCTGAGGGAAAACATTTTAACTGATTTTGGGGTGTTAGCACATGGAATTTCAGCAGGGAATATTCCATCCAAAGCACTGAAACTTTTACTAGGTTTAACCCTTCGTGTTCTGCTCCAGCAGCCCTGCAGGGCTGGGTGGGTTTTGGATGCAAAGGATGGAAGGGAATGCAGAGTGATCCAGAAATCTCATTTTCCTCTGCTCCTCTTGTTGCTATGCACTGCAAAAAAAGAAAAGAAAAGCCACATCCCAGTCATAGCAGAGAATATTTGGAAATCCAGATGCTCCAAAACCAGACCAGAAAAAAACCCAGAAAATCACGGTTAATTGTCCTGACATCCCAGAGACATTGCTCTTCATCTCAAGGCCTCAGAGCCCTTGGCAATATTAAATCTCTGTTTATAAAGCCTGGCTGGATCTTCCAGAGCACCAGAATTTGCCAAACACATAAATATTTTCTCTTTGTGCCCCCATCCCACCAGGAGGTGATTTGGCAGAGCCCCCAGCTCCAGGGAAACCCGCCCTGGCACCCCTCAATCTTTATTTAACCTGAGGAACTGAAGCTTTTTCTGCATGAGAACCACGATTTTATGAACCAGAACAATGCCTGAGTGAGGTGTTTTATAAAGAACAGATCAGTTCAGCAGCTCCAGCTCATCAATCCTGTCTCCTTTTCCTTCCCTGCCACCTCAGGCGCTGCTGGAGCTCTGCAGGAGCACCTGGAGCAGCTCTGGGAGCATCTCCCCAGCATCAGCCCTTGGGACAAGACCCAAAAATGATGCTGGCATCATTTCAGGGCAGGTTTGGCTGCCTGCTGCCAGCCAGGTGTGACACGAGGGCACATCCCGGGTGAGGGACACGGTGCCAGCTCTATCCTTGGGAGGTGACACATCAGCACTGCTGTCACAGAAACCAGTACCCTGTGACATCGAGGCTCCTGTATATTGCTTTCTGCTTTCATTTGGATCATTTTTATTTTTATTTGGGTTTCATTTATTTTGTAGCTTTCTGCTTTTATTTGGGTTTGTCTGTGCAACTTTCTGCTTTTACGTGTCCTGTATAGCAGCTTTCTGCTTTAACTTGGTTTCATTTGTTAGAGCAAATTGCTGATAATTAATTCCTGTGTCTGCTGCTCCGCCCCTGGAGAGGAAGGAGAACTGAACTTACTGGAAACACAGGTGGGAGAGGAGGGAGCATGGAAAACTCTTCCTGAGAAGCCAGCCCAGTTCTGTCCCTGCAGGACCCAGCACAGCCCGGTTCTGACCCTGCAGGACCCAGCACAGCCCGGTTCTGACCCTGCAGGACCCAGCACAGCCCGGTTCTGTCCCTGCAGGACCCAGCACAGCCCGGTTCTGACCCTGCAGGACCCAGCACAGCCCGGCTCTGACCCTGCAGGACCCAGCACAGCCCGGTTCTGTCCCTGCAGGACCCAGCACAGCCCGGTTCTGTCCCTGCAGGACCCAGCACAGCCCGGTTCTGTCCCTGCAGGACCCAGCACAGCCCGGTTCTGACCCTGCAGGACCCAGCACAGCCCCGTTCTGTCCCTGCAGGACCCAGCACAGCCCGGTTCTGACCCTGCAGGACCCAGCACAGCCCGGTTCTGACCCTGCAGGACCCAGCCTGTGCTTGGCTGGTCCCCGTGTCCCCAACTGGAGGTGCTTGAAGCCATTTCTGGAGTGGCAGCTCTGGGCCCTGGAGTGGAGCTTGGAGTGCTGATCCAAACTCTGGAACATCAACCCTGGAACACCAGTCCCTGGACACCATGGAGTCTCCTGCAGCCCCGGGAGCATTTCCCACATGCCTGGAGTGCTTCTGGAGTAACCTCGTTGTTTTCTTAGCTGTTAATGAGTTACTTTGAACAGCTCAGGCAGCCCTGGAGCAGCCCGGGCTGGTGGAAGGGGCATTGAGCACCCTTCCCAAAGTGTTCCATGGAAACATGGAATGTCCTGATCTGGGCACTGGGATCACTGATCCAGCTCCTGGCCCTGCACAGACACCCCAAAATCCCACCCTGGGCATCCCTGGAGCGGTGTCCAAACTCTCCTGGAGCTCTGGCAGAGTTGGGAATGTGCCCATGCCCTGGGGAGCCTGGGCAGTGCCCAGCACTCTCTGGGGGAAGAATCTTTCCCAAAATCCAACCTTTCCCTGCTCCCAACCTTGCCCTGATCCCAACCTTTCCCTGCTCCCAGCCTTTCCCTGCTCCCAGCCTTTCCGAATACCGAACCCATGCCCGGCTCTGTCCCGCGCTGCTGCTCCGGTCCCGCCGTGTCCCGGGGCCGGGGCGGGACCGTGCGGGGCAGGTGCTGCCGGCGGGGCGGGGAGAGCCGCCTCCTCCTCTTCTTCCTCCTCCTCCTCCTCTTCTTCCTCCTCCTCCTCCTCCTCCCGGCGCTCTCCCCTCCCGCTGCCGGGGGAGGCTGCGAAGTTGGGCGTGTACCGGGGACTTTGTGGAGCGAGTTTGGGATTGAGTTCGGGACCGAGTTCGGGACCGACTTTGGCAACCGGGACCGGAGCCGGGAGCGGAACCAGGACCGGAGCCGGGAGCAGAACCAGGACCGGAGCCGGGAGCGGAGCCGGGAGCGGAACTGGGAGCGGAGCCGGGAGCGGAACCAGGACCGGAGCCCGGAGCGGAACCAGGACCGCAGCCAGGAGCGGAGCATGGCTGAGCAGCCCGGGGCGCCGGGCCCGCGGCTCCAGCGCAGGACTGCGCCGGGCGAGGAGCGGCGCTGAGCGGACCACGAACCCTCCCGGGACCGCCGAACCCTCCGGAACCCCCGAACTCCCCCAGGACCCCCAGACCCGCCAACATGGCCCGCTGGATCCCCACCAAGCGGGAGAAGTACGGGGTCGGTGAGTGAATGAATGAGTGAGTGCCAGCCGGGATGCCCCGGAGCTGTGCGCCCCATCCTTTTCCTTTTCCTTCCCGGAGCTCTCCCCACACCTCTCGGGCGGTTCCGTGCCCGCTCTCCACATCCCTTTTGGGCTCTCTCCCATTCCCAGTGCCCGCTCCCTCAATCCATCAGTTCATGGATTGCTGTTCACGCTGGATGTCCAGCGTTTCCAGGAGTCCCTCAAACTTCAGGGCTGGCTTTTATAATTTTGCCTCTCCGGCGTGTTTTACACTGGAAAAAAAAAGCTCTAACGCGGCAGGGAAAAAGTCAGTTTGGAGATGTGGTTGGAAAAGGATAAGGAGGGAAAATTGCTCTGGGTGACGTCTTTGCCAGGGGCTGGAAATCCTGATTTAGAGTGAGGGATGGGGAAAGCTGGACTGGCAGTGTCCCAGGCCAGGTTGGACGGGGCTTGGAGCAGCCTGGGGCAGTGGAAGGTGTCCCTGCCGGTGTCAGAACCTAAACCGTTCCGTGATTCCCTCATTGACACCTCGTCCCTCCTGCCCTGCCGATTTTGCCGAGTGCTCGGTCGCTGCTCTCTGACAGGAACAGAAAACCCTGCGGTGCCGCTGATAAAATTCCGCTCTGCTTGAGAGTTTGAAACCCGCAGTTCTGAGGTTGGTGGCGAGAACTGGGCAGGGAACAGTTGGCAGGAAGCCACTAATGACACAGAGAGCTTTTGATAATGTCTTTTGCTCAGAGCTTTTGATAATTTCTTTTGCTCAGAGTGCCACTCTTTTACTTCTGTGCCACTGGTGCTCAGCAGTGGAGTTCTCGACGTGAGAAAAAAATCGCGAATTTCGTGTTTGCAAAGCATTCACTGCCCCACCTCCCACGGGGAGGTTCAGCCTGCGAGTTTGAAGGTGAAAAACCTCACCCGGCTCGATTTTCACAGCGGATTCGAGCCGGGTGACCGCTCAGAGCGGCTCTGCAGGAGCTGCAGAGACATTTTTAGCACCACGCAGCCTTATCTGGTTTCTCCAGGTAACTGGCAGGGCGTGGGGCGCTGCCACCCTGAACTTTGTTTCTTGCTGCTGTTTATCCATGGAAGTGTGAGCACGGCCCGCCGAGCTCGCTGCGGGCATCAGTGATTCCCAAAGTGATTCCTAAAGTGATTCCCAAACTTTGGTGGCTAAAGCAGATAAGCCCCATATCCTGCCTGTGTGTTGGCTGTGCTGGTGTTTTCCCGAGCTCACCTTTCAGTGGTTGCACGGCTCGGAATGGCCTTGGGCAGCAGCAGATGAATCACAGGCACTCCTCTGGCTTCCCTTTTTATTTGTTACCTTCCGGGGTGAGTTTTCCACCGGCAGCTGCTCCTTGTGACAGCTCCTCTCTCCCAGGAAGGGCACTGGCTTGTGAGTAAGCAGGGTGGAGGGGGAAAAAATGCCTCTTCCCGCGTGTTTCCACCCAAAAAGTGCGTGGTGGGACGGACCCTGTGACTTCTGGACGATCAGCTGGGTGAAAATGTGCGGGTTTTTTCCCCCGTAAGTGACATGGGGGCGGTCCTGCTGCAGCTCTGGGGTCTGATTTGCAGCCGGGATTGATAAGGTTGAGCCACAGGCAGTGACAGAATTATCGAGGCTCTGTTTGTTTGTCAGGCAGCGTTTGACTCACTCGCTTTGTGATTTTGTCAGTTTGGTGTTTGCACACTCGATGAGTTTTTTATCTGCAAGTGCATCCTGTGCTCCAGGGCCCAGCTCTCAGTGCTTTGGGGTTATTTTGAGGGCTTGAGAGGGAGTTCTGAGCTTTTGGGCAGGGGCTGTACCCGTGGTGAAGTGGCTGCAAGCTGGGGAATACCCCGGGTTTGTGCGGGGTGGTGACAAACCCCAGCCAGGCGTGACGTGCAAAGACACAACTTCTGCTCAGAAAGAGAAGAAAAGACTGAGGGGGTGCTCAGCAATCCACATGAACATCTCCAGAGGGTGCCAGGATGGTGCCAGACCCTTCCCAGCGATGGCCAAAAATAAAATACAGCAACTTCCACCTGACCATGAGGGAGAACTTTGGCCATGGAGGTGGCAGAGCCCCAGAACAGCTCCAGGGAGGGTCTGGAATCTCCTTCCCTGCTGACATCCCAAACCCACCTGGATGATTCCTGCTCCAGATGAACTCCAGAGGTCCCTTCCACCCCTGAATCTTCTGGGATTCTGCAAAAGAACACCCAAATTGCTGCTGCTGGTGATCTCTGCTTTGGAAACTACTGCAGAACTGCTTGGATTGATTTCAAACACCAGCCTGGAAGTCCTGGCAGTGGAGTGGGGAATTCCAGGAAGTCAGCAGCGTGATTCAGTGTCACTTGTCTGATTTCTGCCCTGCAGGAGCATTCCTGCCCTGGGTTGTGTTTTACAGATCTGTGGATTGGGAGTTCAGGTGGATTTGTTATCATTTATGGCTGAAAACTGTCCGATGGCAATGCCAACAGAATGCCCAATGGGGGAAAAGCAAAACCCTTGGCATTGTTAACAGAATTGGAGAATTGGATCTTCCCACTTCATTTCTGATCTCATTTCCCCACTTTTATTGCTGTGTCTGCAGTTGCTTTGATTGATTTGATGTGAAATTTGGCCGTGCTGCTTTTTGCTTTGTGCAGGATTGAAATCCTTTCTATATTTTTTTTTAATCCATATTAGCCAGGGCCTGTCTTCTCTTATTTTTGGTGATTTGTACTCTGTCGCTCAGTCTTTCTCTGTGAAATTAATCCTGTGGGCTTCAAAGGCATCTCACTGCCACGAACAAGACTTGGGAATGTTCCTTATCTCACTGTTGCTTTGAAAACAAATATTCCCCCAAGTGGTTTGTGACTCGTGGGTGCTTCAGTTTGTGACTGACATCGCCCTGGTGTTCAGGAAATGTCCCAAAGTTCATCATTTGAACAATTAAATCCCTTTCTGGAGGCTCTAAAGAGGCATCCGGAGCTGCTGGGGGCTTGGGCTGAGCTCTGTGCTGCTGATTAAATGTGGGTTAATTGTTCTGAGGTGCCAAGAGATCACAGGAACCAACCTCCCCCAGAGCTGGGTGCTGAATTTCACACCAATTCTTGGTTATCCTGGTGGTTCTTTTCTTCTGGCGTTCTGGTATTTGCCAGCACAACTGCAAACGGGAGTTACGGAGAGAAAAAACAAAATAAACACTCGTGAACTGAGAAAAACTTCAATATATTGGTCAAAAACCAGTGACCGTGCACTAATGTGTAATATTCTTTATTGTAATCTGTAATCATCTTTATCATTCAGCTGTTGAAAGATGCACACCCCCTTCTACCTGCAAACTTTAATTGAAAAATCTGCATTTCCTGCTCTTCAGCTCGCACTTTACTTGACCGCTGGGACATTTCTCTCAAATATTGCTTTTAATGGAGAAAAAAGCCCAATTTCTGCCAGGACATTAAAGACACAACCATGGCCAAGCTTCAGCCCATGTCAGCCCAGAGCCATGAACAGATTTCCCCCCTTGCTGAGGGGATCTTTCAGGTCCAGTGCATTTTTCTGCTGCTGCCTGAAATCCTGCAAACCTGTGCTGATAAAACCAGCCTTAAATACCAGTTACTAAACAGCATTTTTGGGGCTGGCACTGCGTGGTTGCCTTCACAAAGTGATGATGTTGCAGAGTTTTAGTTGGAGCAGCGGTTAAAACGATAAAATTTGCTCTTTTCTTTGGTGCAGTACAGGCTGTTCTTCGCAGGGAGATCTCCCTGGGACAGAGGGGGAAGCAGCATTTCAAGGATTCATTCTCTGGCAGCCTGGCCCAGCAGTGCCTGGGCTCTGGGGAGGATTCTTTGCCCTCTGACACTGAATTTTGGGGAGCCTCTCATCCTGGAAGGTGCTGAATGCCAAAAGTCCGTGAAGGTGCAGCAGAGATAACGATTCCTGCCCGTGGGGAGTCTGGAACTTTGCTCCTCCATGGCAATAAAACCATTTATGGCTTCAGCTCTGGAGTTCTCGGGGTGGCTCAGGGTGTCGCGGGCAGCTGGCTCTGGAAAAGCGCACAGGAAACCTGAAATCCTCTGTGCCCAGGGTTGTTCCAGCAGGAGCACCTTTCTGCTGGACTCTGTGCCCAAAGATTTCCCTCTTTGGACCCCTTCTCTCCACCCTTCCCTGCCCCTGGAATCTCCAGACAGCAGAGCTCTCACAGCTCTGGGCATTTCCAATTTTCCTGCTCCTGCTTTGATGTTTTGCCCAGTGAGAACTGGGACGGTGATTTCAAGCCAGTGGCAAATTCGATTAATTCTTTTGAAAGTGCCACACGCTTTCAAGTTGGAAAGGAGCTGAGCAGTCCAACTTGTGGAGTGGTGGGGTCTTGCTTTTACAAATCCGCCTGAAAATCTCACTGGAAAAGTTAATTTATTTTTTTGTTCTCAAAGCATCCAAGCGCAAATTGCACTTTTAGCTGGGAGGAAAAAAGGTAATTACAGACAGACTTGGTAAAATCCAGTTGCAGTTGTGTGGGTGTTATAAACAAACACTGCATCTTCACAGGCCGTAAAAATGGAAATAAAATCAGGGATTGCTTTTGTGGAATAGGATTTCGGAGCACTGGTAGGGAGGTGCAGTTATTAAATCAGAATTAGGGCCACTGTGGGGTATAAACCCTTTCTTTGTGTTCTCCCAAACCTCTTTGTCCAAAGGAACAAAGGAAAATCACAAGATTTGAGGATTGCAGTGATGCCAGCAGGCTGGGCTGAACACAAACCAGGTTCTGCCCCTTGAAAACCAGTGGCAAAACCCTAAAAAAAAAAAAATCATTCTGTGGTCATGCTGAATCAATTCCATGGGGTCAAGGGTGATTATTTTCGATGTTTGAATGTATTTTTGGGAGAATCCTGATCCTCCAGTCTGGCTGTTGGTGCTGGGACCCCAAAGAGGCAGCACAAAGCTGCAATAACATCAGCACCTTTAACCCTGCCCAAACCTCGCAGATCTCCACAAAGAGATGCATCGAACCTGGTAAAATGTACAGAGGGGTGAGGAGAGGCCAGGCTGTTTTTCCAGCTGTGTCTCTGCACAGGGGAACATTTCCTGGTGTTCCCAGGGGACTGGAATTGCAGGTCTGCCTGTTTTGGTTGGTGTTTTAGTTTTGTTTTTTTTTTCTCTCTGAAATCACGTCCTAGATCTGGCTGGGTGCTGTAAATTCAGGAGCTGGTTGGCTCCTCCACTGGCAGCCCTGATTTATTTCTCCTCTGGCTCCCTCTCACTCCAGACAGGAGCTGAGACAGCTCGTGTAGATTAATTCCTTATCTGAGCCTAAAACCCCCAAGGGCCCTTCAGAGTGAAAATAGTGAAGGAAATGGAGAGGCCAGTGGGGAAAATGACACAGCAGAAGGTTTGTGTGTGAGTGTTCCTTGGGTGGAAAATAATCCAGAGTGTCTGGGAGGGTCAGAGCACGGGAGCAGCTGAAGTTTGGCTCCTTCCACCCCGAGCACACTCAAGATAAAACAGTTTTTGCTGGGGTGAAACCAATGTTGGTGACCAAATCTGTGTGTTCAGGGTGATTCTGTGTCCTCCGTGCAGTTCTGAGAACTGAATGTTCTTTATTTTCACACAGACACCCTGCTGTAAACACTTTGCAGCAAATATGTGAGGGGAAGGTGACTGATGGGGATTCTGCAGACATGAAAGTACGGATTTTATCTTTTATTTTTCCTTTACAATCAGGATATGTCATGCTTCAGCAGCTCTGGGTTGTCTCATTTTGCCCAGTTTGGATCTGATGAGTTCTGATTAAACCCCAGGGACTCATTTGCCCCAGCCCCAGAGCACTGCTGTGGGTTTGGGGGTGTTTAAAGCCATGAGAGACCACGGGATGATCCCAGGGGATGATCCCAGGGGAGCCCCTGTGTGACCTTGGGAAAGGCTCCCCATTCCCATGGGCTCCCAGGTTGTTTTTCCTGCAGCAGTCCAGGCTTTAGGAGATTAAACCGTGGAGGGTTTGGTCCAGGCTGTGCTCCAGTGAGACAGGATTAGCCCAGAGATGACGAGGGCAGAGCTGAGGCCTCTCAGAGCCCTCCAGAGCTGGGAATCGGCTCCAAAACCTCTCATGGTCCCCCTGACCCACTCCAAGAGAATCAATTAATCAGAGGAAACCAGAGAAATCTTTCAGACTTTGACCGAGTTTGCACCAATTCCTTGTCCTTGGCAGAGGAGCAGGGGACACCCTTATTTGGGTTTGGATCCTGGGACAGCTGGGGTTGGAAGTGTTGGAGGCCTCTTGAGGACAGGGGCTCCTCCTGCCTTTCTCCGGGTTCCCCAGGGAAGGAGGGACTGTAAAACCCAACAGTTCCAGGGTCTGGATCACAAAGGTCACGTCCCATCCTCCTGCAGAGGACAGTGATGTCATTTCTCAGTTGATTCAATGCTCGTTTTTGAGATGAAAACCTGTTTAAAAATGTTCAGTGTATTCATGGTGTGAGGTCAGCCTGGACCAGTGAGGTGCTGGAAGTCATAAAACCCACAGAATTCCAGGGAATTTGGGGTGGGAAAGGACCTTAAAGATCCTCTCCTTCCCTGGGCAGGGATTGGACTCTGCTGTCTAATTAATGATGGCCGTTAATGAGAGCATTTCCAGCTGCATAATCCCATTAAATCTGGGTTACTGAGATCCCAAATGCTCAGCACTCACTCAGAACTTTTTGGGATTGATCTGAATGGCAGCAGCCACCATCCAGGAATGGGAATTCTTTCATTACAGTGACTAAATGTCTTTATTTCCCAGTGTTCAACCATGGATTAGTTTTTGGTTGGGTTTTTTTTTTGTTTGTTTTTTGTTTTTTTTTTAGCAGAAGTAGCCTGACATCTACATCTTAATTATGCTGTTCTCCATTTCTCAGACACAAATTCCTGGGAAGTTACCAGCATGATTTTGCTCCAAACATCAAAAAAGGCTTTGTTCCTCTGAAGAATTAATTCTTTGGGCAGTTCCTTGGTTTTTAAATAAAGCCACTGGGTTTTTGGGAATTTTTTTTTTTTTTGGCTGGATCTTGGCACTGGGGACCATCCCAGGCTCCTCTGTCCTGCAGGAAGAGATGAAATCGCTCTGGTTCTGTGCAGAGGGGTTTGCCTGTGGGGCTGAGGGGTCCTGCAGAGCCCTGAATGGGATCCTTTGTCCTGGAGAGCTGTCCCATTTCCATTTTCTACTCTGTTAGCCAGAATTCGCAGCTTGGGAGGCTGTAACAGAGGTGAGAATTAATAAACATCAAAGTCTGAACACAAAATTTGCAGCTCCTGAGCATTAATCCCGGCTCTGACAGAAGGAAAGGAGATAAAAGCTCCCACTCTGCATTTGTGGGGTGACCTTGGGGCAGAGCATCCCCGGGGTTGTGCAATGCCCTCGGGGCTCCTCTGAGGGATCACCCTCTGCCCCCGAGCACGAAAATCGCTGCTTATCTTCACCCCGGCCCTGGCTGGGCCATAAACCCAACTGCTGGTGGATTTATCTGCTGCCCTTTCCCATCCTGGTGGGTTCCACGGCCTTTGGAAAGCGCATTCCTCACCTTTCAACCGAACACAGCCAGACGCTGCCTCCAGTCGTGCTCCAAAAACCAGCCCTGAACAAACCCAGGCTCGTGTTTTCTGCCTCTTTATTTGGATTAAATTCCCTCAATTTCAGCGCTGCTTTTCATCTGGGATGATAAAAGGAGCAGGATCAACGCTCTGAAGTGAATTTCAAAGGACAAAATCACAGCTGAGGTTTAGCTCGGAGCAAAAAAGCCTCGACTTCAGATACTGCTGCGAATTTGAATACAAAAGTCTCTGCATTATTTTTTCCTTCTTCCTTTCTTGCTGCTCCGTCAGGATTTCAGTGAAGGGGTTTTATTTTCCCGTGCCAGGCCCGTGTTGGTGATGTGGAGCAGAGGTCGGGGAGGGGATTCAGCAGCACAAACCCTGCAGAAGGGCTGGGCTGGGGGCAGCGCTGAGCTTCCAGCAGCAGGAAACATCCCCTGCACCAGCAGAGCTCCCAGGGAAAATATTCCAGCAATTTGTCTGTTATAATCTTGCACGAGGGAGGAGGTTTCAGACAGTGACCCCTCTGTTCTGGCAAAGTTCAGCCTGGCGAGGCAAGGAATGATAAAATTGGCCTTTTTTTTGTTGTTGTTGTTATTGTTGTGTAGTTTTGGGTTGGTGGTTTGTTTTTTGGTGGGGTTGTTTTTTGGTTTTTTGTTTTGTTTTTTTTTTTAATGTGGAAGTTCCTCCAGGTTGTAAACGCCGCGTGTTGGGATGTGAAACCTGCCTGGTGGAGCAGGGCAGGGCAAGGGCAGGGCAGGGTTTGGTGCTGGCTGGTGGCGGCTGAGATCTTTGGGAAGGGAACGGGATCGGGAACAGGATCGGGACCGGGCTGGGTCCTCCCCGGTGCTCTTTGGGGCTGAATTCACTCAGTGTTCCCGGCAGAAAGGCTGGGCCTGTGCCCACCCACCCACCTTCCTCTGGGCAGCAATTTATGGGGGAAAAAATGCAGGAATTTGTATAATGAGTGATTGTCCCAGGAAAAATCCCGGGGAGTGTGGGAACTGTGTGTGGGAATGGCTGGGTGGGACACAGGAACCTGCAAGGACCCGCAGGGACCTGCAAGGACCCGCCAGGACCTGCAAGGACCTGGCCAAGGGGGAGCCCAGGGATGCTCCAGGGCTGGAGCCCCTCTGGGTGCTGGGAGAGCTGGGAATGTTCCCCTGGAGAAGGGAAAGGATCCAGGGAGAGCTCAGAGCCCTGAAGGGGCTCCAGGAGAGCTGGAGAGGGGCTGGGGACAAGGGTTGGAGGGACAGGACACAGGGAATGGATTCAAACTGGGAAAGGGGAGATTTAAATGGGATTTGAGATGGAATGAGGGTGAGGAGGGGCTGGGCTGGAATTCCCAGAGGAGCTGGGGCTGCCCCTGGATCCCTGGCAGTGCCCAAGGCCAGGCTGGATCCCCTGGGGCAGTGGGAGCTGTCCCTGCCATGGCAGGGGTGGCACTGGGTGGGTTCAAATCCTTTCCAACCCAAACCATTCCACAATTCCAGTTCACGTTCAGCTTTGGCCATGAACATAAATCCAGATTTATTTTTCTGTTAGGATGTGCGTGGAATTTTTACTTCTGGGCCAGTTCTGGGGTCTTTCCGTTGTCTGAGCAGCACACCCAGCTCACCAAATCCGCTTTAAAATCCTGATTTACAGCCCCTGTGTGGGCAGGGAGGGGAGACTGGCTGCGGGAGCAGCAGAAATGCAGTAAAATTCCTGCAATCCCGTGGAAATCATGGATTCAGTGCATTGTCCGTGGGTCACAAACCCTGCCCTGCAGCACAGGAAGCTGTCCCAGCTTGGGCTCAGGGATCCTGCAGGGTCTCCCATCCCTGCTGGGTATTTATAGCCGCGATAGTTTGGACAAAGCTCCGATCCTGGAGAGACTTTCCGGCGGTGAAAGCCCCAGGCTGTGCTGGAGCCCGAGCACCTCATCCTGGTGCATTCCATGGGAATTTCCTGCCAGGAGAACTCCGAGTTTTTATTTATTTATCTCGTTCCCAGTCCAGAGCTCCTCAAACCCAAACCTGGGGAAGTCTCAAGAGTTCCCCTCTGAAAAATATTTGGGTGAGTTTTCTGGTTTTTTTCCACCTTCTTGAAAGACAAATGTGGTTGCTCACCACTGGATTTGCTCAGGGATACAAAAATACGGGAATTTTGTGTCTGGGAAGGTTTCATTGCTGCACTTGGGATGTGATCTGTTCTTAAATAAATATTTTAAATAAATCAGGGTTTGGTCTGCTCTGGCTTTGCTGATCAATCCCTTGAACCAGCCTGTTCCACACCCAGGGTGACTTTAACACTTTTCCCAAATCCTTCGTTCCTTTTCCCAAACCTTCCCCTGTCTTTGCAGAGCCCATTCCCAGACCCATTTTTCCCCTTTTTCTCCCCATTTTTTCAGCCATCTACAACTACGAGGCCACGCAGGAGGTGGAGCTGTCGCTGCAGGTGGGGGACACTGTTCACATCCTGGAGATGTACGAGGGTAGGTGCGGCTCAGGGAGGCTCTGAAAGGGGAAAAGGAACAAATCAAGGTGGTTTTTAAAATTTTAGATCCGTGTTCTCAACTCCCGTCTCGCCCCTGAAGCATTTGGCGTGTGGTGGTTGCTGCAGCCCCTGGATTTTTAAAATGGTGTTAAAAATGCAGAAGTGCAGAGGGTTTCTCACCTCTGTGCTGTTCCAGGCAGGGTTTATCGAGGCAAAATATCTCAAGGCAGCACTAGAAGAGAAAGAAACATTTAATTCTGGTTTTTAAATAATTTAATTTAATTTATTTTTTAAATTTAATTCAGAAAAACACTGCTGTTTTCACCGCATACCTCTTTGGGCCAGGCACTTGTGCTCATGGGATGAACTGATCCTGTTGGAAAATAAGAATTAAATTAAGAATTAATTAAAAAAAAACAACCAAACAAACAGTTTTTACTCCGAGTTAGTTTTTTTGAAATGAGTGGATGAGAGAAAAGGAGAGGGAAGGGCTGATCAGTTCATAATCAATGTTGGTTTCAGTTGTAATATCACAAACTGGCATTAAATGTTTTTTAAATTCCCCAAGTATGGGGCTTCCAGGGATGGAAACTCTTCCAGGGCTGGAAACCATTCCAGGGATGGAAAACCAGGGATGGAAACTCTTCCAGGGCTGGAAACCCTTCCAGGGCTGCTCCTCTGTGCCTGTAACAATCTGTGTGGGACACCTGGGAGCTCTCAGATCTCTTTTCTCAGATCCCTTTTTAAACAAGCACGGCCAGACCCTCTGCAGAGGTTGTGATTTCGGGTCCCACGCTGCAGAGTGAGGTTTGATTTTCCCTGCAGGAGGGCAGGGAGCTCCGGGCTCGAGGTTTCTCCTTGCCCTGATAAGAAGGCACAGCAGGAGCGGCGCGTGCTCCTCCTGCCTGACAAGCGTTCAGCGCTCCGCAGAACCCAAAAATAATAAAAAAAAAACCAAATGGAAACTTCAAATCCCTGCTGCCTGCAGGACTCTGGGAGCTGCTCCAGTGGTACAGGCAGTCTGTCCTTGAGCAGGGAGCTGGGAGTTCACTTTGCTGCTTGGGGGGGATCTCTCCTAATCTGCAGGGTTTATTATTATTCTTACTAATTGCACTATTTTCAGGGGAGCTGTGGGTGGAAGGAATTTGTGCTCCTGACCCCTGGCAGGTCCTGCTGCTGCTGAATTCAAGTTTACCTTGAATTTGTTGCTGGTTTCAGTCACCCCTGTGGAGGGTGAAGCAATGGCAGGACAGGAGGAGGAACAGGGACCTCGTGGTCCCACGCGTGACCTGGCCTTGCATCACCAGGAGAGCTTTATCACCACTGGAGTACTGTCCTTGGATTTTTCTTTTCCACAAAATCCACCTAATGAGGGGTAAAATTGAGGATTCGATCTATTTAAAAAAACCCCTTTAGCCATTTCTTTGCAAATCTGCTTGGGTTTTTTTTTTTCATTCTCACTCAGATTTCAGTCTGAAATTTTCTGTCATCGTCAGGTGCAAAAACTTTCTCAGTTTTTAGCCCATATCAGCTTGGGGAAAACACTCAAACACTTCATTGCTCTGAAGATCTAAGCAGATTTTGGGGGTTTTTCTGAGAAAAAAAATCACATAATGAATTGACCACTGCCCAAAGCTTGATGTTGAAGTGATGGATAAATCATTTCCCACATGGAAAGTGGGAGCAGAATTCCGGCAGAAGCTGCACGAGGCGCTTGCAGAAACAGCTTTGCACAATCAGGCCCAACGTGCTTTTGTGCAATGATTGCAAAATATTCTACAGGAATGGGGGCAAGGCCCAGGGGCCCTCTGAAGCAGGAGGAAGTTGTGTTATCAAAGGTCTGAATTTGTTAAAATGGGATCAAAATCCCTCCTGGTAAATTCCATGAGCTCTGTCTCCCACCCTGAGCCATTCGTGCTTTCCCCCCTTCAATTAATGACAACTTGGATAAAAATAGAACCTAAATCTTCTCATCCCTAATCCAGGACCTCATCCATGGCTCCATCAGCAATGGATAATCTTGTTTTCCTCCTGTGGAAAGAAATGGAGTTTCTTCTTTCCTCCAAACTTACTGGAATATTGGAGTTTTTGAGGTGGAGGAACTTCCCCATTGCTGGAGAAAGGGCACGAAACTGCACCTCAGAAAAGAAATAAATGGAAATACAACCACATGAAGATAAAAATCCTCAATGAAATAGGAATTAAACAATTCTAAGCTCTAATTTATGGTTGAGGAGTGTCAGATCTGTGGTTCTTTATGGAACCTTCTTCAATAAATAAAGGAATATGAGGGGGACAAACAATAAAAGCACCAAAATTTAAAAACAAACCTAAAGAAACCAGCCTGTCCTCCTCTCTTCTTTGCCTGATTATTCCCTTAAACCCCTTTGCCTTCTTGATGGACATAATCTCCTTGGAGGGGCTTTAATGTTCCTCCAACCCGTTCCATGGAAATCCTGGCTGAACCCCAGGTGCTCAGGAGAGGAGAAATGTTCTCTCAGAGCCTTTTGCTCCTGAGGCCTGGGCAGCACAATTATTGCTTCTGTCTTAAAATTCTTAGCATTTTTAGCTCTTACCGAGGTAAGATTGACGAACAGGGTTTGTGCCAGGGCAGGGAGCTCTGATTGATTCATTTTTGGATCCCAGATGAGATCAACAAATCACCGTTGTGGGAAGGTGCTGAGAATTGTCATTTGTATTTAACTGCTGTCAGCAGGAAATATTTAAATATAAATATCTGTGTTTGCTTTGCCAGGCTGGTACCGAGGATACACACTCCGGAATAAATCCAAGAAGGTACGAGCTCACTTTTGGGTGATCCCCGTTTTAATTTCCCACCTTTCCAGACCCCACCTGGTGCAGAAAACTCCTGAATTCCTTGTCTCAACATCAGGGACGGCGTCCTGTCCTCAGGGACAGAAATCAATGACCTGGAGCTGAAAGTTCAGAGCCACGTCTTGGATATTCCAGGGTTCCAACGTTCTGGGACCTGTGCACATCCAGCATTAGTTCTGTTCAATGGGAATATCAGGGTTTAGGCTGGAAAATATTCCAGAAATTGCACATCCCTGGAGCTTGGGCTGGAAGCTTCCTGGAAATTTGGGTTCTCCCAGGAATGCTGGCACCTCTGCTGTGGTAACATCCCCCCCACAGCCTCTGGTTTTAGGGATAAAGAGGAGAGAAAAGGGACCAGGAAAAGATTCCAGCATTTCCAGAAAGTTTCTCTGCAACAACAAAAATTTGGGAATTTCTGCTAATGCTGATGGTGGGAATTTTTCTAGAAGTTTTTCTATTATCAGAGTAGTACTGACAGAGGACTCCAGGAATACTTCATGGCAACAACTGATAATTTATAGGAATTTCCAGCATTTCCTGCAGGAAGATGAGGGTTGTTAGAGTGAAACAAGGAATCAGCTTCTCTGAGTTGCCAGTATGGAACCTGCTGCTCCTCCCTGTCCTTTTTTCCTGGCATGTTGGGACATTTCTTACTCCTTTCCCCTGTTTTTTGGGTGTTTTTTTTTTTTTTTTTTTTTTTTTTATTTTTTTTTATTTATTTTTAATATCGTCTTGTCACATCCTATCCCACAGTAGGATTGATTTATTCCACTTCTCCCTTTATTTTTAGGGCATTTTCCCAGAAACCTACATCCATTTAAAAGAGGCCATCGTGAAGGACCGGGGGTAGGTTGGCACTTCTTTGGCAGCAAAACCTGAGGAATTTAATTCCATTTAAACCTCAAAATAACTGATTGAAGCAGCTGTGGTTGTGACAAACCCAGCTGGGCCAGGTTAGGATAATCCCATTTTTCAGTGCAGTGGGGAGCAGGAGATGATTTGCAGGGCTGAGGAGGCTCTGCTGGAGCAGCCAGCGCTGGGGAGGGTCAGGCCAGCTCCATCCAGCTCCTCTGGGGACTCCTGCAAGCCATAACAGAATCCTGCTGGCAGCCAAGGGCCCGGCAGGAGCGTGGATTCCTTCCTGTCCTGGAGAACACTGAGGAAATGACTCCTCCTTGGATTCCTCGAGCTGGCTCTGTGTGGAGCTGGCTCTGTGCGCGTTAAGTGAGAGCAAAACAGTGGCTGCAGAGGAAGGAACTTTATAAAATACTTCTTTTTTTTCTTTTTTTTTCTTTTTTAAACTCTTGTTTTCAAGTAATTGTTGCCATTGCAAGCAGGGGTTCTTCCAAATTTAATTTCTGTCTCTTTGTGCTGGGTTTGGAAGGGATCCACTGGGAATGAGAGGGAAAGGAGCTCGAAGTGTTTTGCAGTAAAAACGGGTGATGAATGTGGATGTGCACGTGTTGAGAACAGCTTAAAGGTCCTGACATCATGTGTGAGTGAACTGTGTGAAAATCAGCCCCTCTGGAACTTCCATTTATGGATTTATCTAAAAAAAGGAGTGTTTTCCATCAGATTTTAACTCTGAGTGTGAAACCTTTTTCTGATTTTCTCCTCTCTCCAGGCAGCACGAGACGGTGATCCCCAGCGAGCTGCCCCTGGGCCAGGAGCTCACATCCACCCTCAGGGAGTGGGCAGTGATCTGGCACAAGCTCTACGTGGTGGGTTCTCCTCGGGGGCTGGTGTTTGTCCCTGGTGAGCTGAGCCTGGGCTCTGTGCTGGGCTCTCTGTGCCTCTGCACGGTGCAGAATTGATCAGAATTGATCAGATGAGGCTGGGGGTGTTCTGCTGGCAGCTGTGGGCTCTGGCAGAGTGGCAGCACCCAGAGCAAGTTTTCCTGTTGGAAATTTGACCAGGCCACAAATACATCGTGTTTGTGTGTCATGAAACCACAAGAACTTGTTCCACCCTCTCAATTTAATGAGAAGCTCTACGTGCTGCTATTACTGTGTGAAAAGAGAGTTTTGTTCCTGGCATTTTTTTTTCTGAATAACTTTCAGATCCCAGCCTCAGAATCTCTTTGGGTTTTTTTTGGTTTGTTTTTTTTTTTTTTTTTAACTAGCAGAAATCTTTCATGTTCCTGTACTTAACCACTCTAAGTCTTAAAATAGGTTTGGAAAATGTTGTGGTTTAAAATGGGTTGGAGTTTATTTTATTTTCCCTGCAATGTGTATTAAAAGATTTTTAAAAAAAAAAAGCTAAAGGAGGAAGGAGGCATTTGAGGAGAAGAGGGAGACACGAGGGGATTTTTTATTTTGGCGGCATTTAATTTCACTTCTTTAATTTCTGTGAGTTTAAATGTCTTCCCTGCCACTTTTAAAAGCTCATTTACTTATCTGAGCACACAGCCAGGGAGGGTTACCACATATCCATGTTTAATTACAGCCTTGGAGGTGAAGGAACAAGTTGTGGGGATGGGACTGGTTTTATGGGAGTGGAACCAGTAAAGGGCAGGGGAAGTTATTATCATTAATTAGAGATGATTACAGAAGGAATGGCAAGAGGGGCCTCTTCAGCAGGCAGGTTTTGATGTCTGGTTCAGTGTCCTGGTTCAGCTGTGGCCCTTTAACATAATTTCTCTGCAGATTGTAAAATTTCTTTTATAAAAAGCCTCCATCAGAGCAGCCTGGAAGTGCTGGAAAGCACCAGAGGTCTATTTTTAGTGGGTGAGGTTTTTCTGGAATAATGTCCCAGGGAAAGGTGAGGCCCTTAAAGACACTTAAAGATCTTAAAGGCACTTAAACCTTGGCAGTGCCGAGTGCTGCAGAATTCACAGCATGCCTCTGATCTCGTGGTGTCACAATGTGCCAGGGGTTTTTTTTTTAGTTAAATAAAACTTGTGTGGTTCTTCAGCTGCACCCATATCAGAAGGGTTGCTGAGCTGAGGTTTCCAGGTTTTCCTTGATTAAAATTGCCTCTTTTTTTCTTTTTTTTTTTTTTTTTTTTTTTTCCCCTCAAAACAAAAAAACCCACCAGTTTAGGACCGGCNTTTTGATTGCCTCTTTTTTTTTTTTTTTTTTTTTTTTTTCTTTCCCCTCAGAACAACAAAACCACGCAGTTCAGGCACGTCCAGCAGCTCACGTACAGCCTGATAGAGTGGAGATCCCAAATCCTCTCCGGGACCCTGCCCAAGGATGAACTGGCTGAGCTCAAGAAAAAAGTCACAGCCAAGATTGACTATGGCAACAGGTGAGCTCCAAACTCTGCCTGGAGCACAGGAGAGGCTCCCAAACCCCTGGAAGGCTTTTCATGCAAAACCAGGCACCGAATTAGGGTTAAATTTTTCCTTGGACAGGGTGGAATGGCAGCTTTGAGTGTCCATGAGGACGTGGCTGCCTGGCAGGTGGATGTGGAGCAGTTGGTTCTTGATGTGCCCCAGATCTCTGTGCCTTGGCAGGGATTCTCCTCTCTTAACTCTGCACAAATCCTGGCACGGGGTGGCCTTTCCCTTGGAGCACAGTTTGTGCCTGGATTTGGGTGCTGGGGGGAAATGTTTGGGTTTATCGGCAGCTGAGGGGCAGGATTCCATAGGCACTCCATCCCTCAGGGGTTTGCAGTCTCCAGGACTCGCTTATCTGCCTGTCAGCTGTGATCCAGATCCAGAAAGTGAATTAAGAAGAAAACTGTGGCAAAGAATAGCAAGCAGCTGCAATCTGTGAGCTTTGAAACAAAGCAGGACTAAAGAAGATGTCTCAGTCTTAGGATGGAGTTACCTGACTAATTCCTTCTCCCTTTAAGAAAATGGAAATGGGAAAATGGGAGAGAGAAGTTTTTTGAGGCAGGAAAACCAGCAGCGAGTGAGGTTATTCCAAGGATTGGGATGTTGAGCAGCCCTGGGCAGTGATGTGATTTTTGCTGCTCTCAAATTCTGGATTTTTTTTTTNNNNAGTGTTTTGGTTTTTGTTGTTTTCCAAATTTTGGTTTTTTTTTTTTTTTTTTTTTTTTTTTTGTGTGTGTGTGTGTGTGTCCTGGGGGCTGTCCAGAATCCTGGGTCTGGACCTGGTTGTCCGAGATGACAACGGGAATATCCTGGACCCGGATGAGACCAGCACAATCTCCCTCTTCAAGGCCCATGAAACTGCATCCAAGAGGATTGATGAGAGGATCCAGGAGGAGAAGGTACCTCTGGTGTCCCTGGTCTGCCCTCCTCAATCACTGTGCCCACTGTGTTTTTTATATTCCTCTTCATGTTGAACTCCTTTGGCAGCAGAACTAAATTCTCCTGGCTTTGTTTGTAGTGGAAAATAGAAAATCTGATGGAAATACGAAATTCTTTGTAGTCCCTGCAGCAGAGTTTGGACCTCCGGGGGCAGCCAATCTTCAACTCCACACACACCTACAGCCTCTACGTGAACTTCAAGAACTTTGTCTGCAACATTGGGGAGGATGCAGAGCTGCTGATGAGCCTCTACGACCCTGACCTCTCCAAATTCATCAGGTGGGGGCTTTTTTGGGAGATCCTTCAGCAATTCAGTCATCGGGGTGGTCATTCTGAAGAGGTCAGAGGGTTGGAAAGGGAGATCGAGCAGATGTTTTCCAGTTCTGTTGGTTGCTGCCCCAGTGCAGGAAAATTAATTCCAATTACTCTGGAATGAATTTCAGAGAGAAAGGAAGCCCAGGCACTGTCTCTCCTACAGCTGGGTGTTCCTTTGATCCCACATTGTCTTTTTATATTCTTAATTTCCCCTGCTGTGGCTGCAAGCCTTGGTAAAGCATTTTATGAATCATTTTCCAGTAAATCGTGGATTTAAATGGTGTTTGCTGTCCAGTCAGTGCCAGTTCACAGCTGAAGAGCTGGGGAGGATGTGAGGGGCTTTATCAGGGAGGCAGTGGCGTGTCAGGAACGCTCTGTGTCTATCCCTGCAGTTACCAGGTGTGGCCATGCAGTGGGAGCTGGCCAGGGGAGCAGCTGCCAGGGCTCACCCATCCTGCCTCCAGTGAGTCACTCCAGAGGCATTTTGGGACACAAGATTGGTCAAATATCCCTAAAAGATCAAAATGCTGCTGGGCTTTTGCCAGGAAATGGAGATGTCGGGCGTCAATTTGTTAAAATTCGCTTTTTCTCCTTTTCTTTGCAGTGAGAATTACCTGGTTCGTTGGGGCAGCAATGGGATGCCCAAAGAAATTGAGAAACTGAACAACCTCCAAGCAGTGTTCACTGTGAGTTNAAACCCTTCCCTCCTTCTGTCCCTCCCTCCTTCCGTCCCTCCCTCTCTCCTTTTGTGTTCTTTTCCACTCAGAAAGGACATGGATGAGTTTTAATTCTTTTGACTGTTTCTAACGTTTAACCCTTTGATTGTTTTTAACACTTAACACTTCGATTGATTTTAACATTTAACTCTCTGATTGACTTCAGCATTTTAATATTTTAACCACTTTCACCTTTTAACATTTTAACAACCTTTGAATTTAATTTTAACATTGATTTTAATGCCTTTTTTTTTTTTTTTTTTTAGGATTTGGGCAGTTCTGNNNTTTAGGACTTGAGCAGTTCTGACCTGATCCGGCCCAGGATCAGCCTGGTGTGCCAGATCGTGCGCGTGGGGCACATGGAGCTGAAGGATGGCAAGAAGCACACGTGCGGGCTGCGCAGGCCCTTCGGCGTGGCAGGTGGGCACTGCCCCCCTGGGGACACCACAGCACCCTTGGGGGGACAGGGACACCGGGCTGGGAGCTGGGAACAGCTGAAGCGATGGAAAGAACCAAAAGGAAAATTGTGGAAATTCAATTTCCAGGGGTGACCTTAAGGTGTGTGGTACAATCTTGTGTGAGGTCAGGGTGGAATGAGCCCCTCAAAGATGTACCAAGCACTGAGGGCTGGCNAAGCCATTCCCTGTGTCCTGGCACTATAAATGTCTCCATCCTCCTCGTGGTCTCCCTCCAGATCCAGAAGGCCACAATTNGCTGGCCTGAAACTTCTCAGAAATAGCTTCAGAATATTTGTGAGGTGGCTCTTTGTTAGTTTTCTTGTCTTCTTTTCTTCGTATTAGAGCCAGGATTAATACACAGGAGTCACAGCTTCGTGTTCAGGCTCAGACATTAATTCTTATCAATATTACACTGTCAAGTGCTGTGAGGAGGGAGGGACAGCAGCCCTTCTTTTGAGTGCCTAAAATTACCCCTTGTCGTTTCCATTCTGAGAGGGAAAAGATGAGTCTGGGATTTTGGCAGCTCTGAGAGATGCTCTGGTGTCGTTGCAGTGATGGACATCACCGACATCATCCACGGGAAGGTGGACGACGAGGAGAAGCAGCATTTCATCCCCTTCCAGCAGTGAGTAGAGCAGCATTTCATCCCCTTCCAGCAGTGAGTAGAGCAGCATTCTATCCCCTCCCAGCAGTGAGTAGAGCAGCATTCTATCCCCTCCCAGCAGTGAGTAGAGCAGCATTCTATCCCCTCCCAGCACTGAGTAGAGCAGCATTTCATCCCCTCCCAACAGTGAGTAGAGCTGCATTCTATCCCCTCCCAGCAGTGAGTAGAGCTGCATTTCATCCCCTCCCAGCAGTGAGTATAGAGCTCACCCCAGCCCAGCCGTGCCCTCTGGGAAGGGCAGATCCTCCTGGGAGCCTGAGGTCAGTGTTCCTCACCTTAGGCCTGAGGGATGAACTGTGCTGCATTTCCTAGTGTGAAGGTTTAAATGGATTTTGTGCAGGCGAGGGAATGAAAACTCCCACAAAATCCTTTAAAACCCCCCACATTTATTTGGGAATTGGCAGCTGTTGGCCAGCCCTCTCCTTGTGTGTGCTTGGTGTTGGTCTGTCCCCGTTGCTGACCCTGTTTTCGTGACCCTTCTGCCCAGGATTGCCATGGAAACCTACATCAGGCAGCGCCAGCTCATCATGTCCCCCCTGATCACGTCCCACGTCATTGGCGAGAACGAGCCCCTCACCTCCGTCTTCAACAAAGTCATCGCCGCCAAGGAGGTCAACCACAAGGGCCAAGGTGCAGCCTGGGGGGAAACCCTGGCCTGGGGGGTGAATTTCTGTAGGGCCAGAGTGTTTTTAGCCCCACCAAGGTGTATCAGGCTCTGAGGGATGCCCAACAACCTCCCAGAAATGGCTTCAGAATAATCAGCGGGACGGCTGAAGGGAGGCGTTTCGAAAAAGCAAAAAGGTTTTAATTAAAGAAGAAAATAACAAGCTGTACAGAACAAAAGAGTAAAAGCCTTGCATGGTGCAGACACCGTGCTAAGACACCCCAAAAAGCCCCGAGAGATTCCTGTGCTCTCTCGTAAGTGTTCAGTGATCCAGGAGGGGTTTTTGGCTTGATGCCCAATAGAAAACAGCTCCATTCCTTGAGGAACAGCTCAAGGACCCAAAAAGTGCCTTTGTCCTGGCAGTGGGCAAATTATGGTGAGAGGAGCATAGAAGCTTCTGGTTCTTCTTCCTTAAAGGTTCGGGGGTGAGGCTTAAACTCTTTTCCCAACATGGGAACACCTGCTGCGATTTGGGGGTGCACTGGAACGCTGGGGGAGGTTCCCAGGGGAGTAAAGGAGTGGTGAAAGTCCAGAGATCAAGGTTTAGGTTCAATCCTTCTCTGAGCCCAGTGCGTGCTCTTGGCCATCATTGTTGCTTTGTCCCTTTGTCACCCCATCACACATGGAGCTAAAATCCAGATAAAACCAAAACCTGCATGAGAATGGCTCCTCCAGCTCCTCGCTTGCTTGCTATTAATGGATTTAAAGCCAATATTTTTTAACACCTTCAAAAGAAAAGTGTTTCATTTATAAAGTAAGTGGACATGGCTGCGTGTCCCAAACGGCTTTGGGGTTAAATCAAATTATTCTGGATTTTTCTGGTCTTCTTGGCTCAAAGACACTCGAGATTCATCTCTGGAAGTTTGGGGTTTACTTCAGAGAATTGAGACTCATCTCTGGAAGTTTGGGGTTTACTTCACAGGATCTTCTTGCCCAGTAAAGTCTTACTCAGATTTGGGGGCATGGAGAACTGGGCAAGGGAGAACCAGATGGGGACGTGGAGTTTTCATGAAAACACAGATTTTTTGGAAGCACAGGCTTAAATTTCACCGGTTTGTACCTTTTTGTTTTCGGTAAACAAATGTCATCTCCCTTTCCATAGGTCTCTGGGTCTCCCTGAAGCTGCTCCCTGGGGATCTGGCTCAGGTTCAGAAGGATTTTTCCCACCTTGTTGATAGATCCACTGCAGTGGCTCGAAAAATGGGGTTCCCTGAGATCATCCTTCCTGGTAGGTCCCATGTGCTTCTACATTCCATGGGGTGAAAGAACAACCTGAAATTGTGGAATTTATGTCACAAAAAGATTTATTTTTATCTGAAAACTTTTTATTTTTCTTCAAATTTCCAGGTTATTTTATTTTTCTTTTTTTTTTTCTTTTTTTTTTTTTTTGTCACAAGAAGTGGAAAACATAAGTTTCCTTTCTTATGACAAAATGATGGTTTATGGAGCTTTTGGAAGAAAATGTCTCTTTAGTCAAAGAAATTTTTGTTGCATATGGCTTCAACCCACCCATTCAGAGTGGATTTAACTCTAGAGAGTTCATTAAATAAAAACAAAAACAAAAACGCCTAAAGACAGAGGCTTGTAGAAAGAAAAATGGCTCATTTTAGACAATTTTGTGTAATTTGAGATGGAGATGAAAATGGTGTGAGGATGGGTGTTGTTAGTTAAAGGCTAAGAGGAAAATGAGGATAAGGTGGTACCCAAGGGTGTTAAATGTTAACCTTCCCCACTGCGGACGAGAAACCAGCTCAGTAAACACTGGGAACTGCAGGTGACGTCCGGAACGACATCTACGTCACCCTGATCCAAGGGGAGTTCGACAAAGGCAAGAAGAAAACCCCCAAGAACGTCGAGGTCACCATGTCCGTGCACGACGAGGACGGGAACCTGCAGGAGGTAGGATGGGCTGGCACCACCCAAAACGCTCCGTGGCACAGCTCTGCGTGAGGCCGGAGAGGTTTCAGCTCCACCAAAGTGTTTCATGCCCAGCAACCTCCCGGAAATGGCTTCAAAATAATTAGGGAGAGGGCTGATGGAGGTGTTTGGAAAAAGCAAAAAGGTTTTAATTAAAGAAGAAAATAACAAACTGTACAGAACAAAAGAGTAAAAAAGCCTTGCACGGTGCAGGGAGGGCCCCTGCACCTGCTGAGACACCCCAGAAATGCCAGGAGAGACTCCTGTGCTCTCTCCAAAGTATTCAAGGATCTAGGATGGATTTTTTGGCTTGGTGCCTGATAGAGAACAGCTCCACTCCTTGAAGAACAGCTCAAGGACCCAACAAGTGCCTTTGTCCTGGCACTGGGCAAACTGTGCTGAGAGCAGCACCAAAGTTTCTGCTGCTTCTTCCTTAAAAGCTCACGGGTGAAGCTCAAACTCTTTCCCAACATGGAAACACCTGCTGGGGTTTGGGGTTCACTGCAACAACTCCATATTTACCATTTTTTTTCCCTCCTATCCCTTGTTTTTTTGCCCAAAGAAAGCCATCCACCCTGGGGCTGGCTACGAGGGTGTCTCGGAGTACAAGTCTGTGGTTTATTACCAGGTCAAGCAGCCCTGCTGGTACGAGACCGTCAAGGTAGGGCTCCATCACTCCCCAGGCTCCTCCTCCCTGTGCAAAACCAGCAGCTGCTGAGGGAATTGATGATCAGTTTGTAAATGTTCTGATTTTTGCAAAGCTCAGTTAAAATTATCTTTTCTTTAAAGGGGTATAAATCACAGCAAAGTCTTGGCCTGCTGTGGTTAACAGCGTTTCTCTGGCTCTGATTATAATCTGAATTATAATCAATTCCGTGGTTGTGAATGCTGTCTTTGGAGACGTGTGAGGTGAAAAGATCAACGCTATGATCAGTAAAGGATCTTTTTCAAAAGTGCCCCACAGAATTTTGAATTTTTTTAAAAAAAATTTAAATAATTTTTTCTATNATAATTATAATATAGTATTTTACATAATATATTATTATGTAACTTTTTATTTGTTATTTTTAAGAATAGGAAGATGAGGCTATTTTTTTTGTGATTAATTGTAACTAAAAATTCAATGGTTTTGTACTTTGGGATTTTAAGTTATAATATAATGTATATAATATAATGTATACCACACAGGTTCACATTTCTTGTATGTGTGACAAAAATGTCTCCTATTAGTTATAGTCTTTATGTACTTAATGTTTGTGTGTTTTCTTTTTTGTTCTTGGGAATTGTTAACATGTTTTCGTGTCTGATGTGGCTTCATGTTCTTTGTTGGAATTTACAAATTGTGTTTAGCGTTTGGACATGCTGGGGGGTGGCTGGGGACAGGGAAAATGCTGATTTTTGTCCTGTCCCCCCTCTGCAGGTGGCCATTGCCATAGAGGAGGTCAGCCGCTGCCACCTGAGATTCACCTTCCGTCACCGCTCGTCCCAGGAGTGTGAGTGCCAGGGAGGGGCACCCGCAGGATTTCTGTGCTCCTCCCGCTCCCTCTGAGTACAGAACTTGCATTTCTGTTTATTCACAGTGTTATGGGTTTTTTTTTTTTTTGCTTGGTTTACTTATTCCTAGTTTTGTAGCAAGCAAAAAATCAAAAATCATTCGAATTTTTCACACCTGAGGTTTGGTGCTGCTTTTTGAAACTGAAATTTGATAAGGAGCAACATTTTGTTCCTCCAAAGGACAATTATCAATGTTTGTTGTTGCTTTGGTTTTTCAGTGTAGGGTGTTGCTTTTAATTTATTTCACAAAATTCGCTGGTGGGCTTCTAATGATCTTCCTATAGGAGGATTTCTAATTAGGCTGATGAGAGAGTTAGAGCCAGAAGCTCCACCAAATCACTTCAGAGCCTTGAAATGAGATCAATAATGTGAGGCTCAGCCACTGAAAGGCTCTCAAAGGCACCTGGTTCTGAAGGCAGGATGAAGTATTCCACATCCACAACTCACAAACTAAACTCCCAACCCAAAATATCCATAGGATTCTGTATCAGAGGATCACCAAAATGTTAAGATTAGAAAAGATCAAGGAGTCCAGGCATTAATCTGTCCGTCTATCAGCACAAAAACCACTAAAACTGTGTGTGGAAGATGCTCTGAGGGGATGTGTTTGTGCAGCTGCAGTTCCCTGTGCAATAAAGCTGCTGACGAGGTGTCAGGGCTGCGTTTGGGATCGTGTGGACAGGAATGAGGCGATTGCTGGTGAAGATTTCTCCTGTTCTTGCAGCCAGGGATAGGTCTGAGCGAGCCTTTGGCGTGGGCTTTGTGAAGCTGATGAATGCGGATGGAACCACGCTGCAGGATGGCAAACACAACTTGATTGTTTACAAGGTAATCGGGGCATTCCCAGCCTTGTCTCGTGTTTAACCCATCAAAACTCTCTGCTGGCTGAATTTCCAAGCAGTAGAAAACTACAAAATGTGTGTGAGGGAGGTGGGAAATCCTCTGAAACTCTGTGGCTTTGGAAATAGCTCAGCTGACTTGCAGCATGGGCAATTTATCCTTGAAATTAAAAACTCAAACAACGGCAGAGATGAAATTCAAACCTGTTCTGGCTGAGACTGTGGGACGTGGACCCTTCTCTCTGCTGTGCCCAGGGTGACAACAAGAAAATGGAAGATGCCAGGAGTTATTTGACCCTTCCTTGCACCAAAACGGAGATGGAGGAGAAGGAGGCTCCCTCGGGGAAAAACCTGCACGCCCTGACCAGCTTCACCCCCAGCAAGGACAGCACCAAGGACAGCTTCCAGATCTCCACTGTCATCTGCTCCACCAAGCTCACCCAGAACGGTAAGGCTCGTGCTGGGGCTCTGAAATGCTGAGGGAATTCCCTTCAGGCAGGTGTTCGTGTGGGCAGAGAGCACCAGCTTTCGTTTTGCTTTTACTTTACTTTCGTTTCCCTTCCATTTTCACCTGTCAGTGGCAGCCCTGTCCCACCAAGCTGCCAGAACGAGCTCCCAGGGTGTTTGTGCAGCCCCTAAAAACCCTTTCACGCCAATATTCCGAGCAGACTGCAAATATTAAACCCAGCAAGTTCGTTGGCACACGTGGCAAGGTCACCTGTCAGTGACAGTGCTGTGTTTGGTCAGAGTTTCTAATATTTAAGGATAATTACCTTTTTTTTGCCTGCTAAGAGAGCAGCAGTGAGGGCTGAGCTCCCCAGGGTGATGATGTGCATCAACTCTGCCGTGCTGCAAAGGGATCAGGATGCAGAGTGAGATGTGAACGAGTCCAGCCCGTGCTGGGAAATGAGGGGAGACTTCCAGCAGCTCTGGAAGGCTCCTGGGCTGAGCCAGACACTCCAATAAAATTCCTGGCTTTGAGATGCCTGCTCTTGAGTGCATAAAAAACCCTGCAAAATGCTCTCTGAGGGTGCTATCAGATGGCAGCCAGGTTTCCATTTATAGCAGAGCTCTGCTGTTCTGCCAAGACAAAAGCAGCACCTCAAGGTGATGTTCTGCACCTCGGGGTGACTTTTTCTACTAAAAACAGCTCCCAGCCTTGCTGTGGGCTGCTGTGCAGCCCTGCAGGCAGCTCTGAGCTGGGATTGCTGCTTTGCTGTCCTTGCAGTTGACCTGCTGGGTTTGCTGAACTGGCGCTCCAATGCCCCCAACATCGCCCACAACCTCAGGAAGCTCATGGAGGTGGAAGGAGGAGAAATTGTGAAGGTATTCCCGGGGATCTGAGCCTCCCTGGGGCACAAACTCTGGTGTGTTGGACCCCAAAGGTGTCTGGCTAAGCTGGGAGGGCAGTTCTGGCTGCTGAGCAGTGGGAGAGGTGTCAAATCATGGGATGGCTTGGCTTGGAAGGGACCTGAAAATCAGATTTTTCCACCCTCCACTGTCACAGTTTGCTCCAGCCTGGCCCTGAACACTTGCAGGGATGGGGCAGCCACAGCTCCTCTGGGAACCTATGCTCCATTCCTCATTAGTGGAATCCACCAAAATTACAGAAATTAAATATTCCAGGGGTCAGGGAGAGGGCTGTGACTTTATTTCCCCTTTATCCTTCTGAAATAAGAGATACATCCAAAGCCCAACTTTTAATTTTCAACTCCTTTGGGAATGAGGAGGGGCTTGCTGTGAATCTGGGAGCAGAGACCTCACAGAGGACTGTGGGGAATGGAAATAGGGGGAATTCCCACAGAAAAGGCTCTGCTGGAGGGTTTAGGAGGAATTCTTTCCTGCAGAGAGGGGTGCCAGGAGTGAATTTTGGTGCTGGGATTTTGAAAGGTTGCCCGATTTTCTGGATTTTATGAAGGTGGGGTTGGTGCTGTGTCACTGCAGACAGGCTGAGTGCAGGGTCCTGCCTCGGGACAGGGCTTGCAGGGGTCAGGATTATTGTTCTGTGGGATGGAGAGGCAATAGAACAGCAAAGTGAGGCCATTCAGAGCTGAGAAGAAAAAATCTTCCTTACTACAGACAATCATGGCAGGAACACAGGGCTGGGACCCCTTTTTGGATGTTTTCTCATGGGTAGTTTGGGAAAAAGAGCGATTTTTTTTCATCCTTTTCTTTTAGTGTTTGTTAGCAAACCTATCTTTATATCTTTTAAGTTTGAGCCTGCTTTGCTTTTCTCCTTAATCCTATCTCATAGCAAAAAAAAAAAAAAAAAACCTCTAGATTTTAGAAAATGAGTCCAGATTTTTCAGCTGGGCTGGGAGGGGAGGAATCATCCAGCTCCTGTTCCTGTGTGGGACGCCAGGAGCAGTTCCCTTTCCCAACTCTTTCACTGTTTTTTTCCCCCCCACCCTTTCTCTGCTCCCTTTCCCCTCCAGTTTTTGCCAGACACCCTCGATGCACTTTTCAACATCATGATGGAGATGTCAGAAAATGAAACCTATGATTTCCTGGTGTTTGATGCCCTGGTGAGTGAATCCTCAGTGTATTCAGGGTTTGTTCTCAGCCACATTTCCAGGATGTTCCTGCTGATTCCAATGAGCAATTGGTATTTTGCTCTAGAAGTAAATTATATTTAAACACTTCTTAAGGCTTTTTCAGGAGCCAAGACTGAAACACACATCAGGTTTTTAGTAGCCACAGTGAAAAGAGTAATAAATTGCATACACACAATATTTAGTAACTGTTGGAACATGAAGAACACTGTCTGTAGCATTAATGCTGTTGGTAAAAATTATAATTAATTTTCATTTAATAATTAATTTTAAAATTTAAAAATTAAATTATTTTAAAATTAAAATATAATATTAAAATTATATTTAATTTTAAAAAATTAATTAAGATTAAAATATAATTTAAAATTTATTTAAAATTATAACCCAGCAAAATAAATTGAATTAGAGGCTGTTCTATCCCAGTTACTGTGCAGCTCTGTTTCCCTCTGGATTTTTGGCAGGTATTTATTATCTCCTTGATTGGAGATATCAAATTCCAGCATTTCAACGCCGTGCTTGAGACTTACATTTACAAACACTTCAGTGCAACCCTGGCCTACGTGTGAGTGTTGGTCCCAAAGTGTCACTGAGGGCTCGGGGATGAGCTCAGCTCTTGCTGATGGCTTTAATTAGGTGATTTTTGATGATGTTAATGTGATAAAAGCAGCAGAGAGCAGAGTTCCATCCCTTCTCTGCTTCAAGATCCTCCTTATTGCTCTTTTTGGGATTCCCTTTTCTCCTGGGAATTCACACCCTGGGAATGGGTTTTGCAGCTTCCTTGGACAGCTCCTTTGAGGGCAAAAAGAAAATCAGAGCCAGAGGGTGGAATCTGCAGCATTTTAGCCCAAAATTTCAGGAGGAAACTTTAGCTGTGAGAGGAGCTCTGTGGTGTTTATGGCCCTGCAGTTCCTCTCTGGGGTAAGGAACTTTATTTATTTATTTTTGTTTCGCTTTATTTAAACTTTCTGTTTTATTTCCAAAGGAAGCTCACCAAAGTGCTGAACTGCTACGTGGGGAACGCTGAGGACTCCAGCAAGACAGAGCTGCTCTTTGCAGCGCTGAAAGCCCTGAAATACCTGTTCAGGTTCATCGTGCAGTCACGGGTGTTGTACCTGAGGTGGGTCCAGCCCTTCCATCCCTGCGGCTCCTCTGGGAAAACCCTCTGCAGTTCCTTCCAGTAAATATCATTAAAGGGGGCGTTCTCCACCAAATCCTCCATCGCTGACTGATTAAGAGGATTTTTTCTGCCTTTTGTCTGTGACTGGAGCAAAAAAAGTTGAGCAAAAATTAAAATGTCAGATTAGAAGGGAGAAAAACTTTTTAGTTCCCCCCCTAACATGCAACAAGCAGCAGATGGTAGAGCTGAAAAGGAACCCAATATTTATTTTTATGATGTAAAACATGGAATTTCCTCCTCATATACACAGACAATTAAATCCTTAGGTGAGGTGGGGATGATACCTTCTCCAGTTGGGGTAAGATCAATGACAGTGCTTTCACTGCAGCTTCAAAACATCTTCCCAGAGGTTCCCACTCAGGGTTTGAAACCCTTTATTCATGTCCATCCAGGATACTTTTTTCTACTTTAATCCTTGGAACCCAAGCAGAATTTGCAGCCTGAAAAATGCAGGATTTTCCCCCTGTAACGGATTCCAGCAGGAAATGGCTGCAAAATCCCCAATTCTGTTTTTACCCCCATGTTTTGTAGAAGGAAATCCTGTTCCAGCTGCTGTTTTTCCCTGTTCTTTGCAGTGTTTATGGGAAAAGTGAGGATGGGAACGAGTTCAACGATGCAATTCGCCAGCTCTTCCTCTCCTTCAACGTCCTCATGGACCGGCCCCTGGAGGAGGCTGTCAAGATCAAGGTGAGCAAAATTCCCAGGGAAAAATTAAAATCTTCTAATTGCGTCAAGTGATGCAGTTGGGAAGGGGTTGGGCCAGAAAAAGGAATGAGAATTGTCCATGAATCCCTTCTCCTCCACCTTCCCCACTCTGGGGCTGGAGGCTCTGTGGCTGTATAAATTTGATTTTAAATCACTTCTCTGCGGTTGTCCCAGTATTTGCTCCTGACAAAAACTGAATTTCCCATGAATTTCATGAATTCATGAAATGAATTTAATGAATTTCATGCCCTTGCATTGTTTTTTTTTGTTTGTTTGTTTTTGTTTTTTTTTTTCTTCTTTCAGGGGGCAGCTTTAAAGTATTTGCCAAGCATCATAAATGATGTCAAGCTGGTATTTGACCCCGTTGAGCTCAGGTAACTGTATTAAGTTTGTTTGTCCTCTAAACCCTCGGAACTTCACCTGGTGGGAAGAATTTTGGAAACTTGGCTAAAAACAGCCCCTCTGGTTGTGGTCTGATGGTGCAGATGCTGTGCATGGACTCGAGGAAGTGCTTGCAGGGCTTTGAAGGAAGTCAGTGGAGTTCAAAGCATTCTGTCCATCCCAATTTTTCATTCTGGGAGTGTCCCAGGCCAGGGTGGACAGAGCTTGGAGCAACCTGGGAACGTGGGAGGTGTTCCTGCCATGGCAGGGGTGGAGCTGGGTGCTTTTAGGGTCCCTTCCTACCCAAATCATTCCAGGATTCTGGGATCCTTGCAGGCACCTCGAGATTTTACCGAAAACCAAAATCTGAGGGCAGTGAAGCGTTGAAATCTTGCACAAGTTCTCAGTGAACGCTCCTGGAAATTGTGGCAAAGGCAGAGAATTGGCTGTGAAACCAAAAGCTTTGTTTATCCAGGAAATTCTGAGCCCTGTGGGTTCCTGGCGTCAGTGCTCAGAGCTTTGCCCAGCCCTGTCCTGACACAAGTGATTTGCTGGGAAGCAGCAGACAGGCAGCAAATGCCCATGGAATTTAATCTGAGGGAATCTGGGCTTGGAGTGAGTCACCACTGCTGCTGGAAGGGGCAGCTGGAAGGAGGATGTGCCTTTGCTGCTGTGGATGCTCCAGAATTTCAGCAGAGGGCTGCTGAGTTGGTTCAGAATGAATCTTTCCAGATTTCCCTGCCAGTGGGATCATCCTGTGCTGGCCCTGGAGGGACACAGCAGTGCCTGCTTGGGGGTTTGTGGTGTCCTGGAAATAAAACCTGTAGTGTTCTGGGAATAAAATCGTCACTTCAGGAGGTTTAAACCTGCAGTTCCAAACACTGCTCAGTTTTACTTCAAGTCCTGTGCTGAGTTTCTTGGAAATAAGTCAGGAATGGAATTCCCAGAGGAGAGGGAGTTTCCCAGAGCTGTGTCACCTTTCTGATGGCTGCACCAGGGGTTGATACTCAAACCCAGCCGCTGGTTGGTTTTGAAAGACTTTCTTGGGAAAAAAAAAAAAAAATCCCTTCTGTGCCAAACCCAGCCCAGGGCAGGAGGTGGAGTTGATGAGCTTTGAGTCCTGCCCAGCCCATTGTGGGATCCTGTGGGAATGGGAATGGGAATGCTGGGTGGGAATGGGAATGTTGGGTTGGAATGGGAATGCTGGGCAGGAATGGGAATGCTGGGGCTGGGTGGGAATGGGAATGCTGGGCGGGAATGCTGACCCCCTGCTCCCTCTGCTCCCCACAGTGTCCTCTTCAGCAAGTTCATCCAGAGCATCCCTGAGAATCAGCTGGTGCGGCAGAAGCTGAACTGCCTGACCAAGATCGTGGAGAGCGACCTGTTCAAGCAGGCTGGTCAGTGGCACTGGGGGGCTTTGGGGTCTGCCCCACACCCCCTTGAACGAATTCCTCTGGCTGTCACCAAGGGCAATCCACCATTAATCCATCTCTAGAAATATTCTTTCCCATGGAAGAACTGAAGGAGGTTTTTTTTGCTGTTCAGTCTTTATACAATGCCCAATATGTGGGATCCTGATCCAGATTTAGGAGGAGGGAAAGGCTGGGCGTGCTGTTTGATGGAATATGCAGAATTTATAAATGAAAGGGCAGGGTTAGGTGGGCTATTGGGAAGGAATTCTGGGCTGGGAGGGTGGGGAGGGGCTGGGATGGAATTCCCAGAGGAGCTGTGACTGCCCCTGGATCCCTGGAAGTGCCCGAGGCCAGGCTGGAGCACCCTGGGACAGTGGGAGCTGTCCCTGCCCATGGCAGGGGTGGGGTTATTTTTTTTGCTCCCTCCCAACTCATCCTGGGGTTCCACAATTCAAATTCCAGCTCATTTATGACTCTCCCCAGCCCGTTTGTTGTAACTCCAGCAGCTTTAAGCGAGCTCTGGTGTTGCAGGTGGAATCAGGGCGTGCTGAGGCCCTGCAGTGTCCCTGTGTCACTTTGCAGAGTGCAGAGATGCCCTCCTGCCCCTGCTCATCGATCAGCTCAGTGGGCAGCTGGACGACAACTCCAGCAAGCCCGACCACGAGGCCAGCTCCCAGCTCCTGAGCAGCGTCCTGGAGGTCCTGGACCGCAAAGATGTGGTGAGCACGAGCCCTCAGGGCTGCCAGTTCAGCTCAGCTCTTCTTCTGAGGAGTTACCATAAAGAGACATCCTCAGTTTATCCTTTAATGAGTCAGGATTGTGATATTTATGGAAATTGTGGTGCCTTGCTGTGCAGTTCTTTGTAGTGGCTCTGCCTGAAAAGGATCCAGGAAAGGTTGAATTTGTTGTTACCACTACTAGAAGTGTTTGCTTCCCTTTCTAGGGAGCAAAATGTCATCCCAGCTGCTTTGGTGGCTTCATCAGTAATTTGGAGAAAGAAAAGGGAGTGTTCCATGGTGTAAAAATGAGGAGCTCATTCTCTGTTATGGAACAAGGACAGCAATCACTGCTCAGCCACAAAAATGCACTTCCAACCCTGGCCCTGGGAATTGTTGAGAGTGGCTGTGAACAGAGTGGTTTGAGCTGTTCAGAGAAAACAAATCAAAGCCCCAGGATGAGCTGCTGAAGCTGGGACAGATCCATTGAGGGAATTCTCCACCAAGCGAATCCCAGAGTGTTTGAACTGATCGCTCGTGTGCTTTTTCTGCTCAGCTTTTTCTGCTCCTTCTAATGACAATTAAGCCCTTCCAGGGCACTCCTCCGGCCCAGGGAGCTGCCCCTGGCGGGCTGTGCCCGAGGAATGGTCCCCAATGTCCCCTGCTGGCTGTCCCCAGGGTGCCACAGCTCTGCACATCCAGCTGATGATGGAGCGGCTGCTGCGCCGGATCAACCGCACGGTGATCGGGATGAGCCGCCAGTCCCCGCACATCGTGAGAGCCCTGCCCTGCTCCCCTGCCCTGCTCCCCAGCACCTTTACCAGTGGGATTCATGCCCCTGGGAGTTCTCCTCTCCTTCCCCAGCACCTTTAATAGTCAAATTCATTCCCCTGGGAGCTCTTTCCTCCTCCAGCGCCTTTAACTGTGGGGTTCATTCCCCTGGAGCCTTTCCCTGCCTCCTCTCAGTCCCTGGCCCCCTTTAAGAGTGGGATTCATTCCCGTGGGAGCCCCTCCCTGCCTCCCCATCCCCTTTAACTGTGGGATTCATTCCCGTGGGAGCCTCTCCCTGCCTCCCCATCCCCGTTACCATTGGAGTTCATTCTGCTGGAAGCTCTCAGTGGCAGCAGCCCCTGCTGAACTCCCCTCTCCCTTCCCTGCACTCCTTCTGTGCCCCCCAGCTGTGGCCCCCGGTGTTTTTCTGAGGGTTGGGGTTCAGTTTATCCTGCTGCAGTTGGAGCTGACTCACTGGGGGTGATTTCACTTCCTCTGGGTCCCTGTGCACAGAATTTTGTGTCGGTGCCTGGCAAAGGAGCTTTGCTGCAGTTTGAGGCTCAACAGGATGAAATGCTGAGGGATGAGACCCCTGAGGGGTATTTCTGACCACTGGCTGGCAGCTGGGGTGTTTTAATTCACCCTGAATTTCGTGTCCAGAAGGATGGGAAAGCCTGGAGCTGGGGATTTACCTGCTTCTTGACAAGTCTGGAATGTACCTGGTGTTTGATAAGTCTGGTATTTTTGATAAGTTCATTTTAAAGTGCCACCCATGAGAATTGCAGCTGGCCCTGCTAAATCTGAATCAATCTGAGAAAATCTGAAATTCAGAGAGTCAGCTTGGAGAAAACCTTTAAGATCTGATGGAGTGGATCAATATATATAAAAATAAATCCCTGTGTTTGGAGGATGTGTTTCTCCTGTGATCCATGGGGAAAAAGAAAGCAAAACCCAGATTTCAGGCTTGAATTTTAGGAATTCCTGACTGGTTTGGAGGAGCAAAGAGTCTCAGGTTGATGGCAGGACAGAGATGAGGAGGATTCTGATCAGTGATATTTGGTTAGGTCACACTGACGTGCCACACTTAGAAGCTACAGTGCCTAACCCAGGAAAATAACGCAACATTTTGTGTTTTTGCTGTTCCAGGGTATTTTTGTGGCCTGCATGACAGCCATCCTGAGGCAGATGGAGGATTTCCACTACAGCCATTACATCAACGCTTTCAAAACCAGGCAGGACATCATTGTGAGTCAGCCTGGCTGGGGAATGACCTCAGCACCGTCACCACACTCAGCTCTCCTCGTTTCTCTGCTGATTTTTGGGCTGATCAAACCCTCAGCACTGGCTCCTGCTGCCACAGTTTCTGGGAATTTGTGCCTCTCACCCTTGCCTGGCGTCGAGTGGGGGTTGCTGACTTAGCAGAGCCCAAGAGCAGCATTTGTGGCATTGAGGAAAAATGTTTTTAATGGGTTAAAGAAAAAAAAAAAAGAAGTTTGGTTTGAGTCAGGAAGCAGAAGAGGGAATGAAGATGGAAAGGAAAAGCATTTCTTCCCCTTGTCTGGCTCTCGCTCTGTGCCTTTGTTCTCTTTATCTAATTCTTTCCCCTCCTCTGAAGTTTAATTAAATCTTGCTTTAGTGGCAGCAATGCAGAAAGTTCCCAAAATGTTAAAAATTCACGTCCCCAAAAGCTTTGGGTGTGAAACCAGGTGAAACATCACATTTCTGAGGGGTTTTTCTGCCTAAAACTAGCACATTTCCCCCCAGACTCCCCCCAAAAGGCCTAAACTGGTATTTTACCAAGACTGGTGCACAACACAAGAATTGTTGGAGCTTTTTTTGTCCCTTTATTCCTTATTTTGCCATTGGGGAGTGGCTGTCTTTTGAAATTCCAGCTGGAGTTGTGTTGTTCCTGTCCTAAGACCCAGCAGAAGGTTTGGAATTCCCTTTGGGGCAGCCAAGGTGATCCCTTTTTTTTTTCCCCTCTGTGCATTTGGAATTGGAGAATTTCACAGAAAATCACTTGTAAAAATCAGCTGTTGAGGCAGCATGGAGCAACACAGCCACCTACAGGTCACTCACATTTCATGTGGGTTTAGGACTGGTTTTATCTTGAGAAAGAAGGAAAAAAAAAAGCCAAAATCAGGCACATCCAGGAGTTCTGGAAGGGTTCATCCAGTGAGAAGATTTTTCACGATGTTTATGGAAAATAGCAATTTCTAATCTTATTTTTAAATGTACAGGAGCAAACCTGCCTTGGTAGTGGGGTGATAGTTGTTAAAACCAACAGGAAATTTGGTTTTGCTGCAATAACTGCTTTTATTTTTGTTGTTCATTATGAGATTTGTTTGTGCTGGTATTTCCAGCCCTGGCTTGGCACCAGTCCCTGGTTAGTTTAGCACTTTCAGGAGTTAATTTATTTCTCCAAGGTGCCTGTGTCAGGCCCAGCCCTCTCCATCAGGCTTTGATTTAATCATGCCAAAAGCATTTTCCCTGAGGCAGCACCCAGTGCTCCATTTCTCCATCAATATCCTGCCAATTCTGCAGCCCAAACTGTTCAGCTCAACAGATTTTTTTTCTTTTTTTTGCTGGTGATCCTTTCAAGGGGGTGGCTCCTCCTGTGACCTTCTTTGTGTCCCTCTCATTTTGGAATATTTATGTGCTGCTGCAGAGAATAAAATTGATTTAAGGTCTCAGAGTGGCTTTTGTATCTGCAGAGACCACCAGGAGGAGATCAGTATTCCTGATATTCCCCTTTTTTGCTCATCTCTGTTCGTTCTTTTTTTTTTTTTTCCTCATTGTGCAATTCAACCTTCTTTTTCCCAAGTCTGAAGTCTTGTTTCGAGGGTGTTTGAGCAAAAAGAGTCTTTGCTGCAATAATGTAGAATGATTTTAAATCACATTTCTGCTGTTATATTCACTGCCTCTCCTTTTAAACTGGATCAGGAAAGATTTACCTAATTAGCGTGAAAACACATCCTAATTTCAGGCTTTCTGGATCATCCTGTTGGATTGTAACCACTCAGAGGTTTGGGAGCAAGCCCTGCAATATTGGTTTTGCTCTCTAATCCAAGCTTGTGCACGGGACTCCCTCCAGCAGAGCTTAATGCAAAACAGCAAAGACAGATTTAATTAAACCAGACCAACATTCTTTGCAATTATTTCCTCCTTGGATGGATGGGATGCCAGGAATAATTTCATTAGTGAAATGAAATAATGAAGCACACGATGAGAGGCCTCTCTCAGGCAGGGCATGGCATTGATTGCTAATTAGCCTTTTCATTAATCCATGAAATCCCCAAAATCTGCATCCCATGAGGTCACAGCATCACCTCCCTGTGACTCCACAGCCACAAAAACACCACCTGCAACCTGGTGGGCTTTGCTATTCCCCACAGGACTTCCTGATGGAAACCTTCATCATGTTCAAGGATCTGATTGGGAAGAACGTGTACGCAGCTGACTGGATGGTGATGAACATGATGCAGAGCAGGTACAGGGGGAAATCTGGATGAAATCTGGATGAAATCTGGATTTGGGGCCTCCCTGGGCCTGATCCTGCAATTGTACTTTGAATGGTTTTGTTATTTTTCCTTAGAATTGGTTAAGCATTTATTGGCATGCAAATTAAATAGGTGGAAGATGATTTTTTTTAGGATTATATACAAAACACATGTGATATTTAAACTTGATGCCTTAGCTAAAGCTGCTTAGATTTTTGGTTTAGGTTGACTAACTGGCAAATTTGCACTACTAAAAGCAAGTTAGCAAAAAGCATAACATTCAGTTGAACTCTCTATTTCTCTTAGACTATCATTTAATAAAGAAATTCTACAATTTCTACTCTTGATTCTTAAACATTGGTTGATTGCTAGACAAGGTTGCATTGCTGAAGGCAAACAAAACAAGACATGTTACTTGATTTAACTTTATGTGCTTTTCTTGGTTATTTTTTGATTTAGTGCACTTTCTTTTTTACTCTTAATTTCTAACTAAATCTTTTAGTACATTATTTTTTGGGGTTTTTTTTCCTAAATTTGTTTTGGATCTAACTAAATATATGGCACTAAATTGTTTTGTTTGCATTCAGCTTTGCAAATTTGAGGCACACAGAATATGAACTGCACAAAGGCTGTAACTAACAGCAAACACCCTTTGTCCCACCTACAGGAACTGTAAACCTTCACTTTTGTGTCAGTGTTAAAAATCTAAGAATTTTAATTCATAAAATTCTCTTAGCACGAGCGTGGTGCTAATGTCATAATTTAGAGTCCCAAACAAAGTACAAAGCCATTAAATTTTCAGTTGCAGTAAGTGTGGAGGTTGACTCACACGAGGAATTTTATTTTCTTCAGCCACTTCAGGCTGGTTTAAATCAGATTTCAGCCAGTTTTAGTTCCACTGGTGGACCTGGAAATCTCTCTCCTGCCTGGAAGAACAGAATCCAACCCTGGGGTTTTTCTTCCAGCTTCAACCAGAGGAGGTTTTTTTTGGTCTCAGTTCTGGGGGAATCACATGGAAATCTCAAAGGCGTGAGCAATACTTAACCACTCTTCCAGAGAGGAAATATTCCCTAAAATCCAACCTGAGCCTCCCTGAGACACCTGGAGGCTGTTAAACCAAGGCAGAGTGTTGCCTCAATATTCCCTGATTTTAAGGAATTCCTGGTTTTTTTGGGAGCATCTCTTGCTCTCTCCTGATCTTACACACAGGAGCTGCAAACCCAGAGCCGCAATGCTGTTGATTTTTTTCCTACAGAATCACCTTTATTTGCTGTTTTTGTCCCCTCAGGGTTTTCCTGCGGGCAGTGAACCAATTCACCTCCGTCCTCAACCGCTTCTTCCTGGATGAAGCGAATTTTGAACTCCAGGTGATTGTCCTGATTTTTTGGAGTTTTTTTATGGATTCCAGACCTGACAGAACAACCAAATCCCATTTTTAGCAGGCTGCAGCTCCACTCCACCTTCTCCTCCACCTTTCCCAATCTGCTCTGCAGATCTGGGCTGGCTGGAGGCTCTGTGGATGCATAAATTTGATTTTAAACCAGCTCTCTGCAGTTTAAATCACTGGTTTAATTTGATTTTTAAACCAGTAGCTCACTGAGCTTCCCCTCCTCATGGAGGGAGCTGGGCAGCTTTTTTTTTTTTTCCCTTTTTTTTTTTTTCTTTTTCTTTTTTTTTGTGCTGTTGCTTTTGTTTTGCATCCCCTCATTTTCATCTCCTTTCTCTCCCCCAGCTCTGGAATAACTATTTCCACTTGGCTGTGGCCTTCCTCACTCATGAGTCCCTCCAGCTGGAGACCTTCTCCCAGGCCAAACGTGGCAAAATCATCAAGAAGTGAGTTCTTTTTTCATTTCAGCGACATTTCATTTCCCCTTTTGGCTGTCAAGGAGCTCCAGACACCCAGAGACAACCCCAGGAAATCCTGATGAGGGCGGGCTGATAAAGGGGTGACCAGGTCAGGGTGTCAGGGCTGTTGGAAATTTGGTCAGACAGATTTTGAGCTGTTTTAATTTTAGTCAGGCAGATTTGGAGCTGTTCCAGCACCTTTCCACGATTCTGTCCACTGCAAGGTCTGTAATGGAAAGGTTGTCAGGATTCCCCAAATTCCCTTATGCAATTCCTTATGCTCAGAGGAATCCTAAAAGCCCTCCAGGTTTTCAGTCCCCCACTTTTTACTTTCTTTATTTTTTTCCTGAGCCATTCCTAGCCCCAAATCAGCAATTTTTAGTCACTTTGAGCAGCTTTTACCTCTTCATTTCCTCAGAATCTGGTGCCTGGATATCCCTGAGCATCTTGACACAGACTTTTGTTAGGATTTATTCCTTTTTTTCCTGCAGGAGTGGCTTGAAGAAGCCTGATAGCAAAATCTTCTCGCACTGCCTTGATGGCAGCAGTTAAAGCTTTGGGGAAAAAACACCCAAATCTGGCTAAAGTGGGGTGGAATTGCGAGAAGGGGCAGAAAATCTGAGTTCCCAGGGAATTCTGCCCTCCTCTGTCAGAGTGAGCCATGGCCATTTGTGCCTTCACTTCTTCAGCCACATTCCAGGGATCATTTCTCTCACCTCTGTCTTTGAATTTTTTTTTTTTTTTTTCCCTAGGTATGGGGACATGAGGAAAGAAATTGGCTTCAAAATCAGGGATATGTGGTATAACCTGGGTGAGTTCCAGCTGCAGAATTCTCTTTATCCCAGCTCTCAAATCCTTTATTTCCTTACAAAAGCTGCATGTGTTTAATGTGGGGAAATGCACTTACAGCTCAGCTGTTTCAGCACACAAAAACATCTTTTTTTTTTTTCTGTGAATAACTTGGAAAAGCTGATTTTTTTTTTCCCCCCTCACATTAACTGCTGAGATAATTTCTTAGATTCTCTCTGAAGGATGTTCTGCCATGTAAAGGATGAATGGGATTTCTTTTTTTTTTGTTTNATAACTTGGAAAAGCTGATTTTTTTTTTCCCCCCTCACATTAACTGCTGAGATAATTTCTTAGATTCTCTCTGAAGGATGTTCTGCCATGTAAAGGATGAATGGGATTTCTTTTTTTTATGGTTTTTTTTTTTTTTTTTTTGTGATTTACAATTCAGCTCAATCATTTCCTTGGGCTATTCCTGAACTTTGCTGATGTAACCTGTTAATTCTTCCTTAACTAAAATCCACATTCACAGCAGAGTGGATTTGGTGTGAATGATGTGCTTAAACACTGGGAAATCCAAATCCTGCCACTGGATGCATTTGAGTTTCTTTAAATACTTTAAATTTATTTAGAGGCTTTAAATTTTCTTGCAGGTCCCAACAAAATAAAATTCATCCCAGCAATGGTGGGGCCCATCCTGGAGGTGACCCTGGTCCCAGAGCCTGAGCTGAGGAAAGCAACAATTCCCATTTTTTTTGACATGATGCAGTGTGAGTTCAACTTCAGTGGGAACAGGAACTTCCACCAGGTAAGGGATGCCATACATAACCAATATAGAAAATAACACAATATACAGAGGTATTAAATGCAATGTAATATGAAATATGTGCATACAACGTGTAAAAAAGACACAATATTTTAATATATAATATTATAGATGTAGTATTATATATAATATAATCTTATATTCATTATATTTGCCTATAAAATAATTGACATGTAAAATATATAAATACACTGCAATACATGCATTTGCAATATATACAATATATAATGCAATATATGCAATAAATGACATTGGTGTCTTCACTACAAGTGTTCCACATTGTCCGTAGGGCAAAAGAAAAATAGAAATATATTAAAAAAAAAAACAGCAACAAAAAACCTCACCCAAAATTGTGACAAACCCCTTGGGAAGTCTCTGTGCTTTGTAGGGTTCAGGACTTTTCAGTTCTGTCCTGACTGAGCCTTTCCATGACTTTGATAATCCCTGAGTTCTCCTTTTTGGGATAATCCCTGAATTCCCTTTTTTTTACCCTTCCCTGCATTTGCAGAGGTCCCAGTTCCCACCTGTAAACTGGGGAGCAGTTTAGAGACCCTCAGAGGGTCTAAAATCTCATTTTAGCTCTTTATTTACCTCTACAATAACAACACAAATCCCCTCACAGCAGACTTTTGGTTGTGACTCCCCAACAAACAGCTGGGCAGTGAAATAATTAGGATTATGTGGTTAATTACACCATGGCGTGGCTTTCTGGGGTGGGAGAGGCAGGACTTGCATTTCCTTGCTTCAATCTTACAAATTTTGAAATTTTTTTTACTCTTTTTATTCTGCCCCAACACTGGGAACATCCCGAGCTTGGCCTGTGAACCCAGCGTGTGCTGGTGGGGTGGGTCAGGAACACCCCAGGCTGTCGCTCTCTGTGTGATTTGGAGTTTTATTTTATTTGTTTTTTGTTTTTCCAGTTTGAAAATGAGCTGATCACCAAGCTGGACCAGGAGGTGGAGGGGGGCCGAGGGGATGAGCAGTACAAGGTCCTGCTGGAGAAGCTGTGAGTGTTACAAAGCGCCTGGAGGCTCTTTTTACACCTTTTTTATTATTATTTTACACCTTATTGGGCTGCTTTTCCAATGCAAAGAAGCTCTAATTCATTAATTATTCCAGGGAGCTTGGTGCAGGTCTGTGCAGGTGTTCTGGGGCTAATTGCCCAAAAATCTGGGGTTTATTCTGCACTTCGAGCTGTCCTAAACTGGAGATGGAATTCAGAGTCAGCTGCCAAACTGGGGAGGGGGCTGCCAAGACCAGGCTCAAAATTAAAGCAAAATTGGAGGGTTTAGCTACAAAAAATTCCTTTTTTTTTTTTTCCCCCAGCAAGTGCTGTCCTGCCCTGCCTGAGTTGGGTGCCTTGGGTGTGTGTGCCCAGCACTGAGTGTCCACACAGGGAAGGGTTGGAATTTTTGGGTAGTTCACACCAAAATGCCCTTTACTGTTGCTTTTTTATCTTCTTTTCCTGCCAGGGTCAAGATTAAATGCTCGGGATGGTGTTTCATGTTTGGACTCAGATGTTTATTAACTCTTATTTGTATTACAGTCCCACAAACCATGACTTCTAGCTAACAAAGTAAAAAACGGCTGCTATCTCTCTCTCTACAAGGCCTTTTAAGGATAAACTGTCCAATTGTGAAATGACACCTGAATTATTTTTCCTTTTAACCCAATACCCAACCACCTGTGGTCCACAATGCGGATTTTTCTACCCAATTACAAAACACCACCCAGACCCAGGAAGGAGAAGGGGAAAAAGGACTCAGCCTCTGCCCTAAATCCTCCACCTTGCTTTATCTCTATTCCTGCATTCTAAACCCTTAAACTCTGAGTTTTGCACCCTGTGAGATCACACACTTCTATCCAAACCCCACACCCACAATCCCAGCACTGTCACTCAATTTTGGGAGCATTTTCCACAGCTTTGGTTCCTCGGGAAGTNACCACAGAACACGAAATACACGAAATTAAAACTTGAGGCATCAGCCTGAGGTCAAATGCAGAGTTTTCTTGGGGGTCCGTGCCTGGCAGCACAGAAATCTGAAATTCTCAGCAGTTGACCCGCCCTGATCTGTGTTCCTGGGTGTCCCTCAGGCTCCTGGAGCACTGCAGGAAGCACAAATACCTGGCAGCCCCAGGGGAGGTGTTTGCCCTGCTGGTCAGCAGCCTGCTGGAGAACCTGCTGGACTACAGGACCATCATGCACGACGAGAGCAGGGAGAACCGCATGAGCTGCACCGTCAACGTGCTGGTGCGGGCTGGGGCCCCCCTTTCCCCTGGGCTCTGGGGACCCCCTTTCCCACGGGCTTTGGGGACCCCCTTTCCCCTGGGCTGGAGGCACCTTGGGCTTTTGGGACCCCTCCCCTGGGCTTTGGGACAACTCCCCTGAGCTGGGAACGTCTCCTCTGGGTTTGAGACCCCTTCAGGCTGGGGCACCCTGAGCTTTGGGACCCCCTCTTGTGGGTTTAGGACCCCTCCACTGGGCTGTGGTGCCTCGTGGCTTGGGGACCCCTCTCCTGGACTGGGGACGCTTTGGGGCTTTGGGACCCCCTTCTCCTTGGCATTGGGACCCCTCCTCCTGGGTCTGGGTGCCTCTCCTGGGTTTAGGACGCCTCCCCTGGGCTTCTGTAGACCCCCTTGGAATTCGTTTTGATCCAGGGGAGGATTTCAATGAATCCCTCAGGCCATTTTTGTGTAATGGTGTGCTCAGGTCAGGAGCTACAAGCCCAGAAAAATGGATCCATTTTGAATTGGCTGATCCTCCCAGTGTGGAATCCTGGAGCACAGGCAGAGAGGATTCCTGGCTGATGGATCCCTGATCCTCTGCAAAGAGCCTGAGTAATTTGGACAAGGGATTTCCCTGATTTGTCCCTTTTTTGGAGGTGCCCCCTCAGTGTGAAGGGCTGGTCCCAGAGGTGGATCCACCAGAGCACCCAAAATGACAACAAAAACCCCTGAAATACCAAAAACCACTGCTGGGGTTACCGGTCTAGAGTTGATTCTGCAAATCTGAGCTGCTCCACATTGCCAACGTTTGCCTTTTTCTCTTGTTGGCAGAATTTCTACAAGGAGAAGAAGCGAGAGGACATTTACATCAGGTAGGCTGAGTCCCTCCGTGAGTCTGGAAAAATCCTGGATTCCCTTGGTGCTTCCTTGGGTGCAGGAGCCCCTCACACCCAGGAATTGCTTTTGCTTTGCTTCAGGTATTTGTACAAACTCAGGGACCTGCACACGGACTGTGAGAACTTCACAGAGGCCGCCTACACCCTGCTGCTGCATGCTGAGCTGCTCCAGGTATGCCAGGGTTGGGGTGAAATGAGGAATAAACAGCTCAGAATAAAAAAAAAAAAAATACCCTTAATTTCTTGTATTTTACTCCTGAGCTGCTCCAGGTACACCAGGGTTGGGTTTAAATCAGTCACAAACAGCTCAGAATAAAAAATCACTTTTATTTAATGTGTCTTCCTCCTGAACTGCTCCAGATATCCCAGGTTGAGGTTTAAATCAGGCACAAACAACCCAAAATAAAATAAAATAAAATAAAATCACTTTTTATTTTTAATAAAATCACTTTTATTTTTATCCTCCTGAGCTGCTCCAGGTATCCCAGGTTTGGGGTTAAATCAGGCACAAACAGCTCATCATTGTAGGTACCAGTGGTCGTTGAGGGGCTTGACAGTCCTGCAGATTCCACAGCAAAATCATTATAATGACAGTGTCTATAATAATATATATAATGGTATCTGTAAAATGATGTAATGATATGTATAATGATATATAAATAATGATAGACATATAATAGATAATAATTGCATATTATATGCTATACAATAGATACTAGAATGTATTCTTACATATTACACATAATATATGTATTGTATATAATACAATATATTATATAT
>VWYP01010918.1:0-25181 GCA_013400435.1 Pycnonotus jocosus | reverse complement strand
AGGAAGGAAGGAAGGTAGGAAGGTTGGTTCATTATCATGCACTTCTTTTTGACCTTTCCAGAAATAGGTTCAAGGTCTTCAGAAGTCTTTGATTGTCCATGCCCACTCACTGGCCTCATTCCTGCATTTGCACTCTATTGTTATAGGCTTAACTTGTCCTGGAAAGGTGATGCCTTATATGTGTGTGGCCCACATCTCCAGCAACGTCCTGTAACTTCTCACCATGTGTTGTTATCAACAATCCCTGGCTGTTATTACCAACAATTCCTGGCTGGCTCCATAGCCATCCAAACATTAGTGTTTGAGACATACACCTTAGCCCCCTTATCTTCTAGGTTTAAACAAAAAGCCAGTCAAAAGCTTGGAATTCAGTGAGAATTTGGGGAGGAAAAAGCAGGGAGACAATAACTCTGGCCGTGTTGCTGATGTTAATCCTTTTGCATGTCTTAGAGAGATTTCCATGATTAACCAGATATCAGAGATCATGCAAGTGAGAAAGAGGTAGGATCACATGGAATTTGCTGACTACATGTAAGGCATTTTGGTGTTGTACAAGTACCTCACTGTTCTTCTAGTATTACCCTATCTTGGTGTCATGTTTCTAAAGAAGATAATGTGTGTCAAAAGCCAGAAATCACTAGATTTCCTAAAAGAGGTTGCATTCCCTTTCCATAGTGTGGATACCCTGTTCAATTCTATTACTGTTAGATGGGTCCTAAAGTTCCACAGTCAAGGGCTAGCCTCTACAATTTCCTTGTGAATACTGGAGAAGTTGTTGCTAATTATACAGCTGCTACTGTGTTGATTATACAGCAGCTATTTAGGTGTTTCCGAAGGGAAGAATGTAAGAAAGGAAAGGATAAGTAGAAAGCTGTTTAGTTACAAAAATATTATATATTTCAGAAAAAAATTCTTGTGAGTGTAACATCTGTCAAAGGGCCAAAATCCCTATTCCTAAAATCAATGCTAAAACTATGATCACAAGCAGTATTACAAGTGTTTAGAGGGCTTTTTATCCAGCTCTGATCATTACTCTTCTCTGGAGGGCCCAATGCATCTTCTAGCGCACTTAAAAAGATAAAAGAGAGAATGATTTATTCTATACACAGCTGTTAAATGAGACCCTTTGATTCTAGTTTGAAGCAATCTCAGAGGAAATTGCTTTCTTTTATTTTCTACCTTGTGTGCAACAATGTTTATAGTTTTCCCAGCTGTGGCTGAGAGGTTGCTCTACAAAACTTTCTAACCCTCTCTGAAAATAGTTAAATACTTTGCTGATGTAGCTCTGTGGTTTGCCACAGTGGTTGCAGCTCACTGATATGTTGATATATTCTCTTTTCTGTCCTATATTGTAACATATAATTCAGAGCTCATGTGCAGCAGTTCCTTTGTGTAACTATGTTGCATTATATATAACTTTTTTTTTTTTTTTAAGACAGTGTTGAATTTTTCTGCTCGCTGATACACTCTTTCATTTTGCTTTAAAAACCTCGGCCATCTCCTTCAGGATATGTTGTAGATCCACTTCATATATCATTTGTCATAGAACCACTTATTTCATCCTTATTTTGCTTCCTTGCAGTTAGCGTCTATCCTTGACTCTCATGGAGGATAATAAATATTTTCATCTTTCCCTTTACTCCTTATTCAGCTGACTTTTCCTTATATGAGACTCATATTTCTCAGTATATTTTCTCCAAATCTCTTACAGGTTGCTTTTTTGCTTTGTTTTGCTGTTGTTGGTGTGTTTTCTTCTCTTGAGTGACTGCCATTTTCAGTTATTGTCAAACATTTTAGTCTAACACTGATAGAAATTAGAATAGTCTTTAATTTGATGTACTGTATTAAAGGAAGGATGTGAGAATTGACCTTTAATCCTCACTAGAATATTTACTGTCTCTGTCCTTTAAACTTCAAGTCTTTTAAACATCTCAGTAGTTATGTAATTAGAATGTCATAATGTATATTTATTTATACATATATGGTTGTGTGTATGTACATATCAATTTGCACAGATTGGTGTGGAGAGAAATAGAGAAACATTAATACAGGGTGACATTTTCAATTGTGTCTTTTAAATGTGAACTTTTTCCTGAGTTGAAAAGCTGAAAGAGTCATTTAATACTGGCTAAATGTTACCCATTTCTCAGAAGCAGAAAAATCTATGTTCAGTACCACGTAGGAAATTACATCTTTTTTTGCTTGGTTGGTTGGTTGAGGTTTTTTTGTTACAACCACTTCTACAGGAGTTTTTCAGGAAAAAAAAAATCTAGGAATGCTTGAAATAATAACTAACAGTCAGATAGTTTTCCTTGGGTAAGAATACTAATTGTCCTTAAATGTTTAAATATTTCAGAAATTTATTTTGAAATTTCTGCACATTTCCATAAAAATTCTGTTCTCTATCACAATTCATTATCTTCATTTTTAGAAGTATTGTAAATGTTAGAATATAACAGTGAAGGTAAGGTGAAGTATTTGTTATGTATATAGAATTACACTTATGTGTAAGTATATTCTACAAAATATCAATGAAACACACACACTATATAAATAATACTTTAAAATGAATTCATAAAACTTATAAGTACACAAATAAGTGTGCGTATATGTATGTATGTATATTTGTTTATTATATATATAATTTCCTAATGCTTATAACACCTGTCCTGTCTGTAAACCAAAACTTATGACTTAGGAGCAATGGACTTAGTGCATGTGTTTGTGCTCCCATGAATTATATTGGATACCAGTAGTGCTGCCTCTGATTCTTCATCAGTGGCTTGCCCTATTCAGACAGTCCTCTGCCTCTGAAATCCTCACCATGTCAGTTTTTTCTCTCTGTTTTCCAATGTTATTTTAGTTAAATAACTGAATGTTCGTTCAAGTCTGGTCCACATTTCTGAAGGCATAGGTATTTTCTTAGCTGTTTGAGTGAATTCCTTAGAAAACTGAAGCAAAGAACATACCTGTGACTGCAAACATAAGCTACTTGATGGCCATTCTCTTTAAATTTCATAAACATTTAGAAAGATTTTTGAAAATACTTTAAAGATTTTAATTTTTTAGTAGAGTGAGGTGAAAGCGATTTTAAAAGGCATGTTTGGTTTTATTGAAAAAGAGCCTGATAGCACCAAAGAGCTATCTTGAAAATTAACCTAGTAGAAGGATTCAGCTAAAACTGCAGTATTTTTCTGGGATTTTTTTTTGCAGTACAGAATCTGCAAATATGAAAGCTAAAACTTAAGGCATCACTGCATCAAGGCGATGGCTAGGTATAGAAGTAGGCAAATTCATAACTTCTTAATACCTGTATAGCAGTTACCTGTGTATGTTTTCCACTTCTTTGCAAAACATGTTTCAGAAGAGTGCTTCAGCAATGACTCACCTCTCAAAGGTGTTTTACAAGCCAGAGATCTAATAAATTTAATTTGTTTTCTTTAATAAGCAGAAAAAAAGTTTAAGTCATGGTGTGACCAGCAGCTACAAGCAAGCGCATGGGGAACAAATTTCTCACAGATTTTTAATCTAGGAGAAGAGGACACAATAAGATCCACTGCTTGGAAGATGAAACCAGGGGATGAAAATTCAAGTATAGGCAAGAATGGTTTCTAGTTTATCACTGTAATGGCTTATCTGTGAACCTGCTAGATTGTCCGTTGCCCAAGGCTTTGAATTGAGACTAGTTGTCATTAAAAAAGTGCAAGAGTTCAAATGATGAGTGTTTAAGAGGCACATTATTAGCCTGGATAACATATGTATCATACTAATGATGATATTCCTACACATCCTTAAAAATATATGACAGGAAAGAAGACATATTTAAAACATGAACACATTTCTAATACACACAAAACTTGTCGCAAAGCAAGGACAAAATTGTATTAATTATGATAAATTTCTTCCACAGTAATCCAAAGTTTTTTCAAGAGAACTATGACTGATGAGAACATACCAGTCTCCAATTTAAAACAGTTTTGAATTTATCACCCAAAGTTTCTCTGTGACAGAAATGACAAAAATTGAAAAAGTGTAATACAAAATCTTCATGGAGTTAAATTGTTATGCTGCTATATGTTATGCTGTTTCTTCCTTATTATATGTGCTTATTTTTCTACAATCTAGCAAACTAATTCTTTGAGAAGCAAAGGAAGGAAAAAGGTGGATCTGTCTATTTTGGGTTTGCTTTATTATTTTTGTTATATGTAAAGAGATATCTCTTTATATATAACAGCATTTTTCTTATTGTTAGGGAGCTAGAAGTTATATGCACTTTTCAATAAATTAATTGAGTATATATTTAATTTGTAGCATTTGTCCATGTTTAATTGTTGGATTATTTCTACATTTTATACAGATAAATATAGCTAAATACATTTGATTTTAATGGAAAAATGTAGACTGATGGACATAATTAGATCTGGAGAGATAATAATTAGAACTAGAGAGATAGAAATTACATGAAGGACAAATATCCAAGCTTTTTAATAGTTGAAATTCTTATCTAAAGTTATTGGTTCCTTGTTTCTCAGTTAATTTTTTAACTGAACACCATTCAAGGTAAATCAATAGTCTCCTAGCACCATTTTTTGTACTGTAGGATGACCTGGCACCAGTATCTGAAGCTGACAGCCAAAATCTGCAGCTTCAAAGTGTTCCTCTGCCTCCAGAGGATCAGCTGGAACAGAGGAACAGCTTAGAGGGCTGTGGGCAGGTTCTTCTGGGGACACCAGGGACAGTGCTTGGAGCTCCATGTCTCCCACCTGCCTATGGCACACATCCCCAGAGCCTCCAGAGACACATCTCACCATTTTACAGAGCTAGAGTCTAAATGGGGAAGAATTGCTCTGCTCTGACAATTGCCAAAGAACTGAGCAACTCAATGCAGGAGGGCCAGATGGCTCTATTCCCCACCACCATACTGAGCTTCCTGTTTAATTAGAAAATTTCTATTTGAGCAATTCCATATGGAATTCTTACAAACTTCCAGTTAAAGCTATGCAGGTGTGCACCAGCTTTGACAGGCTCAGAGCTTAAATCAAACAAGGATGTTGTGATGAGACAAGACAAATTGGGAAAAATAAGCACTAGGAGAATGATAAAGGCTACAACATTGCACAGAACTCTAAAATGTTATTTCTTCATACTTAAAGGTTTAAATATATATTTAATATCTGTAATTATAAACAAAACCCCAATTATGTTTAAAATACCTTTTTAAAACAAAGTTCACTTTGTTTGAACTCAATAGGAATAGATAATCAAAGCAATTAAAAATCTAGTGTGAACAGGGGGCACTTAACTAGAAACTATAATAACTTTTAATATAAAGACAAAGGTTCTTATCATCTGATTTAAAGATCACAATGAGATTTATCTCTATGATGATGGAATTAATATTAAATTATATAGGCTCATTATTTCAGCTCATGTAATGAAAAGTTTTCTTTATTACAAAACTATTAAATGTAATTCCATTTAATTTGCCTGACTGATAATGTCTTCCCACAGGACACTCTAAACAAAGGCTAGGAAATCAAATCAGTTTTATGCTAGCTTGTAGCTGAGAAATTCCTTTATATACAGAGTTACATTCGTGGCTAAGAATGTTAGAATTCAAGCATCATATTTGCAAACTAAAAGGCATATAATCCTATACAAATGCAAAAACAGCTGTCAAGATATCAGAGCATCTCAAAGTGAAGTACAGAAATATTAAGGTCACTTTAAAGGAAAGTCAGTCTGGAAAACTTATAACCTGTAGTCTCACTCAACATACTTCAAATCTGCTTTTTAACAGTTTTCATGCCTGACCAGTGTGAAGATACAACCTCATCAAAACAGCTAACCTTTTTCTTAAAGCCAAATTAAAGAGGATATTCTGAAGTTTTATCATTTCACTTTTTTTTTTCTTTTGCAGACTACCACATCAGAGACTACTGCACTAAAGAAATGGGAGGTGTAGCCAATCCACATCTGTACCCAACTGTGTCTTTTGACAGCGCTGGACATCTGTTCCCTTCCCAGAGCAGAACAGGGGGAGAAAAAAAACAATGAGTGACTGCAGTTCAGAAATGAATAGAGATATCTACCTACTCTTTTGCACTCCAAAGGAAACATAAGAACAGTAGACTTTTTAAAACTGAATTCTAAATATAACAAAGACTGACACAGAATGTTGGAAGTTGCATCCCATTGCTACAGTAAAAGAAAAGATTTTGTACCTTAAGCAGACATTTGATGGTGTTTTTATTTATGGGGACAATGTAGTTTTTTCTAGAGGACAACACTTCCTTATGGAAATCCCTCAGGATTTATTAGTATATGTGTAACTAATTTAATTTTAATTCATACCAATTAATGGAGTTATAAAAGGTTTTCATCATGACAAGGCTCAAAAGACTGGAAGAAAATTAAAGTCCAGTTTTTTGGGGGGTTTTGCATGTGAAATTAAATCAAAGTGTGTGTTTCTTTGTACAATAATTAAATGAAAATATTTATAATTTAAAGATCGACTCTTTAAGATTTTTTAATATAAAATAACTAAGCTTCACAAGATTTTCCTGAATCCATCATCAAGTACTTTTTACATTATATTAACTACCCTAATAAAAAGTTCCTAGTGCATATATTGGTAGTATGGTTAAACTGAAAAACAAAATCTCGTTTGCCTTTAGTTTCTGAATTCTCTTCAGAGAAAATGGTGTTTTGAAAAGTTTATTTCCCCTTCCCTTAAGAATACTCCTTTGAGAATGCTTGGAGCACTAGTTACTGTTGAATTTACATGTTTGGAATTTTTCTTAAAATCTATTTTTCCACTGAAGTATTTCTTTCTACCACATGCTATTATTATGAATACTGGACAGTCCTTTCATATAAAGTTCTGCTCAGAGAATATCAATGGAAGTTTCTTTATAGCCTGCAGGAGTTTAGTAAGTGATTTGAGAAGCAAAAAACCCAGTCCTTCTGGCACAAGAACATCATGATATTTTGCACTGGGTACAATATATCTAGCTAATAGTCAAACAGCACATTCTGGAGAAGGCACATTTAAATGCACCTGTCCTCTGGAAATGGATACCCTGTTCTGTTAAGGTTTGTCTTGACTTCTTTCTAAGGTTTTTAGGATTGATTTGTTTTGAATATTTTACATAAAAGGAAGATTGAACAATAAATTTATCAGATGTACTTGCTTGCATGACTTATTTCAGAGGCTGCCTCAGTTATTTTGTTTAAATGGATGATAAAATGGATACTTGAGAGACAAAAATATGTTTGCTATTAGATGAAAATAAAAATATGAAGCTTACTGACACTGTACAGAGAGGACATCAAGCATTTTTTCCCTGTCTTCTGCTTGTTCAAATTTTAAAAATTATATGTAAGTGTCTTGACCCCTTTTTTTTCTCTCTGAACCCGGAAGAAGAGTCTCTAATACGTTTCTTTAAATTAACCCTGATATTTTGATTTTGTAATTTAGCAGTGGATTTGTTAACAATGATCTTTTCTTAAGACTCATATATTACTATTTAAAATAATTGCTGAATAAACTTTGTAACACTGATTGCAATTTCTGACTATATTTTCCCTAAAGTCTATGAAGAAGAAAGTACAAAAATGACATTCTGTTTTCAGATCTGAAATTACTTGCTTTCTGATCTTAAACACAACATTCAAATTTCTCTGTGTTTCTCTTTGGCCTGCGGTAGAAAGATTTTGAGAAAGATGNTGCGGTCTCTTGGTCTGCTCAGCCCTGAAGAGACTGAGGACAGACCTCAAGGCAGTTTCAACTTCCCCATGAGAGGAGNTTTCAATGCTTCAAATATTTTTTAATTTGTTACATTATCGAATATATGGTTTGATTTACTTTTTTTTTTTAATTAGAAAAATTCTCAGTACTTCACTGAACACATGTTTTTTATCCTGTCTAGTAATAAAATGTATCAAAACTTATTAGACAGTATATATTATATGACAAAATGTTGGGAAAATAAGTTTCATTACTTGAAATCACAGTAATTAACTACCAAAGGAAATGTGAAGTGAATTCATAACACCAAAATTGAAATAGTGAGGACACAGCTAAAAATATTTATGAAAATTTCTTGGGTTTTATTTTTACTTCTTTAAATGACAAAATATTTATTTCAGAATTTTAAAGGAAAGTACACCAAATGATTTATTAAATTGCATAATTGAAATCCAGATATTTTTACATTCATTATAGTCTTAATAGTTTTTTTCTCTCCTTGAAGCCTCTATAAAATTATAAAGGTTGATAGCAGTACTTGTATATGACTTATTGCAATATTGCAACTAAAAACTACAGAAGGTGATCTGAATCACATTCTCAGAAACTACTGTGGTTTTCAGAGTTAACAAGGATAGTGGCATATTCTTAGACATAATTATAATTCTACCTATTCCAGGTTAGCATATTTTAAAAAATAACTATACCATTTCTATTTCCTCCTAATATTTCTTGATATGTCTCATAGCATAGTATTTATTACTTTATTTATTTTAAATTTTTTAGATATTTTTCTAAATTTCTTTAAGATACAACAATATTATAACTGTAATACATAGTTACCTGAACAGAAGCAATTGTCTTGCAGAGTTTCTTTCCTTAAACTTAATGTTTCTTGTATAAAATACTTTAAGATTCTGAGATCATTGCAACTTCAAAGCTTTTAAAACAGTGAATTTATTCTTTGGAAGACGTTTTATTGCACAATGTACTTAGTACAAACTTGATTTAGCCCATTTTGGGCTATCATTGGTAATAACGTTTGCTTAATAAATTTTTAAAGGATTCAAAAACAAAACCATAATTAGACAGTAACACAAAAAGCATATCCCCAAAATAGTCTTTTGACAACTCATGTACAGAGTGCTTTACATTATCTCCCTGTTCATTAATTTTATTCTCAATAATAAAAATGTAGGTCATCATAAGATGTTTGCCTGAGGGTAAATTAATTTCTTTTCTCTCTCTTGTGAAAAAGGTTTTGATTCAGCTTTTTCAAACTCCAGAAATATGAATTAAATAACGTTTTTCTTCAGCATCCTATGAGCTGCATTTACGGTCCCTAAATCAGAGATTTGCTCCAGGTTGCTTGNGGCCAGGAGCTGAACTCAGTGATCTTTGTGGGTGCCTTTCAACCCAGCTTATTTTGTGATTGTGTTCAATCTGGTCATCATAATACTTTTCACAGTATTACAGACCAAAGCTTTTGTTCATATATGGGCTAAATATTGGTACAAAAATACAGAAAATTTGTCATGTTTTTGAATTTTTTTTGAAATCAGAATCAATAGAGACTGTGCCTTTAGACTGTTGCTCCCCACATCCAAAAGCTTCATATTTATTCACACAACAAAACTGGATTTTAGAAATTGTCTCTCTTTATAAATATAGATTTTTCTGTAAAAGACCTCAAATTAGTTATGAATAGGACTTGGAATTTTTTTTTCAGATAATAATAGCTTATCTTCAACAGCATAGCACAACAGAATCATAGAATCATAAAGTCATAGAATAGTTTGGGTTGGAAGAGACCTTTAAAGTTCATCTAGTCCAACATAACTGTCACGGACAGGGACTAGATTAGGTTGCTCAGAGCCTCTTACAATCTGATTTTGAGTGTTTTCAGCAATGGAACATCAACAATGGAACATTACCATCTCTGGGCAACCTCTTCTAGTGTCTTATCCCTCTCTTAAGAAAAAAATATTTCTTTATTATAACTAGCCTGAATCTAGCATCTTTTAGTTTAAAATAATTGCAAACTTTTCCACAGGCTCAGCTAAAAACAATATCTCCCTTAAAGTCCCCTTCAGGTACTGGAAGACTGCTATATGATGTCCTGAGAGCCTTCTCCAAGCTGAATAACCAAACATTCAGCACAGGTTTTCTCAAAATGGATGCTCCAGGCTTCCCTATGGCTCCAACAGGTCCATGCTTCTTACCAATAAAAATATATGCAGGTGCTGCACAACCTCCAGTACCTCTTTGAGCTCTGTCTTGATCCTGTAAACGTGAGGTTAATGAGAAACATGACTAAGGATTTCCAAGGATCCCAGCTTTATTCATTACTATTTGGAAATCAAAAATGCTTCCTCCTGTATTAAGTAGTTTGAGTTATTTTGATCTTTAATATCAGGCAGATAAGAAAACTTTTTCAGGAAAAACCAAAAGACAAAGGGTTTAGATTAGATATTAGGAAGGAATTCTTTACTGAGAGGGTGGTGAGGCACAGGAACAGGTTGTCCAGAGATGTTGTAAAGGTGTTTAATGCCAGGTTGGATGAGGTCTAAAACAGCTGGTCTGGGGGAAGGTGTTCATGACAGGTGGGTTAGAATTAGATGACCTTTAAGGTCCTTTCCAGCCTATTCTATGACTTGATCATTCTATAATTGTTTTGAGGCTGTAATGAAGACAAGGTGGATGAGAAAATAAACCAAATTCTTTTGATTGCTTGTTGTCTACTGCTTAAGCTAGTTCTGTTCTTAGATGTTCAAAACAATATTATTTTTATTTCTTTAGGAATTAAGGACTAACATATATATGAAAATGTGAACACGTATGAAACCTTTAAAAGATGCTCTGTACTCTTGGAGCAGGATAAAAATAATAATCACAATGTCACTCTCTTTTATTATGAGAAAAATCTTTTTCTGCTGTACATAATCATGTGAAAAAGTTTTCAGAACGGTACTTTTCTATAATAATTACATCCTATAAAAGTGAGACTAGTACATTATTTTGCATGATAAATTAAATTCTTCTTTTTGAAGGCAAAGATTCAATGCCTATCTTAGACAAGGTAATGGGAAACACAAAAGAATTCTTAAGCCATCAGTCCCCTGAAGGAAAAATATTTCTTCTAGAAAACTCCTGATTTCTGTTCTAGATTTTTTTATTACTTGCTTTAAAATTATCAAGCTTGCGGGAAATCTTCATTTCAAAGCCTATTCTACAGTTTCAGAAAGTGCTAAGAACAGTTTCTTACTAGCCAAAGTGAATTTGTTCTATGCTTTTTTTGTCAATTTCCTTTTTTTTTTCTGTGTTACTGTTACTGTCACCCTAAACTGTTCTTTAATTTTGTCCTCACAGAATCACTTAACAGTATTAACTGAGCAAAGGATCTTGGCTTTATCTTCACACATGGGAAAGTCTGTTCAGCGTTGGTCTGGCATGGCAGTATGCCAAGATGGTAGGGAAGAGTCTGTATTGATTACACGTCACAGAGGCTTTTCTTTCAGCAGAGAAAGGAGAAGAGTTCATCTTCATTAAACTTAGGCAATGTTTTAATACGAACAAAATATTAGCTTTCTCTTTCATTTGACCATGATGGACAGAAAGTAGAGGAATAAACACATATAGCCCAGAGAAATGAGGCTTACAAGAAGCACAGTGTATGGTAGTTCTCAGTACCACTGTAATGGTTATGGCTATTTTGAGAGAACAATTACATGAGATGAGCAGGGATTGCATGATTTTCTATATAAAGGAAACATATATATATATATATATATTACATAGTTTAAATAATTTAAAAGACTTTTCCAAAGAAGCACATACTATAATTCTAATTCTATTGTTTTCAGAAAAAGTTCAGATTAAGTGCCAGTAGAAATAAACAAAATTCTAAGTGTATACAAGGGCATGTTCAACCACATTTGACACCACTATTTAAAAACTGTTGGTAAGCTTTATGATGCCTGTATGAAGCTTGTTTTTATAACAGTTTTAAGGTCAGACTCAGCACTGTTTAAATGCAATCCTATCCCAGGCTACTTCAACAAATTTAGTTGTCTGGCAGGCTCAAACAATTTGTTGAATTACAACTTCATTTTTAAGGCACCTGAGTGGAAGACTCCAAACAATATATTTCTTGACATTGTGAGACTGCAATTGAAATCATGGAACAGTGTGAGACTGGATCCCTGCTATCATCCTTCAAAACATTCCACTCCAAGAGCACTTTAGGAGAAAATAGGAAAACAGCTTTCTCTTCCACATAAATAGATCAGAGTCAAAAAAAGTTTGGTAGGTATGGTGGGATTGATAATTACAGATTTTTTTAAAAACAGCTGGGGACTCAAAAATTGTTCTATATGACATGCATTGTGGCTACAAATCCTGGTGAACTCAGTGAGCAAAAGAAAAAATGCATTAATTTCTTAGGGAGTTCATAGAAAGGACAACTTGAACTGCAAAACCCATGGGAAATGTCAGGTTGCAAATTCTTGAGGCCAGAAGACTTTAACAGGACATAAATAACTGTATTTATTTTTTCTTTCTAAAAACATGACTGTACAGTATGTCTTTGACAGACATCAGACTGTGGACAATGTGGTAAACCCTAGCACTTGCAAACACAGAAATTTGCATCAGATTATGAATTAAAACATTCAATATCTTTCCAGAAATTTGAAGCATATATGAATAATTTGCATACCTATGGCCGGTTTCAGCAGCAGCAGATTTAGTCCCAAACAAAACATTCTTTAACTTGCCTAGTTAGTGGAACATGAATTCACATTTTTCACCATTATCTGCTGTGTGTTTTTGAGACCCTTTGCTGTGGATCCACCAGTGTTTTAGAACAGTCACAATGACTTGAGCTTAAACATTTAGGGATGCAAACATAAAAAAATATGTCCTTTTTGTAATAAAAAACCCTTAATTTTTCTTAGAACTTTAAATGGAATCTGCATATATTAATAGTTTGCTACTGGCTTGCTATAATACATGCCGGCTGGTTATTTGAATCTGGTCTCTCTGGAGAGTTAAAATGGAATAAAGTTACTATTACACCGTACATTGTAAAATTATTCTTTTACTAGATGGCCCACAATGTTTCCCACTAGGATAACTGATATGGAAGATATAGGGCTTGGTATTCCCATATCTTCATGAACAAGAAAGTTGCAACAAAGAATAAGTGATAGGTGAACTTCTTTGTGCAGAAGCTGGAGAGATTCAAAAAACAGGGGAGTTCAAGGTAAAACACATAAACAGGTATGAATACATCACAAAGAGAAGTATTGACGGGAGAAACTAATAGGGTGGTGATTGGCTACAAGAAAAGGAAACAAAGGAAAATAATAATAGAAAACTCTGACAATGGCTAAAAGAAACATCTTAGAGTAAATCATTATGATAGCGTATTGGCCATGCACACTTCCCTTTTCAGAAGTAATGGATAGTGAGATTAAAAAGGGGTATATAGCAAAAAGCTACTAAAAGGCAAGAAGAGACAAGAAGAGAAAGAACATTTTTTTAAAATGTGACCAGAGATACAATGGCCTGACCATGACACACTTGAAGTGTGTCTGTTTTCTGTACCTTTAGTATAAAAACTTCAGATGGAGGAGGTGTTTTTGTATGGTCTATCCCATACTGAGCTGAATTGTGCCTATTTCTGGACCTGGAATGCTGGAACCTAGAAGAGAAGAAATAACATGGAATGGAATGGAACGGAATGGAATGGAATGGAATAGAATACACAATAGTCTAGTCCCACTGCCCAAGCTACTCAGGGCTGACCAGAAGTTAAAGCATATTATGAAGGGCATTATCCAAATGCCTCCTTTTAAGGCAGTGACAGGCACTGTTCTTTTTTGAGCAAAGGAAAACCAGTGAGAGGCTCCAAATCAGAAATACAATTTAATAGGAGGAAAAGAAAGAAGTAAAATAAAGAATACAACCTGACACTCTGTTAGTTTAGGTGATGGTAGCAGTCCAGATGAAATGGTCTCATTGAAGCAGTGATTCCGTAGAAAGGTCTGGTAGCTCCTGTCCTCTGGGAGTCCAGTGGGTAACTGGTCCTGTGCTGTCCCAGATCCTGGATTATATCCAGCTGGGAATGCTTGGCTCCTCCCCTTGGGGGGAGCATCTCACAATGGGATGACATCATTCCATGAGTCATGCGTTGGGTCCTTGATGACCCATTGAACAGAGATGGCTTCCAGAGGGAGTTATCTATGAGCCATGCAGCACAGCATTGATGGGCCCATTAACAGAAGATAAGAGAAACACTGCCCCACCCGGTTTCAACAGCCCATGAAGATGGTGATGGAATACATACTTTGGGCACATCTTACATTTTAACCTAGGACAGGCACTAAGCACCTCTCCATGAAGACTGTGCCAGTGTTTGACCACTCTCTTGTCCTTTGAGAAAGTCAACAGCCTGTCTCAGTTGAATATCATCAACAAATTTATTAATTGTTCATTCAATTAAGACAAAGAAATAAATTATAAACATCTTGAACAGAACTGGTCCTAGAATTGAATCCTGAATAGCTACTCAGGGACATGAGTAAAAATTGGAAATCAGTATAATTGAACCACAGAGAGTATAAATCAAAAATATAGTAAACAAAAGAGGTTTTTTAAAGAAAGTACAGTCTATTATTCTACCAGGAAAGTATAAGGAGGTGAAAAAAAAGAGCAAGGAAACTCAAGAGAACAGCTTCAGCAGAAAGGGTCAGAAAACCTACTCTTTGTGGCAGCTGGTTTCAGTTTCCTCTCACTCCATTGACTCTCACCATAGAAGGGAAAAATGTGAGGGAGTCCATGGACAAAGGGGAATATGCCATATGTAGTACAAGAAGAGCTTAGAAAAGCATTTGATACAGGGCCTGAGGAAATCTGGCTTCAAAGAACAACTTGAAGTCGTCTGGATGTGAACCAGTCTTCTATGAACTGAAAATTGCCTGAAGGGCAAGGCAGAAGAGTAAAAGAAAAATGTGTGTCTGTGCTGCCTGGTGTATGAAAGCAGTACATTATCTGAAGTCTCTTATGCTATTAAACTAGGATTGACGACAACAGAAAGGGAAATAATACCAACAAAAGGAGGAGTAGAGGTCAAAAATGTCTAACATTGAAGAAAACCACACAGAATGCATTCCAAAGTGTATCTACTCTAAGAGCAGTGATTGACAGTGGTTGCTGTACATAAGTTAATGGAGATGTGCTTACAGCAGTGTGAAAACCATTAATTTGACACCATGTCATAGAAATGGTGAAGTTTTCTTATACTGTTCTATATGTAGACATATAGTCCAAGGCATGTTCTACATGTAGGTTTTACAACCAAAGGCAAAAAACTGGCTACCACATTTCTCATCCAAACTAAGTATATATTAAGTACATTCACTAAAGAAAGATGGACAGGATATGAAAAAATTACATGTAAAACAATTAATTTCCTCTGTATTCAAGAGTAGAGTATTGGGTATTAAAAATCAAACCAAAGAGGAAATGGCAGAATGACCACCTCACCTGGTACATTCTGTTTAAGCAGACAAATTTTGACAAAAAAAAGTGTTGAAAGAAAATTACAAAGATAATATATGTTCTGCCTGCCCTAAAACCGTACATCAGAGGGTACTCAGTCTGTCCTGTGAGAGATAGTCCCTAACCAATGGAAGATTTGCAGATCTTTGCAATAAACTGTAAGGACTCGGTGTCAATCCTGGTATCCGCATAATGAAGCTACTTTATTTTATTACCTTACATTTGGGCCTAACTGATTCACAGAACTGTCCCAGATTAAAGTTGTGATTTTACATTGATTTAGCTAAACCAATGTAAAATTGACAACATTATGTTTTAATCTTGTGTGTAGGATTTACCTCTTAAAAAAGTTTATAGGCACAAGTGAAACAAATGCAGACAATCTAAGCTGATTTAAACTATAAGAAAACCCATTTGTTTCTTGCATTGCTTCTGCTACCTATTCTAGTTCTGTTCAATCTTTTTCAATTGGACAATTTCAGTGTGAATTTTACCGTTGTTTTCAAGCCAACAAAATTGTGCCTGTATTGTGAAAAATAATTTTAGTAGTTAAAACTCTTTTCCACTAAGGTCAGTGTTTTCAAATGCTACTAAAAATATTTTTTTGATGATGATGATTTCACTAGTCTCTCTTGATCGTATCAGATGACACCATTCTCATTCTCTTTATTTAATATACTGAATACATAACTGACTACCAGCATTCTAAACACTTTGATATGAAATTTATATTAGAAACTAATTTGTGGTTTGGAAGAAAGTGATTTGTTTCCACATATTAATCTAAATGCATTTCTCCTCTAATAATTTTGTGTTTATTTGGGCAAAATTTTTGAACTGTGGTTAGCTGTTCTCTCTAAGTGCACCCCACACTGAAACGAAAAGTGCCATTTCATCACACATTTCATCATTCCATCATCCAGCTGGGGACAGTCACCAGTGGTGTCCCTCAGGGGTCTGTGCTGGGGCCAGCTCTGTTCAATATTTTTATTGATGACATGGATGAGGGAATTGTGTCTGTCATTAGTAAATTTGCAGACACTAAGCTGGGGGTGTGTGTTGATCTTTGGAAGGACAAAGGGCTTTGCAGAGAGACCTGGAATGGTTGGATGGATGGGCAGAGTTCAATAAGATGCAGTTTAATAAGGCCAAGTGCTGAGTCCTGCACTTTGGCCACAATAACCCCCTGCAATGCTGGAGTCTGGNGTGCTGTGTCCAGTTCTGTCCCCTCAGTTTAGGAAGGACATTGAGACGCTTGAGCACATCCAGAGGAGGCAACGAGGCTGGAGAGGGGATGGGAACACAAACCCTGTGAGGAACGACTGAGGGCACTGGGGATGTTCAGCCTGGAGAAAAGGAGACTCAGAGGTGACCTTATCACTCTCTACAGCTCCTTGAAAGGTGGCTGTCGTCAGGAGGGGGTTGGTCTCTTTCTCCAGGCGGCAACAAACAGAACAACAGGACACAGTCTTAAGCTTAGCCAGGGGAAATAGAGGTTGGATACAAGGAAAAAGTTTTTCACAGAAAGAGTGATAAAATACTGGAATGGTGCCCAGGGAGGTCGTGGAGTCACCATCCCTGGATGTCTCTAAAAAAAGACTGGATGTGGCACTTGGTGCCATGATCTAGTTGAAGTGTTAGAGCATGTGTTGTACTCAATGATCTTGAAGGTCTTTTCCAACCTAGAAATTCTGTGATTCTGTGATATGTCCCTAAGATGACATTATGATCTTTTCCCAGAGAGTTAAATTAGTGGAACACTTGCTCTCCAGAGAATTAGGCTCAGGTGGTTGGCAGTCTGCAGAAGATGACATGGGAACTGAGATCAGTAGAGCAAACCCTACAAAGAACACTGACTACAGAAATTTGAGGACATTTATCTAGTGTTTTAATATTTTCTTGTATTTTTACATGCTAATAATTCAGTTTGGTTAAATTCTGAGCTTAGAAGCTTTTCAAAGTTTTACTAAGGTTATGCCAGATACTTGAGTTCTAGCATCCTTGAGTGTGGGACCTGAGTCCTAGAGTTTTGTGTGGGTACTGTTGTTTAGACCTTCATTTACTTGCCTTAAGCTCATATTCCAAAGTGGCCAGGAATGGATTTGGTGACATCAAAATAAATTAATATCTGACTGTGTTCTTACACCTAAATATTCTTGCTCTAAAACATGTGCACCTTTTTAGCATGCCATTTAATTGTGGATTGACTTTGCTGAAGATGTGCACCATAGAGTCACTCACTCCCCTCTCCCAGCAGAATGGAGGAAGAAAGGAGAATAAAAGCAAGAAAAATTTGGGATCAAAATAAAACAAAAAATAAAACCCCCATCATTTTAATAAGTGAATGGTAAGTGGAAGAAGAAGGATTAAAAAGTAAGCAAGAGATGCAAAAGCAATCACTCATAATCTCATTTGGTCCAACTGATGCCTAATGAGTTTCCAAAAAAAGTAGGTAAGCATACCTTTTCTTCCTTTCAATGCTACTCATGATATTATATATTGTAAAATATCTCTCTGAATATTTTGAGTAATCTGTGCAGTTGTGTCACCTCCCTGCACACCCTCTCCTCTCCAATCTATTAACTGTAGGGTTAGAGTGAGATACCAAAGCAAACTTGATGCTGTGTAAATGCTGCTTTGATCACAAATCTAAAATACATCATCCAAGCTGCTGTGAAGGAGATTAGCTCTATTCTAACCAGGTCCAGTACAAATACCTAAATGAACCCTACATTTTAAAATAGGCAATATTTCTTCATTTGCTCAAGGAAATAGAATGAGTAAATAAAAAAAAATATAATATAAAAAATAAAATACACTTCCTGTACAATAATTTGTAAATAGTCTCTACTTTATAGACTATTTACATAATGTTACCTTTTCTCTTTGTTGTAGTAAAGGCCTTTTTTGAAGGATATGATCAGGTCATATTACCAATTGATTGTAACACAGTTGAGACAAACATTTTTTCATCCATAACCTGCATATAGGAATGGACAGTCATTTCACTGCTCAAGGCTCTTCATGCAACACCTTCTAATACTTAAGCTTTCTACATTAATATATCTTTTGCACATTCTCCTAAGCAGGCATTTCAAAGTAATGTCCTTTGTATTAAACTGGAAATGAGTCTTCAGGATGCGTCCTTTTCAAACATTTCAAGTTAACCAACAATTAAAATTCGGTTTTCCCCTATACACCAGATTTATAACTAAGTGATATTCTACAATCTTTCTTTTGAGTCAACAAGCAGGTTTCACTTTTATGCCTAGGTTTAAAAAAAACACTGCAAACACTGCCTGTGATTTTTGACTGGATGGGCTTGCTAGTCCCAGACGTGAAACTGCAGTGCACACTGAGTGCACTAATGACTAAGCAGCTTTATAATAATCTTTCCTTTCAACAGCCAGTCTTCACTAGGTTTTATTTTAATTGCTTCATTAAAATATTTCAAAGTCCATCTGAGAATCTCATCTGTTCACCCTTAAGACTTCTTTCAGAGAAAACTGATTCACTTCCCTTCTGATTTCCTGTCATGAGAGAGAATTATGTAAATGCGATGAAAAAATAATTGATTGCAGAGCTGCAAACTAGTGGGAATTTGTGGAGAACACAGGCTGAGATATCTGAGGGACATGAAATAATAGTGACTGCAGGCATAAACAGAGACAGGGAATAAAGACAGGGTTCAATTTCCATTAGCGGGTTAATCTCAGCAGGTACTTTTGTATTTATACAACCTCTATATTTGGCAAGGAGAGAAAAATTTAGGCAACTTTAATCAGGAGTGAAAAAAATCATTTTCTGCTTGATTGAAAAAATGCAATATTTAATTATCCAAATTATTTACCATTTACCATTCACTTACCATTCACTTTGGAAAATGATCTTCTAATTATTAACTGTGCAAAATACTGAAATTATTTATAGTATATTCAAATACAGCTGATTTAGCTGATTTAATAAAATAAGAAACTAATAAAAAGTAGTCCTAATACTGAGAAAGATTTATTTATGAAAGGACAGTATTTTCACAAAGCATTCAGAATCAACTATTACTATTTATATAAGAGAATAATAATTGATATGAATTTATGATGATTTTGAGACAGTAGCTGGTACCCAGGCAGCTTGAAATAAATATTCTGAAATTTCAAACACTCACTTGAAACTTAATTTTAATTTTAAAAAAAGAGCAGTTTGGATGGTAGAATTTTAAATATAGCAGCAAAGAATTTTTGTCAGAAGAAAAATTTCATTCTTGTTTGCAAATCAAAATTATTTAATATAACTTTGGTATTTTGGATGCATGTTGAAATATGTGGGATTATTTGAGGCATTGCAAAAAGCATATCTGGTTAGGAAAAATATTAATTATTTTTGTGGTTTTCTCTTCTGTCCTATTAATAGAAGTGAGGCTTAGAGTAATAAATCACCATGCCTTGTTGTTTAATTCATTTAGATTTATGTAATGTGAACATTAAGTTTATATATATGATATGTTAATGTAATTTTTGTTTTCTCATCCCATCTACTTTTTTTTGGTTTCATGTCCATTGACTCCACAATAAATAAAAATGTCAGTGTTACTCACAAAGGGATTTTTTATTTTAATTGGAGAGAAACTTTTGCAAAAAATTGAGATTTATGGTGTTTTCTGAGACTGGTTTGGCATGTATTTTATTTAATCTGTTTATTAGAGAAGTTCCAGACAGAAGTTTCCCACTGAGAAACTTCTGCCTACAGGAATTTGCTACAGAAATATTTTTAACTGATCCACATACTAGGACTAGGTTTGTTGGGGTTTTTTAATAAATGGAAAGCTGAGACTGTTCATTATTGATGGCTGTAGCCTCTAGGTCTGCTTTAAGGGGTTATTCATAAATTGGTTTGCTATCTACTCACTCAACTCACATATACAGTTTCAAATGAACACAGTCATTTGTAGTTCTGCCATAGTTCTGTCCTCTATTAAGGTCTCTTAACTGAGCCCTTGCTCATTTTTCTGTTCTGAGGCAAGTATGAGAAACTTTTTTTTCCAAATCAAGTCTTTCGGTCTAAGGTTCTAAACCTGGTTTTGTGTTTCATCAATTTATTCTTTAATAACTAAATACCTGTAGGCATAATAACTATTACCAAGGCAACAGAGATATCCATTTACGTTATTTCCTGCTTGTTTTTTCACCAGCCCTACAGGATTTGTATGACATGTGACCACAGATATGTTCTTTATATCCTGATAATTAAATGCATTTTTGGGAAATAAAGCTGTGTTTCTCTCTTCTTACACTTGAGGTCACGTCTGACCTTTTACTGATAGGGAGACAACTCAGCTGACTTGGTTGCATGCATGGGGGCAGGAATATTGTTTCCAGTTGACTGTTTCAGCAGTTACTACCTGTCATGAATGTTGTGTCCTGCACGTGTCCATCCCTGTACAAGAGCTGTGCATAAAGACCCCTCACTTTGTGAGTCGTAGTGATGACAGGAATCAAAATGGCTCGAAAGAACTTTATGAACCTAATCTAGACAAAGATGAAAGAACTTCCGATTCTTCCAAGGCTACATGATGAAAATTTGGTTCTTGGTCATCTAAATGATAAGTTTTGGAATTTATGTCACTTGTTGCAGCAGATACGTCATATAAGAGCCACCCAATTGTAATTTAATGAATTCATTTAGAATGAAAAAGACATTTATGCTATTTAGTTAATTGCTAAATTTTAATGTTAAGTAGGAGATATACAAGTGAATCAAAGCAAATGGATGCATGTATTTAATTTACATCTTCAACAATATTTTAAATGTAATTCTAACATTATTAGTAAATTTGCTCCATAATACACATTTCTTAGTATTTTTCTCCTCAAAACATCAGCTATTTGCTGGTAAATATCCTTCTATATCTAAAATTAGGAGCTCTAATTATAACTTCTGCATCTTTGATGAGAAAAATCATTTTAACTGAGCATTAATTGTGATTAATTTATTCATTGATGCTTCTATCATTTAAATTCAATGCACCTGTTAAAATGTAAATAAACATTCAAATATAGCTTTTTATTCATTTGCTTTATTTAAGTGAAAAAAATTCTAATCAGTAATCATATTTCTTATTTATAAGATTTCTAATGAGAATAATATTATTTTTTTCAGTAAAAGCTAGTCACAAAACCACTAAGAGATACAAATTTTTAGGTGCAGATAAACAGATTAAATATACATCAGTTGTAGATAGGCTACCACCAACTTTTGTTTATGATCAGTATGGAAATAGCAAAAATCTTTTTGAAAAACCCAAACATTGATTTTAAATGGATTTTATATGGATGAGATATGGATTTTCCTTGTTCTTTCATGCAGTAGAATTTTTTCAGCTTTATAATCCTATTGCCTAGGTAAAAATACCCAATAGCTCAGGTACTCACCTGTTCCAACATGTGAAACAAGCCCGGCACCAGCTATGAGAAACAGTTTATTTAAAAAATTACTCCTGGTTATTTAGGGCCACCGCAGAGCTACATACAGTGTATCCACCTATAGCTGAAAAGGAAGGAGATCTGCTAAATATATGCACATTTTTTCCTAAGCAACCTCACAAAAGCTAACCTGGGGTTCACATGGTTTTTGGCGATGACCAAGGTTTCATTCAATCATGATTCTGCCGGCCAATTAGGCAGGGTTTTGCAATCCAAAAATGTTAAATTATTTAAAAAATCCCTGATGTGCAAAGGTGCAAACTTTCTAAGCATTTTCCAAGTGCTTTAAGTAGTTCTGAATTTGGTGCAGAAGGAAGTCCTTAAAGATTTTTTGCTTATTCCTACTGCTCACTGCTAGGAGAGAAGATAAAAACACAAAATACATGAGCAAATGACTGACTAGACTTCTTCCTGTCTATAGCATTACAGCCAGAAGCCAAAGCAGTGTTCGAAGTGAATAAGCAGGGGGAGTTATAGGAGGAGTTACTGCCATTTAAAACCAGTAGCTGGGAATTTCGATGACTTTTCTCTCCATGCCTAAGGGGACAGGAGCAGGGTTACATGTTCAGGGTTACAAATTCCTTCTCCCAAAGTGATAAGGACTGGTCAAGAGTCTCAATACAGAGAACTGAACCTGTGGCACTGTCTGGTTTTCAAACAACAACAATTAAAAAAAAATAAAATACTGCTGGTTGGTTGGTTGGTTGATTTGTGGTTTTTGGTTTTTTCATTTGAATGAAATCCCTGCTCTTTGTTTGTTATAATTTTTACCTGCATGCTATTAATTATTTTAAAATTTTAAGATGACTTCTTAAAACTTACAAAAGCAACGGCAGCATCCCAATGGATTCTATGAATTTTTGCACATTAAGAACATGTTCATTGTACAAACAGAAGAGAATTATGACAATGGAAAAAAAGTAAAAAGCCTTTCAAACCAAGAACTTCACTCTGGTAACATAACTGAACTACTGAGCAAATAAAAAAGCGTCCTTTTACCATCATTATCTGAATGACTCGTTAAAATTTGATGATTCAGTAGCTGAAAATCCTGAATAATACACTATGTTAAAAATGGTCAACATTCATAACAAATCTACTTTGTGCAGGACACTTACTGAAGCTTATAAGTTGATCCTGTAAAAGCTGATGATCTCTTACATCTCTCACCCTTCTTGGTATCTTTCACAAAATTCACTTACTAATGGTGTTAGAAAGTTTGAAGCAAAGACACAGCTCTCCTGACCCTGGCCTGACGTGCTTTGAAGTGCATCATAATTAAATTAACAGTCAATACTTAAACTTAGTTTTACACATTTTACACATTTTCTTGAAGAGATCTTAATATTTAATATTCATTCAATGAATATGCATTAATATTCACTAACATGCATTTAATATTCAAATGCAAACAGCACAGAGATTCTGAGCAGAATTTGTGGCCCTTCCATACTCTGCTGTTGACCACCACTAGTCATACCAGGGTAGAACATAGAAACTCCAGCCATCAAAGTCTGAAATTTGGCAATCTCCGAATTCAGAATCAAATTAAGAAAGCAGAATTTTATATGATCTACTCTTTAAGCATCTGCCAACAATCACAATTTCCAAACAAATGTGGATTGATATCAAATAAATTAAATGTAAATAATAATTCATCTAATAAAAACAATTTTAATAGTTTGTTGCTTTTTTTATGTTATACAGAAGACAAAATGGTAATGACAAAAGATAAAACGCATAGTGACCTGAAGTTAGCAGAAGCAATGGCAGGGAAGAGACTAGCAGTCTGAGTGTGTATGACACAGTCAAGGATTAAGTTTTGGCCACAAACTTCTCTAACCAAGCTGGGAGAAATTACAGCTTTTCTTTTTTGAAACCAAAATGCTTAATGTTTTTAAATTATAGGAAACTTTGAGAATTATCCATTAGTACAATTTGAAATCACCTTCACACCTTCACATACAACCCCCAAAGAGAAATTGATTTGAAAATTTTTCACCTTTCATTTCACATTACCTCTCTGATTCTACAGTAACAGAGTTCTTCACAAGCATCTTGAAACTAAATTGTCACATATTTTTGCTCCTTGAAATTTGCCCCCAAATGTACAAGAGCAGTGATTTGAACAGAATAAAAGTTTTCTGAATTTATAGTTGTAGTCACAACTTGAGTCTTTGCAGAAGGTCAAAATGAAAATTAACATAATGAATACTTAACAAACTACAGCAGCTCTTTGACGTATTTTAAGACAATCATCATTAACACAAGTCTAGACCAATTCATGTCAGCTCTTCACAACGAGTCCCTGGCAGAAGATTTTTCTGCAAATAGTACTTGTCTACACACAGGAAACAAACAAACAAACAAACAAACAAAAAAAATCAACCTATTAATTTGGTACAGCAGCATGTGGATGAAGGAACTTAAACATATGAAAAAAAACTAGGTAAGTTTCTGGTATATATGCAGTGTTTTATCATTAGACAAAAAAGTACTAAAGTATGAAATCCACTGAAATGAGCAAAGTCTTAAAAAAATACCATCTTTCTTGCAGCAATTATCAAGTTTTATAAGAACCAAGCTCCTGAAATACTGAAAATATGAAAGGTAAATTCCACTTTCCTTAGCACATCTCATTTCTAGCATCATCACTTACATTATTATTGTCAGTTTCCTACTTTGTAAAGCCAGGACAGTGAAAAAGATCATTTGAGAGGAGCTTCAAAGAGGTATACAAATTTTATCTCCAGAACACAATTTTTAGAAAGACTAATCGCATTCTCTCTATTTCATACAAAATAAACCACCCAAGAGTAACAATATATTTTACTGGTTTTCCAGTTCAAATGCTGAAAATTCTTGTAAGCCACAGTAATAAAATTTCTGGTGTGCAGGATGCCAGAAAAAGATGAAAAATACTGAAAGACACAGTAGAAAATTATTGCAGCAGTAACAAATACAGAAGTTATTCCTGTGTTATTTATCAGCACACATCTGTATAAAAGCCCTTGAATTTTGAGACCAGGGATTGAAGAACAGCAGGGAGGCAATTCTCCATCCTGCTCCTCTGGAGAAGGCTTCTTGGTATTTAGTTTCTCATGTAAAGGAAACAAATTAGAAACTTGTCCAATTTCCAGGCAGCATTAAAACAGCTGGCCATGAGGATATCACCAATTGTGGAAATGTTATAGGTAGCAATCTTTCCTCCTATAGTCAAGGAGTAACAAATTGACTTTTGAAGTGATTTTGAAGGCCCCTGAAGAAGCAAAAAAAACCAAAAAATCTTGTAAAACTGGGTTAAAACAGTTTCACTCAGTGCTCTTATATCATGTGAACTTGAGACACCAAGCCTCAGCGCATGCACATTGTTACAGTGTGTAGTAATC
>VWYP01010917.1:118736-185920 GCA_013400435.1 Pycnonotus jocosus | reverse complement strand
TGATCATATTTTTGTTTGATAATGATCAGAAAAGAGGTATTTGATTATAAAGTCTATTATGAGATTGTATTATATGTGTTCCAGTATGTAGTATGATAAATTATTATCCTTTCCATATATTTTTATTGCATTATGTCATACATATTTTATTAACATTAATGTATGCAATTGTGATATAAATAATGCCTTATAATGCATTGTGTTTATTAGGGCACAGACTTTAATATAAGTTATGGCAGGACATGGTGCCTGTATTTGCATATTATTTGAAATCTAATCAGAGACAAAAAAAACTAAAAATAAGAGCAAGGACTTTTTTTTTTTTTTTCAGCAAGCCCTTAATTTCAACTCATTAAATCAATGGAAGTTTTGCCATATCCTTGAGTAAAATAGGACAAAAGGTGGGGGCTTTAAGATCAAAAAGGATAGATTTAGATTATTAGGAAGGATTTCTTTTCTGTGATGGCGACAAGAAACTGGCACAGGTTGCCCAGAGAAGTTGTGGATGCCCCAGTCCTGGAAGTGTTTGAGGCCAGGTTGGATGGGGCTCTGAACAACCTGGCCTATGGAAGGTGTCCTTGTCTGTGTCAGGGGTGTTGGGACAAGATGATTTTTAAGATCCCTTCTAACACGAACTATTTGTGAATCTTGGATTCTATGTGGCTTTTTACATGCATTTTGAAATCCATAAAGTCCTAAATTCTGAATAGAGAGATTATATTATAATTATCTGCCTTTCCCCCCCTGAGTATTTGTATTAACCCATACAGTTCTCCTTAATTTAAATTACTTATTTCAGTTCCTTATTAGGTTTTTTTTCGTGGGTTTGATTCTTTTGTTTGTCTTTTGTTAGGGGCAGAAATAAATCGTGAAAAAGAAATGGAAACATTTATTCTCAAATTCATTGTATCTGATATATTCAGCATTTCTAACGCACTGATTTTTTCCATGTTCAGCTATAAAATCTAAGCCAGAAGACATAAGGCTTCTTTAGGGGAAAAAAAAAAAAAGACAATCGAAACAGAGAAAGACTTTTACATGAGCAGCAAGCTCAAATCTTAATTACCTGTAGACATCCACAGATAGTTTCAGACATTCCCAGAGGTGAAGAGGGGTTGTTCAAGTCACCTTCCTGTAATTATATGAAGACAGGAGTGGAAACCATTGACACATGGCAAATGAAACCGATCTTGAAGAGCGCATTGTTATAAAGAATCAGTGAAGTATGCACCACTAGGCTTTGACCTTCATGCAGCAGGAGGCAATGAAACAAAATTCTTTGATTTAGGAGAGTGTGTTTTATAAAAAAAAGAATTGGATAATTTATGAATCACAGAGGGCCAGGATTGCAGCTGGCACTGCATGGGTGCACAAAAAGTTAAGAGAAAGTGCTAAGGGGACTTCCCTCTCCTTACCTCACTTCTTGGTCCTTGGACTTTGTGGATGTGAAGGTTTCAGTGGAGATAAAGAACTGGAGACCCAAAGGAGTGCAGAAAAGAGTAGTAGTGCTTTCATCTTTTGGGCTAGCGACAGAGCAGGGTCAGTGGGGAAACAGTACAGTGGAAGGGAAAAAAGGAATATATCACCTTTACTTTAAATGCTTTAACAGAATATTTTCAGTCCCCATGGGCTCCCTAAATTCCTGCCCCATCTTAACCCAAACCTAGACTATCTCTGATGGCATATGTTCAATTCTACATTTCAAAATGGGCTGCAGCCTTCTGACTGTCTCTGAACTACAAAAGATAGCTAAGGAAATGAAACCTGCTTTCAGTAAACCTAAATTTTCAGGATACGGTTTAGATAATTTGAAAATCAATGAATCAGGCAAGATGAACAGCTAAAATCCGACCCTGACCAAAAGGTACCAGCTGCCTTTTGCTTTCATTCCCTAGCACCTATTCAGTTCCATCTCTGTCTCCTGAGTACAATGTTAAGGTGTATTTCAGATTCTCTTGCAGATCTCTTGGAGTGGACCTCCCACAGAGCACCCGTGTTTTCTTCCAAGGTTGTCCCAGTACTTGTGAGCAACAGTAAATCAAGGATAGACTGGAAGTTTCTGGCTCTAAGTCAGGAACAACAATTTTCAAGACTGTTCCATTCTCCTTGGTTTAAATGTGAGCTTGCAGAGACTTCCAGAGGCTTGCAGACTTGCAGCAGAGTAGCACTGGGCTGGGATCTGAGCAGAGAGAGAGTTGGGCAGAAAACAGCCAAACAAGGGAATTATGGCAAAAATCAGCAGCAGAAAACCATATTAATTCTTCTTTTGATTACCAGTCTCATCTTTAAGCTAGACTATATACTTGTTCACATGCAATGAGACTGTTTTTAAAATCTTTATTCAACCCACGCTTCGTACAGGGAGAGAAACTTTTGCTAGTTCTGATACAAACAGAAAGCGAATAATGATCAATGCTTATTAACTCATCCCAAGGGCGATGAGTTAACCCACTAAAATGTCATCAGTGCAATGGAAATGCCATACCAAGCCTAATCAGTTACTGATTTTTTGTAAATTATAAATTTTCAGCTAGAAAGGAACACACTAGGGTGAAACCTCAAAGAAGATAACGTGTCACCAGGTCACACTTAGATTAGCCAAGGATGGGCAGTATTCCAGGCAGCCTCCAAAAGCTGTGGCTTTGTTTCCTCTCTTGGTCATTGCAGATAGTTTGTGTTACACACTCGTAAAATGACAAACCTCATTGTTTTAGTCAGCATTACGAGCCATTTTAATGACCTTATATTTGTCTTGCCTTTCAGTGCTAAGAACAACGTTTGGCCCTGCAAGTTCCCCTACAAATGTTTCACAAATTGACACATTATTAAATTCTCTACCTGCAAAGGACAGGTCAGGCCCTTAGCACCATCTGTAGTTATGTTTGGTTTCCTTATAGTAATTTTATTTTCATACTTGACATGGATACCCTGCTACCGACAGCTCCAGTACTTCTTTGCCCATCAGTCCTTAACTACAACAATAAACAACTCAGCACATTCAAAATGCAGCCAGAGAGGAACATATAAATATTTCATCATGCACTAGCTCTGAGAAAAATGTGAACAAATTAAGGCTCTCATGTTGCGCTTGTGAGACCAGTATTTTATCTTCTCTCTATTAAAAAAGTAATAATCAGAGAAATGCTGTAAACTAACATGAGGTCTCCTGAGCAACATGCAGCATGTCATTAGTCTGGCTATTTATATCCCACACAGAGCCCCAGAAGTCATGGAATAAGGAAAGGGTAAGCAATAATTAGTGCCGGAAGAGTACTGAGTTCAACGTGCAAATGAAACAAGTAGTAATCATCCAGATGGTGTCATCTCTTCAGAGGTTCACTCTGACTGAGGATTATTAATCTTCCTCTTTTTTTTTTAATTTTTTGTTCTTTTTTATGCAGCCCACAGAAAAGTAAATTCCAAGGGTTAAGAGCCAAAACAGTATCATTTATTAGTGCTGTTAATTAGTTGTGCGATGCTGATGCCTGGAGGTAGAAGAGAACAGAGAGCAGGGCCCTGGTGTGCTGAAGTTTGTACAAATAGAGAGATGGTCCCAGCTAAGAACTGTGAAAGGACCACAGGCAAAGTGGCTTAGCCAAAGAGCAAGGGTTTTCTGAAGTCCTTGCCACATGATCAACATTTTGTAACATCCTTTTCATTCTACAGTCATTTTCACCCTTTCTCTGCCTTTCCCTTCTCACTCTTCTAACTTTTCATTATCTTCTGATTTCCTTCTCCAAAATTCTACTCCCAGCCTGACCTTGGATTTCTGCGGGAATCCTGATTATGTTCACTTCTCTCCTCTTTTAGAAGCGCTTTTGAAAACAGCACTTTTCCACCCAATTCCTTCCTGCTTTACAGAATCCACAAGCCCATTAGCAATTTATAGCACTGTGTATGATCAGTCATCTGTGAGGCTAAAATCTGCTTTTAGAAAGCAGTATTCTGCTTTTGCTAAAATCAGAGAAGTAACACAGTTTGTAATGAGGTCAGATTCTGATGTATGTTCTTTTCTATATTTTCAGGCACTTTAAAGCCAGGCTCAGAACCTCCTACAGTGATACAGTACTATCAACAAAATGTAGGGTAGAGTTTCCTTTGCCCTAAATTCTGTGTGATCTTGAGGTTTGTTTGTCCCTCCCTGAAACTGAATATTCTCCTTGACATTATTATTATTGTTGATATGGCTATTAACCACATTTTCTCTGTATTCTGCATTTTATTTGCAATTGCCCTGATTTCCTCTATGACCTAAACCTCAATCAGAACTGACATTTGTGGGGGGTGGGGAAGGGGTTAGTTTTACTATGAGACAACATTTTTAAAAGAGGTTGTTGGTTCTTCTGGTTTTTTTATTGTTGTTGCTGCTGCTGTTCTTGTTTATAAATTTAGAAGGTTTAAAAAAATTGTGGGCCTCAATTCAGGCACTTGTGACCACACTGCACATTTACCCTAAACTGATGCAAAGGTATCATCAGATGTATAAAAGTCACACTTTGGTTGAGGAAACCAAAATGTAACTTTCTTTCATGCAAAAGATTTTCTCATTTTTAACAGAAGAGGCCAAAGCCCTTTGTTATTAAGATGGGGTATGACAGGAAGGAGGGAAAAGAGGGGAACTGTTGGCTGGGTATTTCATTTCACTCCATGATTCTTCCAGACCACCAGGCTCCTCAGTAGCTCTGGCTGTCAATTTTTTCCTGAAAAAAATGAGATTTTTTTATTTCAGCACATAGCTAATCAAAGATTATCAGTTGCTGTGATACTAAAATGGGGAGAAGCTGTAAAGAACATGTCAGAGAAAAGCAAGAAGGGCATGCTTTCAACACCTAAGTCTTTGCAGATTCGCAGCCAAGCTACCACACAGGATTAAACACTGGAGCCTCCTGTGCAGTGACTGAGGAGAGAGTAAGAACTGATTCCACAAAACCATCCTCCAAGATGAGTCAGAACTAGGAAATTCTGAGGAGAGGATGCCTAAATTTCTGCTGTGGCCCTTAAGTGCTTTTAGGCTTCAAACACCCTTAGGCTTCATTAGGCAATTATTTCCCACTGGGGACACGACTGGAGGTGAGTGAGGAACTGTGGAGCCACAGCCTTGAGGCTGTAGCTGATGATTGCATTTGCTAAGATGTTTCTAAGGAAAGAGAAGAACAGGAGAGGTTTTTTTTAAAACTCAAATCTTCCAGAGGAGTACAAGATCTCAATCTGAATACCCCTCTTAGTCTGGATGCTTTTCTTATGTGGGGGAATTACTGCACAGGGGCTTCAGTGAACACCTCCCTCATTAACCAGGCACTGGCCAGGCACTCTACATAATTCTAACCCACTACTTTCTTCTGGGTAAAATGTTTTTCATTAGCTTTGTGCCTGGAGAATGAAGAACTAGCCAAGCCAGTTTCCTGCTGTGGTGCTCCTGATTATCAACACAGTGAGCTGCTCATCTTTTCAGCAAGCACACGAGTGCAGAAAGCTGGTGAGTTTACTGCTCTTGTCCTGCAGAGATCGGTCTGTGCTAAGCCTGGTGCATCCATTAGGTCCTTCAGTTGTGTGAGGGGCTGCACAACCTCTGCTTGCCAGAGAGGATACAGAAATTGAAGGGCATTTGGAGGTGGGAGTTGAAAAGGATGACTTTTCATGAGAATGTGCTGCTTCTATCTCCACTAGCATGATGAAATTCTCTCCTAGGTGTCCAAAAATTGATCTTTTATTATTATTTTTCTCTTTTTTTCTGCAAAAGAAAGAGCAAAGAATGCAATGAGAGATAGCCTGCAATATGGTGCAGCTGAGATGCCTGTCCCTGCTCCAGATAGTGTGGCAGAGGGCCAGCCTGCATGGGTAGAAAACTAAATGTTGGACTACAGAGCATCTTTTTTTCCTTTGTGAAAAACATACCAGAATTTCATCACATTCTTGAATGGTGCTAGTAGGACAAGGTTGGAGAAATCTTTACAGAACCTCAAAAAAAACCAAGTGCTTCAGAGTGCAAGGGGAAACACAGTAACTACATTTTATAATAGCTTGCCTTGAGCTAGGGCAAGGGTCAGTGGAGTCAGTGAGCAGACTTTAAGAGCAAAAATAAGACATGGCTATTCCTCACACTTGCTGTAATTCGGTTTTCTTCCATCACAGTTCTTGTTACTATTCCATGAATAGTTTATTCAAGCCCACGAATAGCAGATGTCTGTCTCTGCCTTTCTCACTCAAAGCTGGAGTGTTCAGCTCAAATGATCACAGAATCACAGAATGACAGAGCATTAGGAGGTTGGAATGGACCTTAGAGATGATCCAGTCCCAGCTCCCCTGCTATGGGCAGGGACACTCCCCACTGGACCAGGTTGTTTAAGCCTTATTCAGCCTGGCCTTGGACTCTTCCAGGGATGAGGTAACCTGATCTAGTGTGTCACCTCTCTCATAGTGAAGACTTTCCTCCTAATATCAAGCATAAATTTCCCCTCTTTCAGTTTGTACCTGTTAGTCCTTGTCATATCACTACAGTTTCTGATGAAGAGTCCCTCTCTGGCTTCCCTTTAGCCCCTTCAGATCCTGTTAGGTCACTCTGAATTCCCATTGGAACCTCCTCTTCCCCAGGCTGAACAGCTGCAGTTTTCTCAGCCTGTGTGTTGTGGGGGAGGTGATCCAGTCCTCTTATCAATATCAGCTTCATGATTCTCCTCTGGACTTGCTCCAACAATTGCCATGTTCTTTGTATGTTGGGGGCACCAGAAGTGTACACAGCACTCTGGGAGGGGTCTCACAAGGGCAGAGGGGAGCAGCAGAATCCACTCCCTCAACCTGCTGCCCACAGCCCTTTTGATGCACCAGGATCTAGTTTGCTTTCATAAGAAGCCCATAAGAAGGTGTTTCATAAGAAGGACAATAAGCACAAGGCCTGGCTTTCCTCACCTTTGCATCTCAGATCCACCACTAGTAAAATGGTATGTTGATTTTCTTCATTAATGTGGGGTTCTGGAACTGGGAAATAAAAACCCTCCACCTACCATTTCTTTTCCCTTTGCAATATAACCAGACCAAAAGATAATACCTAAAATTCACAGCATCATGGCTTTCCTGGTGGTGATTCACCATCAGGTGAATTTATTCTGTCATCTCTGGAGGAGTCAGCAAGATGGGAGAGCTGTGCTATGCTCAGCCATTACCTCATTCTTTTCTTTCTTTTCAACCATGTGCTGCCTTCAATCTCTTGGTGCTGCATATGTCAAGAGCAGGAAGCAAGTGGGCCGTAGGATTTTCCTTTCAGCATTGTTCAGGCAATAACAGGATGCAGCACAGATGGAATAAGCTTGTTTATACTGAATGTGCTGGAGTTATTGATAAAGGACAGCTTCATCCCTGCCTGAACAACACCCTCTGTCCTGGCATCTTGAACAGGTGCCATGAGCTTCACTCCAAGATTAGCCATAGCCTGCAGGCAAACAACTTTTTGGAACACAACCATTTTGAAAAGTCCTGGGTTTTGCTGGTTCCCACTCTCCACCCCTCCCCCTCCGTCCCGGTTCTAAATTCCATATTTTCTTTAAACTGTTTTATTTCTTCTATATACAACTGAGATGACTGTGTTGTATTTTGCTTAGTAGGAGATTCTGTCTTATCCATACTACATCTCCCAAACTGGGGGTTTCCTAGAGATGTCCACACCCAAAGAATACAAGAATCACCATGGAACTGTACTCAGTGATGACCTTCAATCCTCTCAAAGAGAAATTCCTCCTCAAATTCCAGGAAAGAGTCCCTCAGGTAAGACCTCATAACCTACATTTTTATTCATATTCTGTTATGACTTCTTATCCCACCTATGCCTTTATATAAAAACTTTATTAGAGACTCTTTTATTTCTGCATGTAAATTACAAAAAATACTGTGTTTTCATAGGATTAGGTTGAACATAGATTCCTCATAACACAGACTCACATCTTGAAAATGCCTCCTCAGTCCACAAGAGCAGACAGAATGGCAAGGGTGACAGACTTATGGAATCATTTATTTGGAAAAATCCTCTGAGATCATCAAGTCCAACTATCAAGCCAGCACTAAAAAGTCACCACTAAAACAAATCTCTAAATACCACTTCTACAAGGATTTAAAATATCTCCAAGGATATCTCTTCTCTGGGCAGACTCTTCCCATATTTGACAAACCTTTCAGTGAAGAAATTTTATTGTAATGTACAATCTAAACTGCCCTGGCACAACTAGAGGTCATTTCCCATTGCCCTATTACTTGTTATTTGAGAGAAGAGACTGATCCTCCTCAGGAGGATTTGCAGGAAAAGCACAGAGAACTAACCAGAAAATATTGTCATTCTAATCCATAAAAACTTAATAGTCCTTTATCTTGTATAATGCGTCAATTCCCACCCCTATATAGAAATAAAAATATTAGGACTAGAAGAAATACAAAAAGAAAAAAGAATATACTAAAGACATGGACCATTTTCTATATGGACAGATACTAAGCAGAAAATTTATCTGAAAACAAAAGATGGGGGAGACACAATGGTGAAACAGATAATTTTTGAAAATTTTAGAGAAGGGAAATAGGCAATGGTCATGCATTTTTTTCTCACAACCTAAAAATAAGAGGAAGTAGGGCCATAAGTCATATGAGGAGCAGCTGAAGGAGCTGGGATTGTGCAGCCTGGAAAAAAGGAGGCTGAGGGGAGACCTTCTCATGCTCTACAACTGCGTGAGAGGAGGTTGTAGCGTGGTGGGGGTCGGGCTCTTCTCTCAGGTAACAAGTGGCAGGATGAGAGTACACAGCCTCAAGCTGTGCCAGAGCAAGTTCATTTTGGTCATCATGAAGAAATGTGTCACTGAAAGGGTGGTTAAGCACTGGAACAAGCTGCCCAGGGAAGTGGTGGAGTCACCAGCCCTGGAGGGGTTCAAGAAACGGCTGGATGTGGCATTAAGTGCTGTGGTTTAGTTGACAAAGTGGTGATCAGTAGAAGGTTGGACTCAATGATTTTGGAGGTCTTTTACAACCTTAATGGTTCTGTGAGTCTATGATAAGTGAGATAATGAGGCAGAAATTTAGCAAATATAAAAAGGATTTATACTTTCATATAGAGCACAAGAACATAATGGAACTCATAGAAACACAATTCCAGATATGTCAAAATGTGATTTAGCAGATTCTTGGAAACAAAGTCCATCAACACCTTTAAACATAACTATACAGATGCATTGTTCAGACAGAGAAGTACCCAAGATGCTGGTTCCTGGTGTTTAGGGTGTTGCATCAGGAGAAACATCACCCTTGCCTTTTCTTGTCTTTCCTTCACCATCTGTCAGGAACAGGTTACTGCTTTAACAGGTTATAGTCTCACTAAGAGTCTTTCTTTGATTCAGACTGAACAGTGATCACATCAGTGATTACATCAATATTACTCAACTAATAATGGAATTGAAATATAAAACTTGGTGCTGCCTGTTTTCATAGAAGAAATGTTAAAGAAGGAGAAGTTCAGGAGAGGATCTTTTCTACCCATATCTTTACATGATAGCTATTAAAGTTACTGCATCTTCATTAGGAAATAACTGCACAACCTGAAGTTGAGGAAACACAGAGTCAGAGTCAACAGATAAAGCTTTATTTCCTAGAAATTCATGTCCAAATGTTCTTTGCAGGACTTCTGCTGTGCAGCTGGCTGTATCCCTGCTGACTTGTGTCAGGGCTTTGCAGTGCAGCAGCCCTTCTTTCACTGTCCCTCCTTTATGTATCACTTTTTTCAGTTTGTTAATTCAGCAGAGGCATGGACAGAGAGGGTTTTTTTAAAGCTCCCTGCAAACCACCCTCATCACATGAGCAATACATAACAAGAATAGGAGAGGCAACAGTTTCACCCCAGTCCTTACCTGGGGAGCAAAGCACACTTAGACCTGAGAGAAAACTTGGAGGAGGGTTTCCCATGACATCTACAAAACATGACAGGCATATGTGCTTTCTCACTGTGGCCAAGTCCAAGCCAATAAGACCTGCTGAGAAGTCCACAATAATTCTGTATATTTCCAGCACAAACAGAAGTGCTGACTGACCCACACATCAAAACTGATCTTAGCTCTTCATCCACCTTTTTGCTGTCAACATGGAAAAAGTTTCAAAAAGAAAACTGAGACCATGATAGTAAGAAGAAACTGCTGTTTCCTTTGGAAGACAGGTGGAGAACAGGCACAGAAAAAGGAATAGAAGCCCAGAAGGCCTGGTCAGACAAGCTGCTAATACTGGAGAATAAGCAGAATATTCTTCAATACAATCTGCCTGTTTGCCACGGGGCTCTGAGAGCCTACATGCTAAAGACAAATATTTCACCCTTGTTATGCCTTGCTTGGCATGGCTTCTGTCTCAGCAGTACCATCACAGAGGGACAAGAGAGCGCAGAGGTCAACTGGCCTGCACAATGTGGCATTTAACAAACCATTAGTGGGCTCGGTGAAGAGATGTGTTCATGTCAACAAACATGCTTCCTGACTTCTGTGGACATCCAAACTGTGCCAAAGTCAAGAATATACTGAAGACAATAGAAATATTTCAATTTATTCTCAGTCTGGAGATCTCCATTTTCACAACAACAGACAAAGAAACAGTTGTAGTGGTAATAAAGAAAATAAAAAGTGATTTTTGCTTCCCCATCCTCTTGCTGAACAGATTTTTACTACTTCTTGCTTCTTTCTGTTCCAACTGCTGGCATCTTCTGCTTTGAATCATTTTTCAGAATAAATAGAGGAAGCTGAAGCATCTCAGAGGAATGAACATGGTATAACAAAATAACAGCAGCTAATGCCATTGGCAAAAGAAATGGTCTTATCAAATTCTCACTTCTTTTCCACAGGATCTTGAGATTTGAGAACTCAATGGAATTCCATATATAGAATTATTCAGGAAAGGTGACATATGGAGGTCAAATAGATCAATTTAGGGGAAGGTCAAATATGTATGATCAGAATCCATATTCTTTAGGAATTTTTTGAGATATTTGAGTCTTGAAAGGGAAATTAAAACTTTGCAAGGTAACTATATATATTTGAATTTACTCTGAGTTTATTGAATCAGAGGTTAGATTGTGAGGTTTTCTGCAATAGAAGATTTGAGAGAATGACTCAGAAGAGCTCTTCCAGGTCTAGTCCCTGTGACACAGAGAAGGAAACAAGTGACAACTTGCAGCTTGAAAAAACCCAGGAAAGAAATCTGCTGTGCCTAAATGATTGTTTTTATCGAGGCCACTTCAATGTTCCTAATTTCATTCTTTCTCCCTTAAGAGAGTGATAAAATAGGCACCTAAATTGTATGGTGTGAATTCTACCCTGAGAAAGAATTGAGATAAGTTGGGTTTGTAATTCAAAATGTTTCTTCTGATGCAAACATGGGAGCTGGTACCTACTCTTCTTTCCAAAGACCACAATGTGGAGCTGAGGAATACCTTAAACTGGGAAGGCTGAGCAAAACACTTACAAGGCCTTAATTGACCTAAAGAATCCCAGGGGTATAAACTTAAAACTTGTATCCAGAGAGGGAGAACAGAATTACCTTCTTTTACTTCCAAGCATTTCTCTAGGTTGAGGTACCAGAGCTCAGGTATTTGGCTAGGTACAACATCGTAGACCAATTAATCAGATTCCTTTATATTATAATTGCATGCATTGAAAACAGATGACTAACTACTTGTCTTTAATGGCAGTTACTTGGATGACTTAATGGCTTGAAGCTGAAAGAAGGTAGATTTCAATTAGGTATGAGAAAGAAATTCTTTACTGTGAGGGAGCTGGGACACTGGCACAGGCTGCCCAGAGAAGATGTGGATGCCCCATCCTGGGAAGTGTTTAAGGCCAGGTTGGATGGGGCTCTGAGCAATCTGGTCTAGTGGAAGGTGCTCTGCCCATGGCAGGGGGTTGGAACAAGATGATCTTTTAAGTTCACTTCCAACCCAATCCATTATGATTGTATGATTCTACTTCCTACTGGAAAAATTATCTTCCCCCCTAATAAAAGAATGTAAAAGATGCTCTATGGATTTCTAAGCCAATTCTCATGGCTTTTGTGAGAAATGTTGGGGCCTGGGGCTTAATTCCGGGGGAGAGTCTTGCATTTGGTTTAAAAGACTGATCCTCCAAATGGGAGAAAGAGATCAATGACAGTAAGGTGAATGTTTGCACAACAGCTTCTTCCAAATCACTAAGTGCTCGATGTTGAGTTTGAGGATGTTGAATTCCCTTTTGGATGCAGGCTTAGCCTCTGCTGCAGAGACAGCTAAGCAAGATGGAGCACTTATTTAGTTCAGCAATGGAAAACAAGGAACGGTCTTCCAGGAGAAGCAAGGACAAATCACAATCACTAACACAGGGAATAAAGGCAACCCTATAAAAAGAGGGCATTGAGGGGTAGAATTTATATTTATACATTATAATTTTAAATATGTTCCCAAAGTAATGTACTTCCATCTTTATTTGGAGGCACTTGAAGTTCATAAATGTGACTATTTTCAGTGCCAAATATCTCACGAGCCTGTAAGTTCTATCTCTGAGCAAATGGAAAAGCATTTCCTCTTTTGCAGTGTAGTTTGTTGAGCAGTTTAACATTGGATTAACAAGTTTAACCGAGATTAGGAAAGTAGGCATTTGTCCCCTCATTTCTCCTCTGGGATTTTATTGTGAAAAGGGTTGTCAGAGAATAACCAACCTATCAGATAAAAGTGATTTCAAAAAAGAGAATTACAGCTAAGGATATTTCACACTGCCATAAAATCTCCTAATGGTTGCATGTCTGTCTGTCCCTTGGAAGAATTGGCTTCAATTCTAACATCAGAAGGGGGTACCTCAAAGCTGTACCCTCCTGGGAAATTTCCTGGCTCCTGGGAATGGGGCAGGCTGGGTGGAAAGGCAGTGAAATTCTCCCTGCCAGAGGCAGGGATGCCTTCAACTGGACCTGTCTGCTCAGAGTCCCATCCAACCTGGCCTTGAACTAAATAAATTGGGGAAGTGAGAGACTGGAATTTCTCTCTATCCTCTTCTTCTGAAAAGGGAAGAAAGTTGGGACATTCAATTTACTCTGAGCAATAAAGAAAATTGGCCAAGACCTCTTGTCTGGCCATGAAACCATGGTATAAATCCATGGAGTAAGGCTTCTCACACAAGAACAGGGTGGTCTCACCTGTGTTGTCTACTGAGAGCAGTCACTGGCTTATGCTATTCCCCTTGTCACATCCAGGCATCATCGAAAAGAATTTTAAATGTGCTTGTCAAAACTATTTCAGAGAAAACAGTGACATTTAAATATGAGAGCTGAATTCCCAGTTGGACTTGACAGCATTCCTTGCCCCAGTATGGTTTACCCTTCATTGCCAAGGAGGATGACACTCAGAGCATCTTGCTCCTCAAACAACAGAAACCAAAATGCATAAAGTTCAAGAAACTCCATCAACAGGCCATAACAAGGGGAAAATAAGCTTTGTGGTATATTTTTGTATTTGGACTTCTTTTATTGGAGGGAGAATATGGGTATAGAGGCATTAATTCCTAACCCAAAATTCTAGCAGTGGGTAGAAAAGAGCAATATGAGTCAAAAAGAAGGCTCCTCCTCAAAATTTATTATTTTATTTAGCTCTGTAGCTTTTTCGGCATTAAATCTCACTTGGCAAGGAGAAGTGCCTTCTCACAGATGTACATTTTATAATAGGCATTTCAAGGATCCAAGGACTAAAGGAAAACATTTCTGTCTTAAGTGCACTCATCTCTCAAATGACCAGTCAGCATATGTAGACAGAATATTCAGTTACTGTAATTTAGTACACTAGAACAGAGAGTACTGAGAAGCAGAAGTCAATAAGAATATTTAATAAACAGGAGCAGAACAGGAAGACTACACTGAATTATTGCCAACTTGTTATCCTTACGGGTCCTATTCTATCCAATTTACTCTCCTTAAAAACTAATTTTCCTTTATTTCAGTCAGGCACTCAACCTTCTCCACCATTCACAACAATTGCCTCTTCAGAAAATAGACAGGGGAAATACAGAAAAACATAGTCAGGCTGAGCAGGAATAATGTAACTGAAGCAAAGACTGCAATTGCAAAAGAGGAGATAGAGCCACTCACCCCTAGATCAAGGGCTGCTGGTGGAAGCTTTCTGGGGCTCTGCATTTTGCACAGTTTACTAATGGGTTCATAGCAAAGTGACCTACCTCATCCCTTTCCTTTTTTTTTTTTTTCTTTTTTTAAATTGTAATTGGCCTTTCTTTAAGCAGACTGCTGCTGTGCTAATCACTTTAAGCTGGGAAAGACCAGAAAGACTATTAAAAAAAAAAAAAAAAAAGGAAAAATTAAGTTATCCCTCCCAAAATAAAAAATAGTATTTTGGGTCCATCCTGTGAGCTCACTACCACAGTGTCAGCCTTACTCAGTTCCTTGACTTCCATGTTCTCCCCAGGGAGTCAGCATTCCCAACAGATGAGAACAAGGGAACTTACCAGTAATTGCAGTGGGGATTTCTGATCTCAGTGACAGCATGGGGGGCCACGAAACAGACCTTAGGACCCATCTGTTAGGTCTGGGTTTGGGTTAGAAAAGCAGACTGAAGTACTGTGAATTCAACAACTCTTCATCTCTTAAATGCCTGACTTGCTTCCCCTAAGGAATTGCTCACCTCTGCCTTTGGGAGGCTGCTCAGACATCTGTGCTGCAAAAAACGGCCCTGCAAGGTTGAAACACCAGACAGAAACATCAGAGCAACATTCTTTTGCTCACCTAAAGACCCAGCCAGAAAGGTCGTTTTTGCTGCTGCTCTGGAGTGTTCAGTAAATTTAACCACTGACATGTACTTACCCTCTTCAGCATATTATATATACTCAGAAAGAAAAAAAAAATATGCACAAAGTCACTCCCAGGATTTAAACAGGTCTGCTTAAAAATATGTGGGTCAGCCATGCATTTGAACCCACATTAAGGAAGTGCATGGAAAAAACATGAATTTTTACTGACAACTGTCACTGAATTAATCTGAATTTCTATAAAGCCAGAGGCTGAGCAATGTGTTGAGTTATTTTCTTATAGATTCATACAGAATGAGGGCTCCCCCTCAAAGTTGGCTCCTGGTCATCCAAGAAAAAAAAAAAAGGATTTGCCTGTGAAAGAGAAGTACCATGTTTGAGTTCTGTGTGTTGGGTAGACAATAGTGAATCATAATTGTGTTGTCCCAAGGAGTCCTCTAGAGACTGCCACCCCAGTGTGTGAATGTGGCCCTGTCTCTGTGCTGTTATCTCTGTGGAAATAAGGACAGTGTTTCTGAGTGCCTTCTGATTAGAAGATCAGTGTTGAGGTTTTCTGTCTGGTGTTTTATGTACACCATACAAGTGTACAAGTTTTATATAGACAAGTAAATACATAAAATAGGGCATTTTGGAGGTTGTAGTCTTTCCCTCTTGCTATTCATTTTTCTCCTATAGTAGGAAATAATCCCAGCACTCTACAGTGAAGAAAGCACAGACAGCTCTCCCTTCTACATTAGCTGACATTACCCGAAACCTCAGGACCTGCCAGTGAAGAACCAGAAATAAAAGGCATTTTGCAAAGTGAGTTTGAGAATGCCGTATACTCTGGGCCAAATATCAGAAGATGTTGTATATTGTTAGACTTCATGTGGCATAGAGGGAGGGGATTTAATGATCCATGTAGTTTTTAAGAGATCTAGCCACTTCTGCATGCAGCAGATCAGGGAAGTCCACAGTCTCAAGAAGAGAAGACATGAACCTCCAAAAGAGAAAGATCCCAAGGGCATCCCTGAGTTTCTAGAACTGCAGTCACTGCTCAAGAAGAAATGTGAAATCCTGTGTAATGTAGACAGAGCCCATCCATTTGCCTTTGTGTGTAGGGAGAGATGAGGACTGAAATGAAAAATATGTGTGATAATAAAATCCCTGCTTTCCCCTGACTCACTTCAGCTCCCCATGCTGAGCTGCCCTTGCACAGTAAATGTGATTTTTTATTGGTTTTCTTCACCCACACTCTCCCTTCTATGTCTCTTTCTCTCTTTCTTTGCCTTTTTTATGAAACACAGCATTTCCCATTACTTTTCCCCGAGTTCTCACAGAGGTTTTGTAACCTGTTGCCCTGACTGACCTGAGCTGGAAAGTGAGCTTTGCAATACTTCATGACACTGACATGGAGAAGTGAGCAAACCCAGCTCACACCAAATTGCACTTTCAACCCAAGAGCAAACTTATCACAGATTAATTTTTTTCTTTCTCCAACCTTTGCCTTTTTATTAACTCTGGTCAAAACCCCACCCATGCACAAGTCCAAGTGCAATGTAATATTGAGGTGCACCTTCTCAAACCCAAGATGGTTTTGATCTGCAGTTTTGTTGTAAAGGGAACACTCATCTTTTGCAGTTCAAGGCTTTGTTTGACACCAGAGAAGTCAACTTCAGAAAAAAAGTCAGCCTTATGGATCTGAAATTTATCCTTGCATTGTAATAATCAGCAGCACTGACAATTTTCTCAATGGTTTGTTGTGCAAATCTGCACTCTAACGCTCTCATGGTATGGGTAGACAACAGCTTTTAAATAAATCCAGACATAATAGTATGAGACAGTTATTGGTTAAAGAGCATCTGCTCTCAATACATAACCCTTATTACCTCTAATAGGACATACACGCGCACACATGATTATGGGGAAGATGCATCATGCCAAGACCAACAGGTTTCATCTGCTGTTGTTGTCAGGCTTGAAGCTTTTCAAATTTAACTTTAATAAGACAGAGCTCCCCGTGGAAGAAAAAGCAACCCAGCATTTTCTTGCTAGAGGATAAGTACAGGGATGTTTGGGTTGTGCCCAGTGGGATCAAGGATATTTGTTGGGCCAAACAGATCAATAAATGAGATATTATCAGTCATCCTATAGTGGAGCAAAGAGCAGCTATGTTTAAATTTAAAATGAAGAAGTATCTGTATCACACAGAGACCTACTTTTCCATGGCTCATCAACATTGCTGTCATAGGACGTGAAAATCCAAATCTCTTCATACAAAGGAGAAGGAAAGGAGCTCCTCACAAGCTTACTTTAAGCAACACTATGGCTCCATTCACTACCAGGGGGATTAATGGGAAAAAATCCTTAGGCTTCAGTCAGACTTAGGTGTGCTAAAGTCATTTAATAAGCAAAATAGAATTTTTTTCTGCAAGTGAGAGAAATCCACTTTTAAAGGTCTGCCATGTTTCAGCTTGCTGGGTGCAATTGGCTGCACCTTCAGCCTGAGATAGCTGCTGCCACCTCACCTCTGCAGAAGAGTCACTGAGCCTGCACTTGACAGACCTAATGATGGCATGGCAGGCTTCATTTTATAAATATTATGTTGAGAAGGAGGAAAATCTTGCCTGGATTTTTAAACCACTTCAATGGGAAATGCCCTCTAGGCAGCAAAGTTGCATACCTCTGTTTACTGAGGTTCAAACCTTTCTATTTTTAATGGTGGTTTTTTGGTTTTGGTTTTGTTTTGGGGGGTGGTTTTGGGGTTTTTTTTTGTTTGTTTGTTTGGGTTTTTTTCCTTAGTGATTAGATCTTTAGAACTTGGGGATTGTTCTAGAAAAAAAATTATTTTTTGCTAGCGGAGCATTCTACTGTCACATTGAAGACAACAGTGAAACACCTTGAGTTGCTTGTGAAAAGGCAAGTTTAATAGTGCTCTGCCTCTGAAAAGAATGACTACCTTTGCTTTGAAAAGCTGACCTAAATTGAAGAATGTAAAAGAAAGGAGAGAAATACCTATCAGTGAATACTCAGAAACTTGAGCTGTTGTCTGTACTGTGATAAAACTGTCAAAATAGTGACTTTGATAGTATCTACCTTTTTTTCTTCATATCATACTTTTTCATATTTAAGAGTCAGAGACTGTAATTCTGTGCCTTTAGTTACCTAAAGCCCTTGAACTTTGTTTCAAACTGTAGTGCAGGGAAACTTAATTCAGGTAAAAGTCTGTCATCAGAGAATGAGGATTACAGCACATTTAATCAATTCTGATATAATCAAGACTAGATTTTAGCCTCCTTTTCTAATCCCACAAGGCTTTAGTAAAAACTTTTTCTGAGTCAGCATAAGGCATACTGCACTGAGGCTTTAACAAACAAGAAACTCCATCTCTTAACCTCTCAGTGTCTGCGTAGGTCTGAAAGACTTTAATGATGGAACAGCTCTGAGGCTGAGTGCCCAAATTTTCTTGGGCAATTGCCAACACAGTATTGTTTGAACTAAAGAAAGACAGAGGCAGACCCACACACACACAAGAATGAGTTGGACTTTTTGGAAACAATGATTTAACTGTGCACAAGTGGAAATATAAATGGTCTCCTAGCACAACAGACAACCTGACAGGTTTATATTGGATAGGAGCTGAGATTAGCTCTGAAGAAATACAGATAGATGCAAACAAATTCCAGCCAACTGTGCATTGCTATATATTGATGCAGACATGTTTGCAAATTCATACATTTTATGAAGCCAGACACAGGATTATTATTGCTTGCTTGCAACAGAAAATAATAAATGCTAGCACATGTAGGTACATAAAGCATAAACAAATGTGCTCTTTGGAGGGTTATATCCTGACTTCCTTATTATAATCCTTCATTTTAACAATAATTAACTGAGGAAAAACCTTTATGTTGCACCCAGCCTCTGGCTGTCTCCAGTTCTTATCCAGGTGAAGTCATCTTGCAGAATTATGAGCACCATTTGCAAAAGCATTAAGAGGGTAAGTGACTTCAATGACACTCTCAGAAGGGGTTTAGCCTCTCAGCCTTAATGATATTACAGCTCTCATGTAACCTCCAAGCTGCCAGTCACTCTGAGCTCCATGGGCCCCAGGCTCCCACTGTGCTGCTCAGTTCCATCAGCCCAAACACTGCCTGCCTCTCTTGCATGGAGCATTTCAACACCTCAGTAATATTTGCAAGGTTCTTTGAGGACTGGCCATGAATGATTGCCTTGAAAACATGGAAAGCCTTTTTCATTGTTCCAAAGAGAAAGCAGTTTCATAATACCCTTCCCCTCAGTTCTCACACTAAAAGTCCTGTTTCTAATTTTATTCTTTTCCCATTGAGAAACTATTTAATAATCCGAATGAGAAGGTTTTAATTTATAAGAGACCTCATTCTCTCCATTAGGATGAAGACTTTCACTTTTAAGTGTTTTGCAGATCAAAAGTGTTTCACTTCCATCCATATGAGATGTGCTGTTCCATAAGGAATACTTTAGCTTTTAAAAAACAAGATAGATCAGTTGCCTCCCTGTTGTTTTCTTCCACAGTGTGAAAATTGTGGGCTTTTCTCCCAGTGAAGAAAGATTTTTCTCTGAACTGGACAAGTGGCAATTCTAGACATACAAATAACATTTCAGATTCAAACAAGTCACACTGACTTGTAAGGTGTTTTCAATGGTTCAGGGATTGGATACAAACAGCATTTTACACTCATCTGTTCCTTCCAGAGAAGCAGTGAACTTTGGTTTCCTCAGATATGTCCAAAATCACTCAATACCAGACTTTTTTGGAGATGAAAATAAGTTTGAGGTTTGTGTTCTTTTGGTTATGTTTTTCTCATTCTCCCATGAAAGAAAAGGATTATGTATTTTAAAACAATCTTGAATACCTCTCAGGTGTTATTACTCATGTTTGCCCTTGATTGCTCCATAATAATCACAGAATCATAGAATTGTTTGAGTTGATGAGGACCTTAAAGACCATCAGTTCCAACTTCACTGGTTTCATTTTCCAGATGGTGTCCTCTGTTGTCTTCATCTAATTACAGGAAGGTGGCATGAAAACTCCTCTTCGCCTGTGTAAATATCTGAAACCATCTCTGGATGTCTATAGGTAATTAAGATTTGAGCTTGCTGCTCAAATAAAACACTTTCTCTGTTTTCATGTTCTCTTTTTTTTTTTTTTTTTTCCCCTAAGGAAGTCTTGTGTCTTATGGCTGGGCACAGAAAAAGAGTATTAAAAACACTGAATATATCCAATACAATGAATTTGAGAATAAATGTTTCCATTTCATTTTCACAAATAAGCCTGGTCCCTAACAAATGACAAACAAAGAATCAAAACCACAAAAAATAGTCAATTGGAGAAAGGAACTTTCTCCAAAAGGAGAAAACAGATAAATCTTTTAAAACCAGTAAAATCATATGGACTTGTGCCTACAGAGTTTATTCAGAGGAAAATGCAGAAACCTTTAATGTTCTCTTTCTATGTGGATTTCACAAAGCAACAGAAAAAGCCACATAGAATCATAAAATGTTTTGGGTTGAAAGGGACTTTAAAAATCATCTCATTCCAACTCCTCTGTCATGGGCAGGGACATGCCCACTAGACCAGTTTGTCTAAAGCTCCATCCAGCCTGGCTTTGATAATTTCTAGGCTTGGGGTATGCACAGCTTCTTGGGCAACCTGTTGCAGTGCCTCATCATTCCCACAGTGAAGACTTTCTTCCTTGCATCTAATCTAATCCGACCTTCCTTCAGCTGGAAGCCATTCCTCTTGTCCTGCCACTCCATGCCTTTGTCAAAAGTCCTTCTCCAGATCTCTTTAGTCCACTTTAGGCACTGGAAGGTTCTGTAAGTTCTCTCTGAAGCTTTCTCTTCTCCAGGCTCAAGAGCCTCATGTCTTGCAGCCTCACAGGAGGGGTGCTCCAGCCCTCTGAGCATCTCCCTGGCCTCATCTGGGCTTGCTCCAACAGGTCCCAATTTTTGCTGTGTTGGGGCAGCAGAGCTGGGCACAATAGAAGGCAAAAGACAAAGGAGAAGAAAAGGTAAGGACGACTCAGTGGCCCTTTTCAGAGCCTGTCCCATAATGGGGATAAGGATTTCCCCACTCCAATTTATCCTCCCAGTTCCTTGTGCATATTCCACATCACTTAGGAGAAACCCCTCTGAGCAGCAATTAGAACTTCAGCTTTGAGCTTGCAATGTCCCATCTGCACCACATCACTTCAGACACTCTTGTTTCCAGAGGGTGAGAATGAGCTCCTTGTGGATGAGAAGTCCATGATGGATCAAATTCCCACAGCCCCAGTATAGGTCATGCAAGAGAGCAGGGCAAAGATAGGAAAGTACAAAATGAGGACCCCAGAAAAGGATGTGGGGTCACCCCAGCCAAGACACCACAACCCACTCCTATCAGTCAGCTGAGCTGCAATAAATCAACAGCAACAAATATTTCCCTGGTCTCTGCTGATCTGTTGTCTGCCTTGCTAAACCTGAAGGTTTGTGTTTAATGAATTTTCAGGTAACACACTCAGAGAGCGAGCAAAGGCACATGAGCTCCTTCAAAGGAGCATGCTAGAGGCAGTCCTTAATTACTACCCTGTTATTGCACCTCACTCTCCATTTCAGGAATGGCTACTCCAAGCTCTGCTTTTCTCCCTTATACACATTCTAAATTAAAGTAAATCCAGTCAATCCAATCAGGTTAGTGTATGCAATTTAGGAAAGAATTCAGTCCATTTTTATTGCTCTTCTTTTATTTTGTTTCTTCTTAATTTTTAATTAGAGTGTAAAAAATGAATCCTGTTTTTTATTAAATCCTTATTTATGAAAATTGCTTCAAACTATGCACGGAAGAGCACTGCGTGATTGTTCATTTTACCATGATTATAAATATTGTATTAAATTACATATGACACAGAGAATAGTCAGTAATTTTAAAAAGTGATTTATAAAAAAGGCAGGGTAGGCAATTGAGATGATAGAGAAGCATGTGTATGGATAATGCATGCATGTGCATACATAAGCAAAAAATAAACCCCAAGAAGTAGCACAGAAGATAAAAAATTGAACACTTCAAGAACAAAGCCTTAAACTCCTATGATGCTCAGACTTTCTTTTCCTGTACCATATATATATGTCATATAACCTATATTTTATAAAAAAAATTGAAAGCACAACAGAGCTAAAGAATGGATGGATAAAACATCTTGCATAGATTCCAAACCATAAATTTAAGAAATAAAATTCCTCTGCAGCTTATCTTTAGTTTTAGAGAGTAAGTCACCTATGTGGAAAATGTAACTTCCTTCCTAAACATAATAAAGCAGGTGGAGGTGTGTGAACCAGTGCAATGGCTGCTGCATGCACAAGACTGGAAGATATTTAACAATCAGCTGTCTTGCAGGGCTGTCAGATCTTGGAGGATTTTTGCAGTTAGATTTTCATTTATGATTTTCCTAGTCCATAGTTCACCTTGCACTGGAAATTATGCATTAATTGGGGGGAGGAGAAAGCAAACCCCAATGTATATGTATTGAAAATGAACCACACCCATAACACCTCTGTTGGGATAATTTTGATTGTCATGATAAATGTATATGTAAGAGGCCTCTCTTTATGTTCAATGCTGCTGACCAAAGCTGAGTCATTCAAACAATTTGAAATAATAAATGCTTAATGGGTCATTTTCTTTGTGACTCATTAGTTTGTCTTTATTTATGATTTTGCTGCCTCACACATCAGAAAAACAACCCCAAAACTCTCCTTCCAGTATTAGATGCCAACTATATTCTGTGCTGTCAAAACTTACTTATCACAACAGGACAAAGGGTTAAGAAATAAGTGACAAAGAACATGTGAAACCAGAGGATTAAACTGAATCCCTTATTTGGAGAAAACTGGAGGATGCTGCTGTTTCTGGATGCCTCTTAGAAACACAATTTTGTCTGATATTAACAACATAGCTAAAAAGATAGAGAGATAGAAAACTGCAAGCAAAGCAGGCATTCAGGCAGCTCAAGTTTGTTACCCAGGTTAGTGACAGACTTTATACATGACCTTAGTAACATGAAAACAGCACAAATAATACACCAGCATCAGGCAGCATCCCAAGGAAACCTTACCAGCCAATTTTGTCCTTTGTAGAAAGGGATGTTTTCCCAAGCTAGAGTCTTCTGCCATAAAATTTAGATACACAAGGGAAGTCAAAACACCTCAGGATTGTGGGTGATCACCTGAAGCCCTGGATTTTAATGCCAATCAATTGTTTTCTGCTAATCTTTTCTATATTTTTGTTCCCAGCTCTAAAATACGAGTGTTTCCTATCTCCCTGAGAGCTGGAGATGTCTGAGAAGTACTAAGATACTACAGAATCAAGATCATACAAAGATAAAGGGGCTAGATCAGCTCCCTGGTAGCCTGAGTCTGGCTTTCAGGATCAGCACTTTCCACTGATTTTCACTCCAAGAGACCTCAGAGTCCTTCACAGGTCCCTCATTACAACCAGTAATGCTGGAAAAGGAATAATTTTTCCCTGAGCATATTTAGAGATATCCATAATTTTAATCTGTCTTTGCTACATTATGTCTACATCCTACAGTGTCTCAGCACACAATATGCCTCTACTTGAATGCCTGTAAATCCATAAATCCCAGTAAATTCCTCAATTGCAAATCCACATTAAAGCTACTTGCAAATCTCAGACCTGGTTCTCCTTTCACTTGTGTGGTTTCTCCACCCTTTAGACTCAGTCCTTTACTACTGTGAAATAAAATGAGGTTTTCTTTTTCAGACCAGACCTTCTAGGGGAGGCAATGGCTTTTTCCCTGAAGATTCGTATTGCTTGGAGTCATGTCCAGCAGCAGTGAGAGACCCTTTCAGCATAAGAGGGGCAGTTACAGCAACTGATGACCAAGGCAATCAGTGTGGTTTTATCTGCTAAAAGGTGACTGAAAAGAGAAAATTCCACTGCCTTGTTTACCAGTGATGTCATAGTGATGCTACAGCTGCACAAACCACTCCTTTTGCCCTGGGTGGCTGACACTGTCTTTGTCTCCAGGGCTGCAGTGGTTGCTCCATGAGAGCATCCTGAATGAGCTGACTCTGCTCTCCTCAGTGTTCTTTCTTGAGAAGGAGCATTCAGGAGAAAAATGGCATTTTTGGAGATTGCTGTGCCCTGGTCAGGAGGCAAAGTCTCACAGACATGCAGAACCTCTTTGGGCAGTTCATGTCTTGCCATTGATGGTGTTGTTCCCTCATGGATCCCCAGGATGGACAACCAGCCAGGATAAAATCAGCTAGAGCGTGGTGAGCATTAGGTAGGAAGACGTGACAGTTTTGCCCAATATGTCAATTGCTGACATGCAAGTTTCATAACAATAGCAATTCCAATAAACTGGGGGAAAAAAGAAAATGTCAATTCTCTCCAGATCTAACTCTAGACGCTTCTCAGCTGCATGAAGATGTGCTGAAATAAGCAGTGTACAGCCATGAAAAACACAAAGAGTTGGCCAACTTTAAAAACTCAAGAATTTTTCATAGCAAGTGAAGCATGAAGTATCTTGCCCACTTGTATATACATACATATATATGAAGCTTGAACAAAATCTTCTGATTTTTTTACTTTAAGGCTCCTACAAAACATCAGCCACTGCAGAATGTCACTGGTAAAAATACGAGCATATGTATGGAATTGATTTAATGCCAGCTAAAGGAACATTAATCTAGCTGCAAATTTTCACTGCAGGGACATGATGCAGTAAATTTCTGCTAGTCTAACACTGGAGTTGATATTCCATGATATATGACACTTTCGTTTGGAAACGAAAAGAAAACTTTTCTTCAGAACCTTAATTGACTCTCATATATTTCTGACTACGAATTGTACTGGATAATAAAGGCAATAAGTATAGTGAGTAAACCCATATTTTTCAAACACTCTGAAAGATATACAATTATGGTATCCAACTCACTGTATTCTCTTCATTCCCTTTATAATAACTGGGAGTTAACATTTTTAATTCACGTTGAATTCCTTCATGGATTTTTTGGTTACTAACATAGAAGCAGAACAAAAAGAAAAAGCCTGAGCTTCCAAGAAATCCTTCAAAATGAAGTCAATAATTGGGCTGTCTCATGGGATGATCTGTAGCGATTCCAGGTAAGGAAAGCCATGGGACTGCACCATCACTCCTTAGCAAGAATCCAGTCTCAAGTGGTTTTCTTTTACTATGTTTTGTACAGTTTACTATGAAATTGTGTAGTTAAGGCAGTAACCACAGTGACTTCAGATGCTCCAGAGATTATGCTGGGATAAGAATTTTCTATAAAACAGTTCTCAAAAAAAAAGGCATTGGTCCCATCCTTAATTCACTACATCAAGGTCAGAGCTTTGGATCAGTGGATGGGGGCACAGTGCTGTTCTTTCACAGTCAGCAATTCATCCAGCAGGCCTGGAAGGTGGCAACTCATAGTAGAGGTGGTTAAAAACATCTTTGAAATCCTCTAGATCTACTTCACTGACTGGTATGTAAATTATTTGGCTGCTCACTTGTACAAGGCAAGATATCAAGGGCAAATACCTTTTTCTGCCTGACTCAGACCAAGCATCACTGATCTGAATTTGAACATTATCTTATGTCATTAGGCAGTCTGAATGGCAACATGTCCCTATTTCCTTTGGCAGAGCTATTTTTCTTATTGCAGGAAAGAATTGTTCTTTACTGGATCATTTCCCTTTTCAGCAAAGAAACCAGAAGCATCTGCAGCACCAGCCACTTGTGCTAGAAGTACTTAACATCTCCAGAAACTGTACTGACCTTTTGGTCTGAGCTTGCTTTAGATTCTAGTGACAGTGTGGCTAACACCCCTTATATGCACCACCTTTCTGATTTCTACCAGCGTTTCAGCAGTTCCAACATGAATTCTCCTTTTGCCTTTCTCTACAGATGTGTACACGTGGACACACCCCCAGATGCCCAAATAAACATGTGAGCTATGCTTACAGACAGCTGGGCTTGCAACCAGGCATGCTTTGTTCATGGAACCACAGCATGGTTTGGGTTGAAAGGGACTTTAAAGGTCATTTACTTCATCATCTAAAGCAACACAAGAAAGCAAGACAGCTCTTGCCTCTGTCCATGCTTCATGCAGCTTTTCACCAGATCTCCACCACATGCACCCTGAGGAAGGCAGGTCCTTCTTCCTTTTGATGGCTTGCTGGGTCTCCTGTGGAAGGGCTTTTTCCATCTGTTGTTTTATCAATTTCTGGTCACCAGTCACTATCAAGACTTGACTGGTTATAGGGGTGAGCATTTGGTCAGACTTTACAGAGACCTTGAAGGCTCCAAAGTCAGGAGATTTTTGTGAAGCATTCCCAATCCAATGACTGTCTCCCAAGTAGGACATGTCCTCTAAATAGGATCCTCTGAGATCCTATTTATCTAACTGCATGTCTTTTTGCACTGTCCCTCCAGATGGAACAGCTGGTATGGGATTTTAGAGCATTTCCAGTGGCAGCCTTAAAGAGCCCCTGATTTCTCTGCACAAGAAGGGGACAGAGCCGTGTCAACCATATAAAAAGGAGGTGGGTAGTGTTCTACAATAGACATTTTATTGCAACCCAGTTGCATCTGTTAATAAAGGCAGACCCATCTGCACTCTGTGTTCAGCCATTACAGAGTACCCAGTCCCATAGATTAGCTGAGGTCCTGCATCCATCACGAACAAGTGATGGATGTCACAAATAGCTGGACGCTGAGGGTGTTTTAGGACTCTTCTGGGAGCAGTCCATTCTGAAATCTAAACTACCCCGCTTGCCATTTGGGTATCAGAAGTATATTTCAGCAAGTACTGAAAGGGAAAAGCTCAGAAGCAGCATAAATAGAGTCAGATTGTCCTTAGCTTAATGGAGGAAGGACAATAAAATGTAAACAAAAAATGTCCAGCTTCAATCTAAGAGTTATTCCATCAGCCACACATGCAGATTAAATCAAAATGTTTGGACAAGAATAAATGGTGGTGGGAGAAAGAGAAGATGATCAAAAAGGATTCTGGTTTCTTACCTAATATGTATTTTATACAAAAAAAGCTGAACTTGTTTTGAAGGTGACCTTCTGGCAGAGGATAAACCTGACAAATTTCACTCTAAGGCTGGAGATTCAGAAGATAAATAATGGTTGCAATCAATAGTGGAACAAAGAGGCAACTTTACCCCTTGGCAATAGGAAAGGGCATGGCTCTGCTGGGGGAGTGAAGCCTTGCTCTACTGGTTCACAAACTACAGCCCTAAAATGTTTTGATGCTGCTTGCTCAGAGATCCCTGTAAACCCTATGTAGTCACATAATGTGACATCAAGAAGTTTTTCTTCTATATCTTAGTATATACAGGTTTTTTCTGCCATTATATATTAGAAGCAGATGGAAAAAATGGATCTGGAGTCTTGTCTCTGAAAAACTGAATTCTAAGTCACAAGTTCACATTTTAGGTTGACAAAAAAAAAAAACAACAAACAAAAAACCCTACTCTGATAATTTTGGAAACAAAATTTTCATTTATTTATTCATTCACATTTGTTATTTTGAGTGTCCTGAAATTCCTCTATTTTTCCAAAATAATTAATTATATTGCATTTTTCTTACACTTGAGAAAATTTTGTTCCCTTCTGTTGTCTATAGAACACTTGTTTGTTAATGGTATCCATTAACTGATCAGTAGCTTTAACCATTAAACCTTTCAAGGCCCTTTTTTGCTTTTTTAACTTTGTCCAAAAATATAAAACACATCAGTGGCCAGAGTTTTTACTTGAACTCTGGAATAAAAATTCCTTATGGTGGACAGAAGCACAAGATAATCAAGGCTGGAAATGAACTCTGAGGCCCACCTGGTTCACTGCCTTTCTCAAAGAAAGGCCAGCTAAAATCAGGTTGCTCAACACCTCATCCATTTGATTTTTTAACTGACCAAGGTGAGATTTCACAGCTTCTTGGGGCCTCCTCATCCTCTGCTCACCAGACAAGTGCTTCAGCCCCAGCCATCTCTGGAGGGCTTTGCTGATCTCCTGCACTTTGCAATGTCTTTCCTGCAAAGGAGAGTCCAGTTCTGGACACAGATGTGGGCTCAGAAGATACAGAACAGACCAGCCCTTCTGCAATTTGATCCTTTTCAATTTGCATCTTCCATAGCAGCGGGTGAAGGTACACACAGCACTCAGGCTCAGCTTTCACCCTGACTGCTCAGGAGCTGTGCCTGCATTCGCTCTGACAAATAATACTCAGATTTCTGGCAGCAGAAGTTGTCAGCTTTCCAGTATTGCAGTTTTTTAGGTCTTAGGACAATCAGGCTGTCAATGCCATGGGCTGCTGACCTAACAGGATTGTCAGCAGATGTCCCCACTGAATCCCTCCCCATCGTTGTGACTTCCTAAAACATTTTTCTTTGGCTTCAGGATGCTTGAGGGAGCTGCAGAGCACTTCCCCAAGTAACAAGGGTAACAATGACAGCAACAATAGCAACAGAAGGAAAAAAGGCTCATGCAATCAGTCAGGGAGGAAATTAGGACACTGAGGTTGGGAACTAGGGGTAAGAGGGGATGCTGCAACTGACAGGAAAGTAGACTGATTTTGAAAAGATTTTTTAGGTCTGTGTACAAGAGGACTCAAGAATATCCCACCTGAGGCTATCTGTCAGCTCACCTTCTGAGATGGCTTCATTGTCAGCACAAGAGACAATGCTTTTTGAAAACCAAGACAGCACATACACAGGAAATCCATAGTTACACAGCCAGATGGAATCAAGCTTAGAGAAAAAGAAACATGTATTTCTTAGACTATCCAAAAGATTTGCTTCAACTTATATGTAAGCCAGTACAATGTAGGTACAAAAAACAGATAAGAGTAAAACTGACCTAGAACTGCAGTAGACTGACTGGTTAACTATAAGCCAAATTTCAGTTTCTCCAGGAGACACATCTGTAATCTCTATGTTCCACAGGTGGAAGTATGGGGATTTCTGAAAACATTATTTGGGGATTATTTTAAGCTTTTTCTTTCCAAGTTGTAGTAGCTTGGCCCCTGCCTGGACAAGGAAAGAAAAATGGTGCTTTCAGAGGTTTTTTTTCACACACAAAAAAGATCTGCCTATAACAGCATGCTATTGCATGCTATGAATAAAGTCATCCAGCAACATGATCATCTGGACACAGGAGATCAGAATTATTTTTCCTACTCTTCCAGTGACTTGGGATTAGACCTTGAATATATTACTATATCCCTCTGAGCATGTTTCTCAGAGAGACTGTGGACTTCCCATCCCTGGAGGTTTCCAAGGCCAGGCTGAATGGGGCTCTAGCAACCTGGTCTAGTTGAAGGTGTCCCTACTCATGGAAGGGGGTTGGAACTGGATGATCTGTAAGGTTCTTTCCAACTCTAACAATTTTGTGATTCTACGATTTCATTATTCATTTCTGGGACCAGATTACTACAACATAGCTGGACTAGGGCATCTATATTTGCTCTAGGTCTTGCATCACCATGTTCTGGTATGCTGCAGTGCTCCTCATGATGGAGATGTTTCAGACTACACACGAGCACTGAACTTAGCTTTTCTTTTTTACCCAAATATCTTCATCTTCTACCAGAGTCTTTTCCTGGGAGTGAAAGTAAAAATTCTCCACTAGCTGAAAATAGTTCCTAGTTTTTCACTGCTGATTTATGCACAAGGTGCCTGGTCAGTAGGCTTCTTGACATTTTAGTAGATGAAATTCGAATCATCTGATCTCCGTCCGTGCTTTTAGTTCCCAATCTGTCTCTTTGGCTACATCCTGATTAATGAAATAAACAGGACCAGAACAGCACAGGACTGGGGCCCCAGCGTTGTTTGAAACATAATCTTATATTTTCCTGCATTCTTCACTTTCACAGAAAATGGCCAGGTTGGTTTGGGGAACAGTGTGAACCAAGCAGCAGTTTGGATGCAGATTCATGTTTTGGAGAAGGGAATTCACCCCCACATACACAGTCTGCAGTATGCCAGCTCTCTCCACAGCTTGTTTGTTAGCAGAGATATATTTCATGTTCCATATTTCACCTGGATTAAATTTTGAAGTGCATTCTTAAAGCATTCTAGGCTGTCTAATGTCAAAAGCCATAAAAGATTTGTCCATGAGGGAAGGGCTTCTTGGAACTCACATTTGGGAGAAAAAAACCTTTCCAAAAATGATCTTCAATTCCTAATAGCACAAGACACGAATGATCAGTGTACTTTCCATAGAAATTTTGCTCTCAGATCCTCTAAGCATGTTTGAAAAAATCCCTTGGTCTTCCTGTGAGATCTGTCCTGTCATGAAATGGGGACTGTCACAGAAAGTACCTTAAGGAAAGCATGATGCACAAGAAAAATATAATTATTGCTGAACAGCTTTTAGATTTTACATCAAAATCTTGAGGTTTTATAAGAAAAAGAGGTGAAAGGCAGGATCACCACACAGCATAGCACAGAAAGTATTTGCACTGGCTTTACACCTGTGCATCTCCACTGAGTTTTGCTGATCTACTTACAGAAATGAGAAAGAAGATTCTGGCCTAGAGAATCAAACATCAGCAACAAAACTAGAGGGAAAATTTGCATTTTGTTTTTCACTCTCCCAACTTTTTTCTTAATAAAACTTCATACTATAAAAGCACAATAATTCTTTCCAGCACACTAAAAATGCTCCTCCATATCAGGAAATTATGTTCTTAAAGCAATTTTGGATTCCCACCTGTCTTTATAATGAAGCGCTGAATAGCTTGTTTGTGCTGAATCTATTGTATGAACTATTAAAAAGCCAATAAATCCAAATTACATATTAAAATATGAATTGAGTTTAGGAGCTAAGACTAGATTAAAAGGAAAAGAATTCTCTTTTTCTCTAAAACTATCTTAAAGCCTTTACTGACATTCATTTTATTTTCTCTATTGATTTTATTGACAGACATTTTTGATAAGTTCTCTTTTTTGCCAGATTTCAATATTTCATGACAGTTGGCCATCCAGTTTTGACATGGTGATAGGATTTGATATGACCCCCAATACTTAAAAGCCAACTTTATCTTGGAAGCAATAGCTGCCAACACTTTAAATAGACATGCAGTCCTGATGTATTTTACCTTTCTTGTAGGAGAGCAAAATATGATGCAAAGTGAGCCACCAAAATCTTTGCCTTGTTTTCACTTGAATAACAGTCCCCAAGGGAGAAACACTCTTTTTCTCTTTTTCCTTTGTGTTTATTTATGCATTTTTCCAGTGCTACCATAGGAATACAGGCAGCAGGTGTTACAGTACAGCTGGAAAGGGTATCAGTGAGGTCACACAGGAAGTTTTGGGGTGCTGCACAGTAGCAGGGCCTCTGGCCAGACAAAGGAGAAGCCATGTGTGAAGTGCAGTCTTCCAACTCCTGGTCCTAATGGTCTGCTTTCCACATTCTTCCACTAGCCCAATCTGTACAAGGGTGTCTATTTAAAGAGCTGCTAACAAGTAGCTTATGATACCTTTGCAGTGGCCTTGGCATACTCCTATCACATTTTTTAAGGTGCATTAGCCCATCAGCTCCACCAAAACAAGATTTGTTACTTGGAAAACAAGGATATCTGGAGAAAACATTTAGACCTTTTGAGTTTTAAGAAAGTAAAAAACTCTTTCCAGAAAGCCATCATTTCCTTGTTCCTACTGAATGTAACATTATGGAGCTGTCTGAATATCAGTTATAGTGTTATCCATAGTAACTGGATTCCATTTAAGACCCTAACACAGCTGACCTGACAAAAACAGCTATTTCTGCACATCAGCCCCATGTCTATGGCAATGCCTTCTATTTGGGTGTCAGAGATTCTCCTCCTGATTAACACATCGTACTTCAGGTCACTTTTATAAAATAGGAAAAATGCAGTTATGTCCATTTTGTCCACAGGAGGTGAGCACAGAGACACTGCAATGACTTACATGCAAAGTCTGTGCCCCAGATGTGAATCACTCTCCAGAATCTAAATTTCAACACTACTGTAATTTCCTTCCCTATTCCATTAAAAAAAAATTGCCTAAACTAATGTAGCAGCAGATGCTCTGTGCACATAAATAGTGTTGCATCAAAGGTTTCCTCTCTGCTAGTCACAGATTATGAAAGGGAAGGAATCACCTGAGCTAACTTGAGTGATCTGTACTATAGATGTGTACTGTGTCTGATCATTACAATGCCATTTGAGATTAGAGTCTCACAATCTGGCTTTTAGCATCTGGTCCTGAAGACTGTCAGTCTACGAAGTACCATCTGACTTCAGACTTCCTTGTACACTTGTTCAGACACCTCAAGCCATCTCACGTGGCACTAGAAATCTGTTTTCCAGCAAAAAAAATCAAGATCCATCTAGGATCCAGCCAGCCCCAGTACCTTTAGTTGGTGCAGAGTCACAAAAGGAAACAATGCCTCTCTTTCACACCTGGCTAGTCCTGTCCCTTTTAAAGCCACGTTCACTGCCCACTCTTTGCGTGGTCAGCAATTTCCTACTCCAGTAATCTTCTAATGTTCCTCCTTGCATTGCTATAAAGGTAATCCCCAATGAGGTAAAAAACCTCATTTCTATGATTTTATGAGATGCCATTTGGAGGAGGTCAGAAGAAGGAGTTCTCATGTTTATTATTAGTAAGTGGCAATTTATTTTTTCAGCTGCTTTACCTCCTTTAGCATCTCTTGCCTTAAGCCTAAGGCAGCTGCTCTGGGAGGTGTTCAGCTGTATGAATTATAACCTGACTTTGAGCAGGAGGTTTAAGTACACAAAGTGAGTCATTTGATTGATGGCTCATTTGATCAGTTGTGCAGTCAGGGTCCTTGCTCTGCTGCAAACCTGACTGCACAGTCAATACTGCAGCATCCCTGGCTGGCAGGAGGATTCAGGGTCAGTAGCTGTACTATAATAAAATCTGCACCACTGTGAGCTGGTGTTTGTATCTTGCCTATCTCTTCCCCTCAGCTGCATTTCTTTATTCATATAAGAAGCTCATGTCTGGGGGCTTCCCTATTGTCCTCCATTTTTCTGCTCAAGCCAGTCTGCCCCCTGTCAGCTGGAAAAATTCCTGAGGTCTCTTGTCTCCAACTGGCTGACCAAGAACAAGGCCTCTGTTGCACTGCTCCATTTTCACAGAAGTGAATTTAACCTCAGAGAACATCCCTGAGCTTGAACACAATGGACAGTGAAAATATCACCCGTGAGATTTGGTCTGCTTCTATTGATTTGCTTGGGTTTTGATGAAAGAAAACTATCTGAAAAAGTCATGTCCTTTCTGTATTTCAAATGGTAAAACTTGCTGTTCAAAAAAGGTGACACGTGAATCACAGGGACAGCTCAGCTATCAAGGGAACCATGGTGCCTCAAGGGAAAGGGAATAGAAGTGAGGACACCAATGTGAGGAGGAGTGAAAAGCTCTGGACTATCTTTTTGGGATTCACCACAGCAGCTTAGATAGACATAACTCAACATCAAGCCTGAAGGGAGGTTGTGGTTATGTGGGTCTTGGTCTCTTTTCCCAAGTAACAAGTGACAGGATGAGAGGAAATGGCCTCAAGTTTTCCCAAGGGAGATTTAGCTTAGATATTAGAAAAAAAATTCTTCATGGAAAGAGTTGTTAAGAACCGAAACAAGCTGTCCCAGAAGTGATGGAGTCACCACCACTGGATGTGTTCAAAGAACTTGTGGGTTTGGCACTTGAGGATGTGGTTTAGTGGTGAACATGGTGGTGATGCTGGGTTGATGATTAGACTCAATGATCTTAGAGATTTTTCCTTAATGATTCTGTGATTCTATGAAATATCTCTGAACTGAGGTAGTTTGAGTGTTTGTTAGAATGAAGTATTTGGATGTGAGGTGGATGGACTTGAAAAGCAAAGTTTCATTTCTACTCTGCCAAATTCACTCAATAGGTCTGTTCTCTGGCCTCCAAGACCCCTGATCCCACCAGCAGATTTTGTGAGAAGGCAACATTGACCTCTCCAGAGGAAGATGTGAGTAGAAATCATTTGAACCAACTGAGCACATTCAAGTCCATGGGATCACAGGATACACAAATTAGGGTGTTGATAGTTGGCTGACACCATTGCCAAGATCTTTGTCATTGTTTACGAAAGGCCCAGGGGAGTGGTGGAATCACTGTCTCTGTGGTACCTGGGGACAAGGTTTAGTGATGGACCCCTTGGCAGATGGACCCCAGGGTTAATGGTCGGATTCAATGATCTTGAATGATTTGGAGTGATGATGTTCATCTTCCCAAGGAACTGGTATGAGTGATGGAGAGCTGCTTCCTTGGGCACAGCTGAACACCAGCCTGAACTTGGGAAGTGGTGAATGAATTCCTTGTTCTGCTTTGCTTGTGTGCATGGCTTTTGCTTTACTTATTAATGTGTCCTCATCTCAACCCACGACTTTTCTCACTTTTACTCTTCTGTTTCTCTTTCCCATCCCACAGGGAGCAGGGGAGGACTAGAGCGAGTGGTTGTGTGCTATTTAGTTGCCAGCTGGGGTTAAACAGTATTATATAAGACGTACATTATTATTATTTTATATTAATGTGGTTATTTCTGTACAACTGACAATGTATTTGCTATGACTACCTCACATGTACTGTGTTCTATATATGTTACATGAAGTGCATAGCAGTTCATATGCAGACACTACAGCAAAGGCTTTTTATAGATATCTACAAATGTGTTTATGGAGTTGGCTATTACATAAAATCACCAGCAACAGCTTCTTGGGGAACCTAGTTCTGTCACTGCATGTTAAGGAAGAGCTGAAAACTGCACAAGCTCCTCAGGAGACACCAGCCTCGTGCTGCCTCCTTCCTACTCCCTGATTATGTTTAGACAAGAGGTAGGGATTCAGAGAGGGCTCTGCTGAGGCTGAGGAAATTTGAAGAGGCAAGAGAGGTAAAATGTCACCAGTCTTGAGCAACACCTAAAAACAAGTAATGGGAATGAGATTTTGGAGCCAGACACCTCCCTTATTCCTTGTGCTAGTTGTCCACACCCATGCCCAGATAAAGCCCCCAGGCCGGGAAAATAACAGATATTTCATTACTAAATTTTCCATGCATATACACTTCCCAGGACCAGCCCCATGATTTCTTTCCAGGCTGCACTTTTCCAGCCAGTGAAATACTCCTTTACAGCCATGTTTTGAGTCAATTCTCAGTTAGCAGCTTCTTGTGGAGCTTGGTGATCTCATTAGATGAAGTATCTCTCTCTACAAATAAAGTACTATTCATTTGTACCAAATCTCTTCATAATCACTGGAACCTGTCCCACTTGCTAATGCAGATCAGAGAGGTCTGAGTAACAGGAAAATACTCTCAATATCACAGATTATTTCTCCATGGGGCAATTTGTCAGAAACAGTCATGAAGGTTGTGATGCACATTCACTCCTGCAAGATCATAGCAAGGGAGGGTATAAGAAAGTAATTTCTGGAATAAGGAGCAGGGAAAGGGTGAAAAGAGCAGGATAAGCAATTCTCAGAAGCTCTTTGGAAAAATATAAACAATCTGGTAAGGGGGAGAAGGTGTGGGAGTTGAGCAGAAGAAAATTAAAAGGATAATTAGAAGAGAAAAAAATTGTGTTGCTGAGAACATTTTAGCTGGTGAAGCCAGGGATTTCAGATGAATTCACAGCAGACAGATGGTAAAAAGGGGAAAAAAACCCCACCAACCAACAGCACACCCTACAATCAGTTCCTTAGCATGAATATTAGGGGGATTTACTTAGGGATAGGGAATAAGGAGCTGGCAGCCTTAACACACAATTATTTTGCTTTGTATCTTTGCAACAGAGGAAGAAGGATCAGAGCAACCTGAAACAAAAGCCAGAGCCCTGGTTTGGTGTGGGGTGTGAGCTGGATCAGTCAAATAATCCTCACCATCCACCTAGACTGATATTTTAGTTACAGTTTTCACATTTCCTTGTGATTGTAGTTGGGATTCGCTTTTTTTCTTGGACACAAATATCACTGGGCACCTGGGAACTTAACTGATGAAAAAATGGGTAAATAGACAAGTATTTTTGCCATATTAATAATCAATCTATCCTAAAGAAAAAAAGTGAAATTCAAGAAAATATTATAACAAACATAAATATGCCAATTCCTTGTTCTCTGATAACATCAAATAACAGAAGCTATGATAAGCAAAACAGGAAAGGAAAATCATCTCCCAAGTGACTAAGAAAACACAGATCTCCCCAAAGCAACAAGGTGAGGGAAAGAGATTTGAAAGCTGCTCTGACTGCAATGCAGCCTCCTGGCATAGGGCAGAGACCAAGAAAGCAAAATTGCTTTGGCTCAGCACCACAAATGTTCTCTTGCTCTGGGTGCAAAAATGACCTGTACAAACTGGCTTGGAGGTCCTTTCACAGTATTCTCCAGAGCTTTGGAACTGTCTCAGCTCTTTGGGGACAGGTGGGGTATTCCCATGACATAATCTTTGGTAGAGATGCTTTCCTTTGGGTTGTTTCTCTTTTTCAGAGGCTAAACTGAGATGCTCCACACAGTATCAGCTTTCTTGAAAGATATGGTTACAGAGGTGACTTGTTATTCCTGTCTAGTCTAAAGCTGGGCTCAACCTGTTTCCAAGATGAAAAGCACCCTCATGCTGACTTGGAGAGGCCTTAAAAATATGAAACATTTCATTAGAAAAACCATTTCCCACTGAAATTACTAGCAGAACACCCATTGATTCAATTAAGGGAAGAATCACAGTGTTTACAGCCCCCAAATCCTCTTATACATGAGGACATCTGACTCATGAGGATAGTAACCAGAGGCAAGCTACTCACACACCTTATTTTTCATGGAATCATAACTCTGGACAGCACAGATGAGACCAAATTGATTTTAAATAGAGAAGCATTTTTTATGTAAGACCAAAACTTTCAGATAATTTTGCTGATTTCAATGATAATTTAAATTTGCACTGTCAAATTAATTTGGAATTGTTTTAACTACTGAAAATGAAAGGAAATTAAATTGCAATGAAAGAAAAAAAAGCCCACAGCCTTTGTGATTCCTCTCGCAGAGTCTCTCTCATGAAGATGATTTGATTTTGAAGTGTTGCAATTTGCTTGTTATCAGTTCGTGCCCAGCTGGAAACAGGTCATATTTTGTGTGTTTTGGTGGGGCTTCTTCTCTTACTGCTGAGGTACTAAAAACTGTATACAAAAGGAAAATGAATTTTCACAAGCATGTCTTTCACAGACAGGTAGGAGATCAGGAGAGAGTAATCCATCCTAGCCATGGATGTCCCTATTTCTCCTCACTCCAAGTGGTGCTGCCCATGAGCAGTGAATCTCTGGACACAACCCTAGCTACAAAGGCCACCAACTCCAAGAGAGATGCAGCCCCCCAGCCCTGACCAGGGGGGCAAGCAGAGACCTGGCAGGCTCTCCCAAGACCATCTCTGCAGACTTAGTCCATGTTGTCCATACATTTCCCAGAATGCCTCAAATTTCCCTCAGATTCCCCTTAGATGCCCTATGGGAAATCCCATAGATTTCCCTTCCAACTCCCTCCAGGGCTCCCAGAAGTTCAACCCATACAATGGGCTCCATTGAACATCAGCTGTGAGAAGTTTCATATAACTTTATAATGTATCTTTGACCTATATCATGTTCCCTCCAAACCTCTTCCTCTCCCAGCTGTTGGATGCTCCAACACCCTTTTTGTGTGGCCCAAAGTTATAGATAAAATGGCTTGGAGGACCTGAAGCTGAAAGAAATATCAGGTTGTGGTGGGTAACACTGTTTCACTGGAAGTACAAGCCTCCCTTCAGAAGAATTTTTAAAGAATAAAAGTCTTCATTTCATCCTGGCATGAGATCTGGCTTTGCAACAGCCGCTTCCATATTTCAGTTGTTTCTTCTCAGAGGCTATGATTCCTTGATAGATCAGAACTTGCATCATTTCATCTCCCACTTAACTAATTTGATGAGGAAAATGGAACTGCTAGAGTGGCAATTTAAGCGTATTAAAGGAAAAATTTAATCCAAAATTTTGATTCGCCAAATTTAAAGTCCATTTCCATTACATTTAATAACTTCAGCCTCTCTTAGTTCATCTGTACTTATCTTGAAGTCTGCATGGCTGGGTGGCATTAGAAATAAGAAGATTATTCATAGTAGGGTGCTCTGCCTATGAACTTTTTCTTAGCTCTCAGTAGAGATAAAGAATATTTGCTCAACTGTGTATCATTTCATAATCACATGAGTGGTCAGCTCTTCTGTTTTTATAAAATCATATTCCACACCATCAGCCACAGACCTTTCAAAAAATACCAAAAAGGGTATAATTAATTCAAACAGAGTAATCATTAAAGTATGAGGATAGTCAGACACATGCTTTTTCATCTCCCTCCAAGCACAACCAAATTATGAGATCCCAGTCACAGCTCTTGTAAGGGACTAGATCATGCGTTTGTGGAGAGGAGGGAACTTGCTGCATTAATTCTCACCTTTTCTCTGTAAATCCATGCACAAAGCATTTGGGTCTGAAGGCCTGAATTGTGATGTGCTTCACCACACCATGGAAAAGTAGGTGAGGAAGGGAGCCTGAGGGAAAAGCTCTGTAAGGACCGACACTGGCATGGTTGGAAGGGAGCAGGCTGAGAGGCTTCCTCTTGGGCTGGCAGCAGGTGCTTCAGTTCTGGAGGATTTAAGGAGTGACTGGGGAGGGGGGAAAGTGAGAGAAAAGCTTCCATGCTATCCTGCAGCATCTGGTGCTTCCTGGCCTGTGGAGTCGAGCAGAGAGAGCGGAGCCCTTGGAGCCGGCGTGGGAGCAGGTGGGGGAAGGTGCTGCTGTTATTTGCAGCAGACGTTCCTTAGCAACAACCTCGAGCAGATGGAAGGCCGGGTACCACTGAGCAGAGCCTCCATCAGCAGCCCCTCAGCCTCCTCAACCTCTCCCCGTGCAGGGGGAGCTGAGGCAACATAGCAAATTCTACCAGAGAGCTTTTCTCCAGACAAAAGGAAGGGGTAAGGAGATCCTTTTGACTCACGCCAGTCTGAAGCCTAAAGAGATGTGAACAAATTTCATTAAACAAGTTTGATAAATACCAACAATATTGTTGTAATTATATAGCAGTCGTTACATATACACATACATATATACATACAAACATATTCTGTTACTATAACTGAGTAACTTGGATTTCTAGGAAGGCTGAGAAATCTCAGCACTAAATTTAAATAACATAAGTAATTACAAATATCTTTGGGTTATACTGAACCACACTTGGTTAAAAAAAAAAATTAGATCTTGATCTGTAACTGAAGTAAAAGCAAGATATCAGGTCCTAATCTGTCTGAAGTAAAATACAAGGTGATTGATAATTCACAGTTAAAAAGGTTATTTGAAAATGGACAGTTCACAGATGCAGAGGATTTCAGAGAAAGTCTGTATTGACAGATGGATGTATTACCAAATTAAAGAAAACAGGAACCTTCTGTGGGATAACTAATTAATCTTGTACATGGAGAATGTGGAGAATCATCACAGTTGAACATAGCTAACAGCAGAGGTGGGGCTTCCTGCAGAGAGAGTCCATAAAGCTATAAAAAATACCACCACTTTTTCTGCATGCATCCCTCTTTTCTTCAAAATTGGGTGTGAAGGATTGAGCACTTTGATATCTTCTATTATGATATTGCATATGTAAATATTGTCCTATCATTAAAGGAAAAGGAATTCTACTGTTTGTGTTTGATCTGCCTACATGTCCTTGAAGTTTGGCTGTAATCTGCATGCAAAAGCAAGGGAGAACAAAAGTACAATGGCCATAAAGTGTCATGGTCAATAAAGAGCCATAATTATCTTTAGGGGGAAGGACAAAACTTCTCTGTTCAGAGTTTGTACATAACAAGATGTATTGGTATTTCTTGCATCTTCTGAGAGGTAGGATGTTTGAAACACATCTCTGGCCACATTAGAATTATGTTGGTAAAACTCATGCCTTCAATTCCCTTTTTTTATTAATATCACCATCGACAAAAATCTGATAGATTAATTGATTTATCTTCCTTGATTACGCTGATTAATCAGGATCTAGGTGGACCTTTTAAAGACTTTGGAGTTGCTCTGTAGCCAGCAAAAGCAGATAAACACTCGATTATTTATTCTGGTGAGTCAAGCTCACCCATATGGGATCTCATCTCCATTTCCCTTCTGCTAATCTACCTCTTAGCAACATTTTAGCAATTCCTGTGGGGGATACATCAATGAACAGAAATTGGAAAACTGCAGATGAGTCTGAACTTACTTCCATTAAAGACAATGGATGCTTTATTCCATTAACACCAGGGACACCAGTCTGAGCAATAATGGTGTTTAATATTATTTCTTTGGCAATGGCTAGACAAAAGGAGAAAAATTCTTATTTTTTTTTTTTCTAAATAGATTATTTAGTATTTTATTACCTATTTAGTATAGATTAAAAAGAATGTAACCAAAGCAAGCAAGGCTGAAGTTTTCTGCCTTATCAGAATTTAGGAATGATCCAAAATTGTGCAATTTTGAGGAGATTGTTAATTTTCTAGGCTTCTCATAGGTACTCTACAGGTTTGTCTAATTCTAACCTTTCAGCCCACTTTGTTGTCCACCATGTTACCAAATTTCCTGATGATTTCCAGTTTCCTGACAGCTCAACTGCCAGACAGGACAAGATCTGAGCATGGAGCTGTGTCATGGATCCTCAACAGCCAAAAACCCCTGTCTGATAGCTACCAGACCATCATGCTCTCAGGCTTTCCAGGCTTTCCACAGCTCCAGAGTCAGGGCTTGATACCCTGTCGCACATAATTTTCAACTGTTATTTTTCCACTTGAGAAGCAGTAAAACAAAATTTTGGAATATCAGATCTTAGATACCCGACTTGCCTACCCAGACTCCTCAATCCAAAGCCTGGGTGCAGGGTGAACCAGCTTTGGCACATGGGCATCATTTTGTTGTGGGTATCGCTAGACAACTCTCATCTCATGGTCTCATACATGGTCATTTCTTAATTTCCAATTCCTACTCTATTAGGTCCATTTTTATACAATATAAAGTGCGTTGGAGTAAACCAGAGGGTGTCACGTTCATGTATGTTAATTTATTTGTTTGTTTATTCTGCCCTGTAACACTTACAGATCTCAGGTAAAATGGCCCCAATCTGTAGCCAACAGGCACTTCTGTCCCACACCACTGAGATGGGAGTCACTGCACAGACCTGGCGACACCCATCACCTGATTGTGCTGAGTCTGTGCAAACTCCCATCGAGCTCTCTGTGGGCTGCAAAACAGCAGTTTTCCTTTAGCATCTCACTAGATATTATTCCTGGTTGCCTTAATGTCAAATAAGTTTGATTTAAACTCATGTAGGACTGTCCAGGTAAGGATTTGCAGTACTTTTGTTGTGTTGATTGATATCACTCCTTTCCTTAAACAATAACTGGAAGTACTGCGAGAGGGCAGGTAAAGGTAAGATAAGGGAAAAAAAAGAGCAGTATTATTACTGTTGCTGTAATTCTAGCATATTTTTCAGCTGCAATCCTTCTCCAATCAGTAGCAGAAATTACAAGAGACCATCTTTCAGCAATCTGCTCTAGTGGAAGGTCCTTGCCCATGGCAAGGGGCTTGGAACTTGGTGATCTTTAAGGTCCCTTTCAACCTAAACTATTCTATGATTCTATGATCTTCTTAGCCATTATAAGGCATTAGTTTTTAAAATGCAGTATGGGCAGGAACAGAAATTAGTAGGCAATCCCATACATGACATCCTTGCCTCACAGCATGTACATTTTCTTTATGTTTAATTAAGTAATTTAAAATAGTTTCTCCCATTCCTTTTCACACACACAAAGCAAAAGACATTATTGATATTTCTAGTGTTTCCAGTATCTTTTATTACTTTATCCTCCATCAGAGCTGATTCTTTTACCTGCTAGAAGAGCCAGCTTCAGGTTTTGTAGAATATTCCTTTTTTATGCAAAGCATTAGCAAGAATGACATTTCAGCACTGATCCTGAGAAAAGGACATTGCAAACTGTCTTCATGGTGAGATAAATTCAGTGTAGCATGAATAAAAAATTTCCAGTGCATTTACATTCTGATTGCATACCTAGTTGGAAATCTAGATAGCTTGTTTAAATCATCAGTCTGCTGGGTTCAATGCCATGGAAATTGGAAAGAAGTTCTGCTTTTCAAGACCTCCTGTACTTCATCTTGGAGAACAAATTTGAATGTGCCTATGACCAGAGCAGAGAAATTTGATTGTGACACTTGTTTTTATGGATTGTGTCACTTTTCATAACACACTGACTTATCCAAGCTTCAGTTCAACAGGTTATGTCACTTGATTGCAGAATAATTAGTTTGAAATACACTGGGTTTTTTCTTTTCTTCTGTTTGAGTTTGGGTTGTTTGGGGTTCTGGTGGGTTTTGGAGTTTTCTTTTTTTTTTAAAGGTTCATATGAGCCTTTTTACAAAGGAGGCTCATACATTGTCTTATATAATTTACTAGAGTCTTATTGTTAGTCTTATAAATATTATTATTATTATTCCTACTATTACTTCTGTTTTCCACTCATAAAAGTAATAACTTGGGAAACTCTTTACTTTGTTTTGTGAAGATTCATCCTATTATATAATTCTATTATTCTGGCTAATCCCTAAAGACAAATGAAATTTCCCCGCCAATAATAAAGGTTTTAAATAGCAAATGACACATTTCTGGTGCAATCATTGAAATTGTCACCAAGCACACAGATGGTGACCTGGGGGACATGAAGACCTCGATGCAAATTTCTCTAACCCACCTTTTGGTTTACTGTGATTTCAATAAGGTTCAGATATTGCACAATGATCCAGTCATTACAACACACACAGATACAGTGCTGAGGCTTAAAGGAACAGTTGCAAAACAAACTTTTATATGTAACCCTGATTCTGCGGGAGGAAAAACTAAAATGTCAAAAATGTTATTTAGAAAAGGCTTTTGAAGACAATAAAACCTAAGATGGAAGAGGTAATTCCTGACATTGCATAGTTATTTGATTCCATTTTGGTTTTGACACTGAAAAATACCACGATATGAAACTCACTGTGTCTAATATTTAAGGATATTTTAAAATACCTGTCTTTTTGTGTGTCTTCATGGTGTTTCTTTCAACATACCTTTTCCCTTATTCCTAATTTTAAAAGTTGTCTGGTAATAAATATTTTAGCTGTTCTGTCTCGCTCTTATTTAAATTCTCCTGGCACTTCTGAAAAGCTACTTCCTGCAGGAGTGAGAGGCAGCTTTCACACCAGATTGCCTTACAATTCCCCAGTGACAGCTCTACCTCTCCTTGTTTACCTTGCTGGAATTAATGTAATGCCATCTTCATGGTACAGGGGCAGATGGCAGCTTTCCACTAAATTCTTGTGTGTTGGCATCATCTCTTGTGCAAGTTAGAGAACAGGACCTTGGTGAAGCCAGCACACAGAGGCTAGGGGATAAATTGCCTCAAACTCTCCAGTCAGTTTGTTGTGTACTCTGAAAGAACATTGCACCTAAACAAGGGTTTCTCAGCATTGGCTTGTCTGGATACCAGCACAGCTGTAGGTCCATTCTGAGCTCTGTTCTGGACAATTTACACATGTAAGTTGAGTCAATCCCCCATTTCTGTACCCTCACTCCTTTTCCTTAAAGCAAAACTCCATGCCCTTGTCCAAGCCTCCCACCATCAAGAACACAAAGCTATGTCTCCATGAACATCATGCAGCCATAACTCCTAACCCAATGCTTTCTCCATCTGCACTTGCATTACCAATTTGTGCCTTATCAACATTAAAGACCAAGCAGGTCCTTAGACAGAAGCACACATACGCTCACCTCAGACACATCTCTGAGGAAACCACCAAATGCAGCTGCCTTTCCTCTTTTGCATTTGCTTGAGCACTGTCAATGGCACACTCACCATGCTTGATAAACTCTGGAATAAACTATTCCAGACTCCTCAACTGCCTGTCTTCTGTCTCTTCAGTAGCAATAAGGTCATTCTTAAAAATAAAGAAATAAAAATTATTTTTAGTAGAATGAAATGACCTTTATTTTTTGCATGTCTAAGTAAGCTGCATTAAAATAAGATGAAGACTGTGACAGGAGATAACCAAAGATGGTAAATTTAGACTGACACTTTGTCCTTAACCTGAACTGTTCAACAAGAAAGTGTACAGTAAAAACAAAGATTTGGCCTTAAACCAGGTTCTTTTAGGATATGTCATTCTGCTGTATACTTAATATATTTTCAGGTACTTCATGAGCAGCCTGCTATAGGAGACAGAATTACCAGGAAAACAGGACTACTGAAAGACCATCAATGAGGATCTGAGGCCCTTAGAACCAGATCTTATAAAGTTAAATCACAGCAACAGAGTCCCTGCCCAGACAACTCTGAAGTTAAATGCCAGAAGGGATACAGCAGATGAGTCATTCAGGCAGGGGAGGGAGGGATAAGAAGAAAAGGCACTGGCTGAATGGATCTGATAACAAAAAGAATGAAGGTCGAAAGAAAAAGGCTTGTGAGCCTTGACAGGGCAGTTTCTCACAAAGGTTGGAGTTATGGGAAAGCACCAGTGAGCTTGAGGAAGAGTCCAAGAGAAACACGAATATGAGGCTGCTTCTGTTATACATCTAGAACAGCATTTTGGGTGAGTGTGAAGTTTTATAGTCTATCCAATTTGAAGCTAAGTGTTCTGAGATTAAGACCATACAGCAAAATATTGCAAAATATAAAATCCAAAACCACATCAAGTTAGACTTGGGGCATTTGAGGAAAAAATTCTCACACTGAGAAGTCAAGACTGCTTTCCAACCAGGCAGCCAATGAAGACTCTACCCCAAAACTGCTTCCAGTGAAGTTGAAACTGAACACCTGGGTAGAAGTGGGAAAACCAAGAAAACAAAGGCAAAAATCCAGATTGCAGAGAGGGTGGCTGTATAGTATTGAATTCTTTGTGGGGCTCATGATGAGGATGGACTTTGAGGGTATTAAGGAGGATGAGGCCATTAATTTTGCCATTTGTTATGGGAAACAAACAGCATTAAGGGAAAGGGCAACTGGTGGAAGCTGGCAGATTGTGGGTGGAGAAGAGGCAGGAGCTGAGGTTGTGATACTGATTGAAAGAGGCTGGGGAGATAGTTCAGTTCAGTTCATTTGGTTCAGTTCAGGCTGATAGGTGCTTTGTTTTGGTTTTCTTGTAATAAGAGAAGAGAATCCTGAGGGAAGCGCAGAAAGACGTCATGGTGGGATGATGTGATGTCAGTAGCCTGGGAGATCACTCCTGACAGCAGTGCTTACATGGAGAAGAGGAAGGTCAGCTTGTACAGGGTGACAGGCAAGTTTCTGCTTATGAAAACAAGAGCTGATCAAAACCTGGGCAGGAATGGCAGAATGGCTACAAAAGCCTTTAATTTGGGAAAGAGCAAGACCTAAATTTGGACACTGCTAAGAACTGAAAGTTTAACAGAACTGTGGGATTATCTGTAGCAAATAATTTCAGATCATTATTTAGACAGCAACACCGATAGGAATAAGAGATGGACAAGGAGCAGAAATTGAGAAGAAAAATAGCTTTTTCACATTTGCTTATATTTTATTTTTCTTTTCCTTTTTTTCTTTGCAGATATGTGAGATAAAGGAGCAGATAGGTCAAGGGGTAAATATTTGCAAGACAGAAGAGTCACTGGGGCAAGAAAAGACAGAGTAGGGAAGTGGATTAAATTTTCCTACCTTCAGATTGGTACAAGGAACCTAAATTTAAATTACCACATTTCTTCATGCTGTGATGAAATGCATAAAGGAACACCCAAGTTAGTGTCATACTCAAGGAACCTCAACTTCAGGTATAATTTAGGCAACAAACAATCCATATGGAAAGGTCATGGTATGGATTCTCCATCCACAGAAACACACTAAAAGAGAACAATTATATTGACATGAGAGCCAGAGCAGATGTTTCACCACATATGTTTCACTAATCACAGCAGCACTTATTAAACCAATGCTCAACTACTTAAAATATTCCTCAGTTTCAGTTTTGTATTGGTGCCTTTCTGATGTATGTTTTATTCTTTTTAAAGCAGAAAAGTGAACTAACTGAAGCTCACAAAACACTTCCTGAAGCTGATGTTTTTAATCACGGTTTTCTGATAAGGTTGACCAGTAATCATGAGTTATTCTGGGTTTTCATTTTTCTTCATGACTTCAACAGTGCCACTGATGTCTTACTAACTTAATTGTGCTTGTTTCCTTATGCAGAATGAATCCTGACTGAAGAGTCAAATGTTCCTGGTACAAATTCACAAAGCACATCAGAATTTCCTCCCAGCATCAATAAGAAAAAATAAGACTGATTAGTCTTTTAGAGTTTCTTTCTGACTGAGTTTCTTTCCAATCCTATTTTGAACATGGTAGAAATGTTGCTATTCTGAGCAGATGGTTTATTAAAGTTGGAAGCTAACTTCTTACATCTTGACAGTGTAAAAAAGTTACCATCAGTTTAAAATTGTAACTCTAAACCACGCAGCATTGTAGATAAGTTCCATTATAAGAATCAACTCATAAAGTCTTATTCAATGCTTATTTTTATTTATTTTTCCATTTTAAATTAAAATTTTACCAGTGGGAGTTTTTTCCATCCATACAGGCTCAGCTCCAACTTCAAGGTAAGATGTTGGGAAATATTGTATCACCATGTAAAAAAAAAATTCAAAGCAAAGCAGCATTTCAGCATGACAAGACAACTTATCAGTGCCCAGCTGGGATGCCAAGAGGAAAATCAAAGCAAGCACTGGTGTCTGTAGGGTCCTGCACAACATGACAAATGTTCACAGTGATCTCGAGAGAAAAGAAGATGAGCTCAGGAAGAGTGTAATGAGCAGTGCTCTGTCTTGGGGAGTCAGCAGCACCAGGAGCAACTACGGTTCCAGTAAAGCTCTGCTACCTGAAACATTTTTATATTGAGCTGTTGCTAATCAATAGCAAGGAGAATTCCTGATGCTGTATATTCCACAGGAAAGACATCACAAAAGCCTCCTATGACAGGTTCGTGGCTGACAGGAGCCTTGGAGACCATTCTGAGAGCCAGCAAGGAAGGGCAGCACTGCCAGGCTGGGATCCATTGTGCCAAGGCTGGGATTCCCCTGCCAAGGAGAAGCAGCATCTTCTGCAGCCTCACGGTAAATTACCCCATTTCCAGTGAAGGGATGCAAGAGGAACTTGATGGGGGCCTGGTCCCATCCTAGGGTGACTCCTGAGGGAGCTGCTGAAGGTCTTGGTGCATGGGTGGGATGTGATTTCAGTTTAAAAGGGCAGCAAGAAGGAATGGAGAGGAGAGGAGGATAGGGATCAGTACAGGTTGGTGTGGTTTACCTGTGCCCTTCCTCCTGGGCTATGCTGGTGCCATGAGGTGTCTGCCACAGCCTCACAATGCAAACGAGACAAGAACCATCACGTATTCCTGGTAAAAGGTGTGTCAGATACACTCACAGGAAAATGTACCAAGTTTCTCAGCTGATCATCAAAAGGGAAGGGTTCCAGTGCTGACTGACCCCAGAAAAGGGCAGGGAAGTGTGAAAGGAGGTTGTACCTGGCAGATAGCTAAATTTTTCATCTCCAGCTATGTAGCAAGATGACATTAGCTCCTGTGATTGAATGGAGGCTTATACATAGATATCAATAAATAAATCAAAACCACAAACATGAAAGTTGGGAGTGTTTAATTCAGGCTTGATTGTTACTTTCTTTTCTGCACCAGGACTGGACCACTGTGAGATATAAAGAAGCATTGACTCCATTAGGTTTGAGCTATTTACCATATTAATCATAATCCAGACCACCTTTCAAAAAGTAAATAACATATTTAAGATTATCAGACTCAGTTTTGAGCAACATTTTTCTTATTTAACAAGCACACAGGACTGGCAAAAATCAATAGGAGAGTCAGAGTAGCCTCCCAGTAGAGGGTGTTTGTTATCTCCTGTAAGTCATGGTAAAAGATGACAAAGCTGCCACATCTTGAGGAAAAGTAATTTTACAGGATTCAGGTGGGCTCAAGTTTCCATCTTCTCACTGTAATCCTGTGAATCATGTGTTTCCACCAGCTAAATGAACCTGCAAGTCTGTCAGACACAGGTGGCCACAGAGCTCAGTGTGCTGATTTCCATTTCCTTGGCCATCTTTCCTTAACTTTCCTCTTTAGCAATAAAAAATGGAATTCTAAATCTTCATGGGCCATGCAGGTTGGTGTGATTGGGTGGGTATAACAGCCCCCAGCTGCAGGTGCCTGGCTGACCACATCCATACGGGGAGAGGAGGGGATTCTCATTTCAGCTGGCAAGAGGAAACTGGAATGATGTCCAACACATTCATCACCCAGGTGACATAGTTCACTTCCCTCACTGTCCCTGTCACCTCAAGTAACTGAAAATGGCCATGTAAAGTGAGTGAAATTGCTATAGTTTAGATTAAAATTATCATGTATTAAAAAAAATCCAGATAGTCTGATTTTTCTGTGCAGTTTCATAAGCTTGAAACTTTAAAAATTAGGAACTGACACTAAGATTTTAAGGAAGAGATTTTTTTTGTTGTTTGTTAAGGGAGGGGTTTGGTTTCTACCAAAGTGAAAGTTAATCTTAAATTCTTAGTTGGTGTGTAAGAGCTATTATTCATTTATATTATCATAAGGCATTAGATCTTACAGCTGGAGTGAAAAGATCGGTTGGAACAAAATGAGATAAGTGGTCATTACAGAGAAATGTTTCTACTGCAAAGGAAAGTTGGTAAAAGCAGAGAAAGGCTTATCAAATGGCCTGTGGTTTTAGAGCCTTTTTGTTTCAGAGAAAGAAGCTTTATACTTGCCCTCCAGATAGTAAATTGCTAAAATCATTTTGCTAATTTGCAGTGGAAGTTACTGCGCATTGGTGAAAACAAACCTATAGAGAGAGAGATGTTAAGGACACTGGGAACAATATTAATAGCATTTAAAACTAAATATGTGGGTTTGCAGTTGTACCTGTTGCAGTACCAACCTCAGGCATAAAGGAAAGATACTGCTTTTCCTTCTCCTCTACTCTTTAGCTACTACCTAAGCAGAATAAAACTCTTCTACCAGTGACTTTCAAACTTCACAATTTGCTTCTGTTACCCAGATAAATGGGCTATTATTTTCTGTGTTTGTCTTATTATCTTTGTTATTTCAGACTTGAAGTGTAGCTCTTGATGATCAATAGAGCTTCTAATGTGCACATACTTGCACTATTAGCAGTACTAAGTCATGCACAGGATTCACAGCTAAGAGTTCACTTTGTTAGCTCTGTTCTCCAGGCAGTTTTGTAACCTTTACCTGTCCTCTGCATATATTTTGATAACTCGTATTGAGTGACTCTCCAAAGTGAATACTGTACCCTGTATAATGAAATTAATCAATAATACCTGCTATCCTTGATATTACATTCTGGGGACATTGAATTGTACATCTCTGGAGCACAGAGCTGCTTTTACAATGTTTTAATATTAATAGCAGGTTGAATTGAAAAATTATTTTTGTTCCATTTTTAATGATAGAAGAATTTCTCCTCATTTGATGTAAACGAGAACTTCACATTCCATGAAAAGCAAATTATTTGCAGATCTTTCTAAATCTGATATGAAATTCTAGGTTTTGCTGCAAATTTCCTGTCAGGCCACTGCAATTAGGATAGTTCAGAATCTTGTTAAGATTATTCCAAGCCAACACCAACTTTTGGTGTCAAGGCCACAACATCTGTATAAATATGTGGTTGATGAACACCACAGGGAGGTTTTCACTGCAAGAAATCCCTGTTAAAGGGAGTATGTGGTTACCTGAAAAAGCGTTGTGTGGAGCTGTAACCATGGGAAGGGAGCTGCCTCCCTTCTGAGAGAAGGAAGAAAGGTCTTGGTATAAAACATCTGCCATCTGATTAGTCAGAAAATCCCACAGGAACTGCTTGAACATCCCAAAAAATCAATCTAGATACAGCCATATATGATTGTTTCACCAAGACATAATTCCTGCCTCTTTTTCTTCCACACCTTTTGATTAAGAAAGACAATGAGTCGTGGTTGTCTCTTTGTAGCCCACTCTGAATTTGTCTACAACCAGCAGATACAGACAATGGCCACTTTTCTGAGGTGTCATAAATAAAAGTTTTCACCTTGGGCTAAACTACTGGCTCTGAATCTCTTATGGAGCATCTCTTGGGAGCTCTGCACTGGGTGGAGGGATAGTATCTACTTCTTCAGTTCAGTATTAAACCATGATAAGCAAGAAATCCTCACTTGCATCCCCATATTCTCTTTCTTATTCATCATATAACACCCAATTGCTGCAACAGGCCACGTTCCTGGGCAGTGGAGCCCTTTCACAGCTTAGTCCTGATTCATCTGTGGAGCAGGTCCAGTACACAGATGCAATATGTGCATGTATTTGTACAATCAATGGCTGGAAGGTAAGAGATACTTATGAACAGCACCAACTCAGCTGTCACGGAAAATGATAGTGATTCCCAAGCTATGTGTTACACATGTTTTCAAAATACAAAATTTTTTTAATAAAGTCAGTGATTGTGGTTCTTTGCAGATAAAGAGGGAAACAGAGAATGCAACCTGCTTTTGGGTTACAATATGGCTAGATAATTATGCTACATGTGTCTGGGATCTTTCTTTTGGCACAAATTTGCCTATATCTGTACTGTTAAATTCTCCCAGCCTTGGAAACAGGATGGGCATCCAAACTGGTTTCTGGGAATGATCCTGGGTCTGTGCTGATTCCCCAACTGTGTCCAGGATGCATTTGGGAGAGTGCCAGCTGGATGGGGCCAAAATCATAGCAGGAACCATTTAACAGGACAGTCTATCAAGTTCCCATTGCTGGGAATGTTCCCTGGTGCCATTCAATTAACCAGGATAGATGTAGTCCAAAAGTCTGAACTAATTACCATGAAAAGAGACAGTAATTCAGTGACAGTGTTTCATGGCCATATGCTGGCATCTTTGGAGCCTGGAGAGGAAATGAAAACATCTTAAAGAGAGATTTGCCAAATGAGAGCTCAAAATCACAATTGCAATAGGGAAAAAAAATATTAGGCATTGACAAACTGTGAGCAGAGTGAAAATCAACAAGAGAAGAAAAGATAAGCTCACAGGAACGGGGAATGATAAAACTGCCCTTCCCTTGCTTCCAGAGTATTTGAATAGAAAAGAGACATGGTGAAGAACCAAAGAAGCAAAATATTCAATTATTTACAAAGTTATGCTGTTTCATTAAAAAAAAATACTCTTTAAATGCTGTGTTTGCTTTACTGGAGTGAAGAGTTAACTACAGCCTGTTCCACAGGGAGAGCTCAAATCAGTTTTCATTTAAAGCAGATTTCAGGCTCTGGTATCCTGGACACAGTGATGTGAGGAACATTTACAAGAAACAGAAACACTATGTCTAGAAGTCTTATCAGGATGAGCAAATGTGCCACGTACATGCTGGAGCCTTGTAAAATTCAAATGAAAATGCAATTGTAAATGATAAATTTCTCCTTGGGTTGAACTGAAGAGGTTGAAAAATTATATGTGTTTTAGAAATGTCAACTAGTCTTCCCCTGGCACAGATTTAAAAATAGGATAAATGAGATTAAGTAATCTAGTTGCACATGAGAGGAGACTGTACTGTGATACTTCATTTTACTGCTGACCTCAGAACACTTTTTGTCAGACCTCCAGGGCTAACAAACATCTGGACCATGGGAAGCTACTGCATCAGCAAGGAGATAACTACTGCAAAGGCCATTTCTTGCACTGTGGCTCTGCATAGTATCAACTACTGGATGTATTTTGAATAAAGCCTCTAAAGGTGAATAAGGAGGGTAAATTCCCTCCTTGTTTACTTGACCACCAGCTGGGTATGATAAATATCTCTTCCTACTCTGGATAAATGGAAAATATTTATCTACTGAACACCTCCAACTAAGCATGACAGTAAAAAGGGGAAAAGAAAATGTACACATAGGACACAAAAGTAACCTGGTTGTATCTCAGCAAGTTCTCCTTTATCTGGAAGAATACAAAATTTGTGTGATACCACTGCATATCAGAAATGCCTCACTCCCACTTGTACAAAGATGTTGTCATAACATGATGTATCTACCCCGTTAGCTTTTACCAACTTCCTTTCACTAAATAGTGGGAGATGGATAAAGGTCAATTGGTAGCTGAGATAATTGAGTTTAATCATGAGCCACCTAAGTGAGGGAAGACATTACCACCTGGCATTATATAGTAAGTACATTAAACTGACTCTTCTCTGGCCTATAAAGGTCATTGTACATTGTATAGCAAAGGTTGTGCTGTGAAAATGCTAATTGATTTTTAATACAGGCTGCCGACTTTCCTGTAGAGGGTGTCAAGTGCCTCTTGGGAGTACTTACTGACACTCATTCCAAATTCAATCATCATTGTCATCCCATGCCAGCAAAAACAAATGGATTTTTGAGGTCTAGTCCAGCAAAGCTGGCAAAGGATTAAGTGACTCTGTCGCTGAATGACTAGACCACCTCTGCCCAACTTGGGTAATATGTTTGAATCTCTTATCCTGAAAGAAAGATAATCCTGTCCTCTTGCCCATGGTATTCAGAGATGGAAAGGGCAGGTTATTACCATTGGCAGAACAGATCTGAGCACTTGATTCCTGGTCTACAGGGATTATTTGATATTAATTAACAGTGATTAATTCATATTTCAGCTGACTTAACTAAGAGTTAAATAGATCAATACGGAAGATACATGACCAATCCAGAGCAAGTTCTGTGGAGGACTGGGGTGATCAGGGCTGAAATGCCTCAGAGGAGAGGCTGAGGGGAAGGCAGTGTACAGTGTGGAGAGGAGGTGGCCTTGGGGGACCTTACAGCAGCTCCTATGACAAGGTCCTCAGAAAGATCCAACCAGACTTTTCCCAGAGGTGTGTGATGGGAGGATATCAGAGTCTCACAGTGAATAGAAAGAGGTTTTTTCCCTATGAGGATGGCCAGGCAGTGGAGTGGATTGCCCAGCTACATCATGCCTTCTCATCTTCAGAGCTTTTCAAGACTCAAATGGATCAACCTGAGCCATGTTATAGGATCCCATAGCTGGCCTTGTTTAGAGAGGGAAGTTCCAATAGAGGTCTCCTGGGGTCCCATTTAACCTAAATACCTGTTGAGCCCATTAAATTGGCACACTGGTGCTGGATACTCCATTTGTGTGAGCCATCAGGGAGAATGGACAGGTGGGAATATCCATCATTCTCCATATTCAGCACTCACCACAACCAGTATGAGCCAGATATGCTTTCAGCACAAAGCTCAAACATCTCTGAAGAGGGATACTACATGGTGATATTTCGCCTTCTGAAAAGAAGACAACTGATGATTTTGTCTGGCATCTGTGTAAATGTCCAGTAGCCTGCTCCTGACCCTCATCCCCAGTGGCAAGAAATGCATTTGAATTGTACACACAGTTATGAAATTAATGCAAAGTTCAAATCTTCCTGGTGCCTGTTAGCTAGAGTCAGATGCGTTTCTAGGAAATCCTGAAAGAAAGACAAGTTTAAGATTTAGAAAAATGTGGTTGGGATGGCTGTGGTGTGACAGATTGCCTGGCTCATAAAGGTGGACTGCAATGATAAAGGGAATCCCTGGCAAGGCATTTGCAAATTTCTGTGTCCATAATTCCCTTAGTTCTAAAATGAATTCTGGAAGGCTGGTCATCATTTGTATTGGATCACTACCATGTAGGAACAACAACAATCTATGATAGCAGGGAGACAAAAGTTAATCATGAAAGTACTTTAACAAAAAAACAAAACACAGAAACCAACCAACAAAATCCAACCAACCAAACTCCCAAAAAAACCCTCACTACAAAAAGCAAAATTTTCCTGTTTCAGAACTCTGTATTTCTAGAAAAAAATCAGCTCCAGAACCTCTTTAAATGGTAATTCCAGTAGTTTAGACAACATTATCGTTTATGTAGAACTTGTCATAGCTTGCTCAAAATTAAGGGAAAAAACCAAACAAAAAAAATCCCTGAAAAAAACAAAAGCAGATGAAAAAGCAGTACCAGGGCTTAAAAGGAACAGGTGAAAACAAAATTTATTCCCAGTGCAATCCAAGCTCCTTTATCAGATTTAAAGTTTTCATCCAATTTCCCTGTTAATCAGCTGATGAAGCAGACCCACATTCTGACACAAAGCACAAGATAATGTCAATATTATTTGCAAACTGCTACATTACGGTGACAGCCTAATGTTTATTACTATCAAATGATTGTCATTTTTAAAAAGGACTAAAAGCTCTGGCTTTGCTAAGCAGAGCTCCCAGTCCCACCAGAACTGTGGAGCTGCTCCCTCCTTCCCTGTGCTGTTCTCTGTGATGGAGCACAGCATTTGCATCCGTCTGCACAGGCAGCTCTGTGAAGGTGCTGGCTAATGAACAGGGCAGGGAATTTTACACTCCAAGGAATCTTTTATCTGAACATCACCCTTTGGTTTATGATATTTTTGTGTTGCGAGGTTTTGACTCGTTTGCTGTTTGGGTTTTTTCCCCCTGAAGCCTTCTTATGTATTATCCCAAAAGTTTATTCTCCTAATAGCTATTCTCCCTGTGGTGTTTGTGGTTTTGGGACAGATTCTACTTAATTTCCTCGGGCTTTCTCTTCTGTGTAAGTTCTGATACTTGTGAAGTGGCATACTATGAAATTTTAGAAAATATATCACTGCGCCACCTTCTAGACTTGCATCTCCTAGTCAAATAGAATTTATTATTCTCATCACCTACACTTTTATAGTGTAAAATAAAAATACTTGGTAGCAGGTCTGGACTAACTCACTCCATAGGACTGCATGCAAATACCCTAATATTTATTTTGCTATTGTTAACAAGAGCTGGAAGCTAGAGACTACAAAATTCAACCTTAAAATCAGTGATGATACCCCAGAAATAATATTGTTAAGAGCTGGAACAAGCACAATACTTACACAAGGAAAGGGGAGGCAGGCAATGTACTCTGTGGTCTTTTAAGTAAGGTTTGAGATCCTTTCATTGAGCTTTGGAAAGAATTGTTGAACTTGCATTTTTTTTGAGAGGGGAAAGACATTTGAGTCTATTGTGCTGAATGAATACAAGCACCAGCAGCAGAACTGGGATTCCTTATGCTGCACTCAGTGCAATCATAGCACAGTAATTTAGCTAAGGCTTAATAATTTCTTGCACTACTAGTTAATGTTATTTGATTAACATTTATAATTTCCAGAAGGATTTCATTACATTCATAAAATATGAAGGAAAAGGGCATCAGATTTAGGTATTCTGTGCTCTACTTGGTGTGGCCCTTCCCTCCAGTTTGCTTGGTACAGTTGTTAATGAGCAAACTGCAATTACTCTTGGTTCAAATGGGAGTTAGAATGACCTTTTCAACTTTCGTTACAGAGGAAATGAATTCAGGATATGTCTCTCTGTACATAGGTGAACACATTGCAGAAATACATATTTAGTAGCATGTCCCATAGAAACATCCTTAATATGAGCGGTGGAAAATAGGATAGAAATGCTGAGAGATAAAAGCAATTGGCTTTGATTGTCACTGTTAAATCTCCCTAGCTAAAACACCCCAAGACAACCCCAGTGTCGAAAGCAGGCATCACCTCATTGAGCTTTAGCAGCTGACTTCCAGATATGAAATTGAGGTTTGTAGAATCCAGCATTGTGAACCAGAACCAAAATAAACTTTGTTAGATGCCTACATGGGAAACTCCTGCCACTTTTCACCACTTCTTGCAACCTGTTCAGCTCTTTTGCCCGGAGAACTTGTGGATGCTCCATCTCTGGAAGTGTCCAAGGCCAGGGTGGATGGGGCTCAGAGCAGCCTGGGGTAGCGGAAGCTGTCCCTGGCCATGGCAGGGGTGTTGGAATGAAATGGTCTTTAAGATACCTTCCAATCCAAACCCTTCTATCATTCTATGAATCAGAGAATATCACACAAAACTGAATTACTTTTAATTAACCTATCTAAATTTATGTCTTGCTTCATTTGGATTCATTATCTGATATCCATCATTTAGGGAAGCACTCCAACTCATCATCCAATCCAGTCGTGACCATGACTTGTCCTGCTCATGAGACAACCCTTCTATCATGTCAAAGACTTGTTCTACACTGTGGAAATTCTTTCAACCCTCTACTTTAAAAAAGCTAAAGTTGCTGAAATTAAGGCAAGCTATGGAGCTTGCACTACTGAAAAGTGAATTTCATATATGTACAAAGAATCTTTGTGTGAAGAGTATTTTTAGGTGACCTGTACAAAAGGATCAATCCTGAGGGTCTGGAAAAATTACCATCCTTGAATTTTGCAGGAGCCATTTCTAAGCTTGGTTTGGCTAATTGTGAAAACCAGAAAATGCTCATGACTAGAGCTTTCTCTAGACAGGAAGGAGCTTGCACACCACACATGGCTAATCTGAACAAGCTGCATCAGGGTCACTTCACAGTCCTCATTCTGTGTCACGTGAAATTGCCAAGATGATACATCTTCTTTCTTGAAAGAAAAATAGATACTTGGTGTATGGATGTGTTTTGTGGTGGGGCTTTTTTGGTTGGTTTTCTTTTTTTTTTTTTTTTTAAACATCTTGTTTGCATAATAGATGGTTTACTTGTTATCTAATTTTACCAGAACACTTATGTCAGATCTTCTGGTATAAATGGAGGAAGTCAGCAGAAAAACTATAGTAGGAATAAACACAAACTGAAATTAAATATAACTCATCCCAAGAACAGTCAGAGGGAGCACATCTGGTAGGATTTTAAGCCTTTTTTTTTTTTTTAGTTTCAAATACAAATGACCTCTAGTACACTGATATTTAATTGTGACTATTTAGTCTGATTTAGTAAGCCTGAAAATCTGTTCTGTTCATCTAGAAGAGATCAGTAAATTTTTTTTCTGTGTGGGGGGAGGTGAAAAGAAGTAATCATCTGCAAGGATATAATCATTTAAGGATGCATCCCTACCAATATCCAAACATGGGATTTTAAATCTGCAGGTGTTTGAAAAAGATTTTAAAGTCAAATAAGGCAGAAGATTAGGAGCTCTTTACTCCCAGGGAATTTCACATGCTTGAAGAACAGCAATTGCTTTGTCTTCTGCTGAAATGCCTCTCTCTCTGGGGTAAAGAGAAGCAGCTGTGTAATAACACATAGTGATGCCACACAGGAACTTGACAGGAAAGGAAAAATTGCATGTGAAAGCACAGCAGCACCAGGAACTTCACTAGACAAACTGTGCAGTCATTACCCTTTCAGATTTTCAGGACAGAGATGGAAATTAAGCTTCCTGTAGCACAGGGCCTTTAAATACTCCTTGGAGGCAAAGTCTGAAGTCTGATATCTTGTTTGAAGCCTGGCAACCACCATCTCACAGGGCCTTTGCTCTGATGCTGCTGCTGCTGCAAGTGCTGTTCTGATGTCACAACAGCAGATACAAGTTCATTCACGAGCAATCTCTGGTTACAGGCAGAGTTTGCTGGTGCAAATAACTTAGACTGCTTTCAAAAAGGGGCTGGGGGGAAAAAAAGGAAAACAAAAAAGAAAAACAGGAAAGGAAATGACCCAGAAAAAAACCCTGAAAAAAGGAAAGGCAGCAATCCAAATATGAATCAAAAGCTGTACCACTTACTGAGTCAACAGGAAATTGAAATGCAATAGCAAATACCTGGCTCTGGATGAATACTAGAAGTTCATCAATATGTTTCTCTTCCTTCAAAAAGGGGGAAGTGCAGTGTGAAAATTAACACTGTTGCTGGAAATCTAAGAGAAAAATAACAAGCTTCACCAGAGGCTTAGGAGGTGGGGATGGATTTCTCATAAAGGAATTTTGCTACTAATTTTGCTAATTAAAGTGTAGGTAAATATAAAGGGCATCCGGAGAAGGAACACTGAGGCAGTTCTTTTGAGGCTCAGAAATTTCTGCTCTAACCTGGAGGGGATGATGTGATCTGATAGGTCATCAAAGCTGTCTGTTCTGCAAAAAGGGTTTGCCAGAGCAACCTGGGTGGTAGGAGTGTGGTACACTGTAACTCACCTACAGGCCTGGTCAGGAAAGTAAGGGAAATTTTACCTTTCAGGAAAGTAAATGAAATCTTGCAGTTTCCATGAAGTTCTGATGGGCAGGATTTGGGCCACTACCATGCATTTCATGTAATCTCTTTCATTTTTCTTGTTTTCACTTTTTTTTTTCAGAATTTCTTCTCCCCTCATTTTAGAACATTACATTTCTTCAGTTACTACTGTTGTCTTTTGGTTTACATTTCTTGCCTGATTTCAAAAATTCAATGGGAATAATTCTGGCAAGTTTCCGTCCTTTTCATGGCTTCTCATTTCATTTCAGTTCATTCAGTTCCATTCATGCCATTTCCAGATTTTCAGGTTTTTGCAAAAACATTTGATTTGTTCATATCTCCTTTCCAGAGTGTGTGTTCAACTTGGTTCTCTGATTTCAAGATTTCCTTGAAGATCAATTGGGCAAAATTTGGGCCATTTACATGCTATTCATGTCATCTCCTGCACTTTTCTTGGTTTTGCTGTTTCAAAATTTTTCTCTCTCATTTTGCATCATTTCATTTTTTCTATTAGTAGTCTTCTGATTTTGATTATATTTCTTTCCTGATTTGGGGATTCAGTGGGAATAACTCNTCTGATTTCAAGATTTCCTTGAAGATCAATTGGGCAAAATTTGGGCCATTTACATGCTATTCATGTCATCTCCTGCACTTTTCTTGGTTTTGCTGTTTCAAAATTTTTCTCTCTCATTTTGCATCATTTCATTTTTTCTATTAGTAGTCTTCTGATTTTGATTATATTTCTTTCCTGATTTGTGTGTTTCTGTCTGTTTTCACTGCTCCTCATTTCATCTCAGTTAATTTGGTTCAAGCCATTTGCAGATTTTTGGGTTTTTCCGAAAACATTTGTTTTGATCATATCTCCTTCCCAGAGTGTGCGTTCCACTCTGTTCTCTGGTTTCTAGATTTCATTTCCTTTCCTGAAAGGAAATTTTTTCAGGAAAGGAAATGAAATCTTCCAATTTCCATGAAGATCAAAATTGGGCAAGGTTTGGGCCATTTCTGTGCATTTTACGTCATCTCTTGCACTTTTCTTGGTTTTGCTGTTTCAAAATTTTTTCTCCCCTCATTTTGCAGCATTTCATTTTTTCTATTAGTAGTCTTCTCTTTTTGATTACATTTCTTGCCTGATTTTGTGAATTCAATGGGAATAACCCTAGTGTGTTTCTGTTCATTTTCACTGCTCCTCATTTCATCTCAGTTAATTTGGTTGTATTCATGCCATTTGCAGATTTTGGGTTTTTTTTTTTCCAAACACATTTGATTAGATCATATCTTCTTTCCGGAGTGTGTGTTCCACTGTGTTCTCTGATTTCTAGATTTCATTTCCTTTCCTGAAAGGGTGCATTTCCCTGCACTTCTTGTCATCCCATTCACTTTTACTCTTTTCTCCTGGTTTTGGAATGTTTCCTATTTTTTTTTTTTTTACATTTAATTTCTTCCAATTCATCTCCTCTCTCTTTAGTTGCACTTCTTCCTTGATTTAGATATTTGAATTGGAGTAATTTTGGCAACTTTGGGTCCATTTCACCACCCCTCAGGCCATTTGCCGCTAATCACTCCACTTCCAAATTTTCTCGGGTTTTTTGGATCACACTGTTTTTGATCATATCTCCTTTCCAGAGTGCTTGTTTGCCTTTGTTGTCTGATTTCAAGATTTCATTCCCTTTCCCAGAAGGAAAGTCTTCCATTCAGGAATGGGGGTGAAGCTTCCTATGTTGCTGAGTGATTACAAGAGCAAGTGGAGCCCTCCAAAAAGGATGCATCTGTACAGACCCATTCCTGCCCGGAATGTTTGAGCTTATTGGTGGTTTCAGGGAGTGCTGTGGAAGAAGCCTGCCCGCCGTGTGAACAGGTGAATGACCTCCTTTCACTGCTGGCTGAGCTTAGGGAGGAAATTGAAAGACTAAGAAGTATCAAGGAAAGTGAAAGGGAAATACACCCTTCCATCTTTAAGGGAGGCCTCTGACTGACAGTCAGAGGGCTCATATGCTTCCCACTCTCAGGCAAGAGAAGGGCACCTGGTAGATGAAGGGGAGTGGAAATGGGTCCCTGCTCAGGGAGGTAATAATAAAAACTCCTCCCCATCCCCCAGCCAGGTGCCAGTTCAGAATAGGTATGAGGCCCTGGATCTAGAGAACCAGCCAGTTGATTTAGAAGAAAACTATCTGCCCAGTGAGCCTCCCAATTATGATACATCTGTAAGATGGATTACCACCTCTAAAATCAAGAGGAAAAGAATGGTAATCGTAGTAGGGGAGTCCATTCTGAGGTGAACTGAGGGCCCCCTATGTCAGCCAGAACTACCCCACAGAGAGGTTTGCCCCCTCCGTGGGGCCCGGGTACAAAATACCACTGAGAGAAATTCCCAGGCTGATTCATTTCTTTGAAGTCATCTCCTCTCTCTTTAGTTGCCTTTCTTCCCTGATTAAAGCATTTGGGATGGAGTAAATTTGGCACATTTGGGTCCATTTCACCACCCTCCACTTCATCTCAGGCTGGTTTTTGCTAATCGCTCTATTTCCAAATTTTCTTGGTTTTTTCAATCTCACTTTTTTTGATCATATCTCCTTTCCAGAGCGCTTGTTTGCCTTTGTTCTCTGATTTCAAGATTTCATTTCCTTTCCCTGAAATGAAACCTTGCAAAATCCTTGACAATTAATTGCACAAGGTTTTGGTCATTTCCGTGCTTTTCGTGTCATCTCCTCCACTTTTGTTTTGAATTTTCAATAATTTTTTCTCGTCATTTTTGAGCAGTTTATTTCATCTTTTACTATTACTGTCTTTTTGTTTACATTTCTTGCGTACTTTCAGTGATTGAATTAAAATAATTTTGGAATTTTCTTACCTTTTCAGTCCTCATCATTTCATTTGAGTTTAATTTATTTTAGCCAGGCAGTTTGCAGATTTTCATGTTTTCTTCCAAGCACATTTGATTTGATCGTATCTCCTTTTTGGAATGTGTGTTCCACATTGTTCTCTGATTTCAAGATTTCATTTCCATTCTTGAAAGATAATTTTTTTTTTTCTAAAATGAAATTTTGCAATTTCCATGGAGATTAATTGGACAAGGTTTGTGCCATTTCCATGCGTTTCATGTCATCCCGTGTGCTTTTCTTGTTTTTGCTTTTTTTCCAGAATTTTTCTCATTATTTTGGAGTATTTAATTTCTTTGATTGCTCATCCTGGTTTTTTTGTACACAATTTTCACCTAATTTCAGGATGTCTCTGGGAATAATTTTGGTAGGTTTTTGTTCATTTTCACTGCTCCTCATTTCATCTCAGTTCATTCAGTTTTATTCATGCCATTTGAAGATATTATTTTTTTCCGATCACATTTGATTTGATCATATCTCCTTTCCCAAGTTTGTGTTTCAGTTTGTTCTCTGATTTCAGGATTTCCATGAAGATGAATTGGGCAAGGTTTTGGCCATTTTCGTGCCTTTCATGTCATCTCCTTCACTTCTCTTTGTTTGGCTTATTTTTCAGAGTTGTGTGTTTTCATTTTGGAGCATTTAATTTCTTTGATTTGTTTGCCGTCTTTTTCCTTGCTATTCTTGCTTGATTTCAGAATTCAATCAGAATTATTCTTTCAAGTTTCAGTCCATTTCACTGCTCCTCTTTTAATCTCAATTTATTTGGTTGTATTTACTTCATTTTCTTTCTTTCTGTTTCCAAAATGCTTTTGTTTTGATCATATTTTTATTCCCACATTTTTGGGTGTTTTTGTTGTTTTTTTTTATTTTTTTTTATTTTCATTATTTTTAGCCCTGATTTTTGGATAATATATTCTATATTACAATATTTTGAACTTTGCCTAGATGTCATTGAGTTTTGCTCATAAATTCCCTGTCTAAACTGAATCTGTCCCTATTATCTTTCCAACCTGTCCCTATTATAACTACTACACTTTGGCCAGGGAATTAAAATTCTGATTGTTCTTTCGAAAGGTACTGATACATCATGAGGCCTGGCTTATTCTATAGTTTTTAAATTTTGGTCTTTTAAAAATCTAATTCTTCTTACATTGGAGCTAATGTGTAAAAGACATTCAGAGATACATGTACTAATGCAGAGTTGTGCTCACTAGATTTGAAATAGTAGGTGCTGAAATGAAAATAAATAATATATTGCAGTCTGCTAGACTTCCTGGTGCTTTAATACTGAGAAGTTCCTTGAAAAATAATTGCCTGCATATATTATGAAAATTCTGTCGTGTTCTCTAAATGTACCTGTAGTAGAACAAAAAGATCTGCAGGAATAATTAATCTGTAGCACTGTTCCTCAAGCATCATCTGATTAACAGTATTTCCACTTAACACAGTCCTTCACTGGAATGAGGAGAACAAGGTTTCAACAGTGAAGGACAATAACAGGACTGGTGGAGGAGTAGCACAAGGAAATAAACTGCTGCTGAAATATGCTGATCACTGTGAATTTATTTCTAATCAGCTTTGTGTTTGCACAGTACAGAAGACAGAGGAGAGAGCATGAACTTCATATTTAGTGTGTTTATTCATTATTAAATTAATTTTTAAACAACTACAATTAGTTCCAAAGCCATTTCCCTGAGTCAGTAAAGAGGTGTGAGATAACCTGAGGCAACCAAAGAGGCTCTTGGCCCAGGAGCAGAATTCCTGATGTTTCCCAGGGTTACCAAATCACACCTGGCACACTGCTCCCCTCTCTCTTCAATTGCCTTCTACCATAACTGTCAATTAAGGAGCCTAGAACAGGTGCAGGCAAGACTAAGGTCACTTTATCTGGGTCTGATACACCTGAAACACATAAACCTCAATAGACACCGATGCTGTGCAGATGTTTCCAAACTATTGAATAAAAGTTGTAATGGTCTTAAGGCCTGTTGGCTGAGGGAGAAATGAAGATATGCGAACGTCTTTCTTTTACCTTGATGGATTTGAGAAGAAAAAGTAACAGCAAGAAAGCATGCAGAGTATTTTTAATCTTCTTCTCATGCATCATTTTTTCAGAAGTGGAAGAAGGCAGGACCTGCATCAGTGTAGGTTCCTCTCAAGTACCTTCATTTTGGTGTTGGGTAAATGCTGACTAGTACACTGTCCTGATAGAAAGTCATCCTTTAAAAAGATACATTTTTTAAAAAAGAAATTTTGAAATAAGTTATTTTAAAATTAAACAGTAACTCTTTTCCCAATCCTTTTTTTCTGAAAATTCATGTTTTTCCTGAAAAATTTCAGCTTCCAAGGAATATTTCACTAACGCTAAACTTCACGCTTGCTTTAGCTCTTTTTCTGTAAAGTGCAAAAATTAGCTACCTGCATCACTACTCCCTTAACAGAACAGTGTTTGAAAGTTAGAGAATTCCTTAAGTGTTATGAGCCACAGAGGTATAAAGTCTTGGATTTTCATTAGCAGAAGTGCTGCATATTTTCTCTTTCCTAGTTAAAAGATATCCTGCACATATTCCAAAGGATAGATAACATTATTTTAACAGCTCTGGATAACTGGATAAGTACACAGGAGGTTTTTATTTTCCTTCTGTGTAACATCTAATGGTTATTAGTGGGGACTGGATACTAATATTTCAAACACTAGACTGAAAGACAAAAAACTTTTACTTCACATTGTTCTAAGTATTTATGCACATAAATTATTCTGCTTTTCCTGGTCTCTAGATTTTCCTTCAGAATTTAAAGCTTTCTCTTAAACAGTGACTAACATTTACAGCATAACCACAAATTCATAGCATCTTTGAATATCCAGAGCTGGCAGAGACTCACAAGGATCACCAAAGTTCAACTCCTGTTCCTGTACAGGATAGCCCCAAGAATATAGATTGAGAGAATATCCTAAATCCGAAGGGAAATTCTCTCTTGTACAAGTGCTTTCAGCCAACATTCTTCCTAATCCTGAGATTTAAGATGCTTGTAACCAAAACCATGTGGCTGTGTTTAACAGAAGGCTCTGGAAACAAATACTGAGCGTGAAAACCTCCTGATCAATGCATATGCTAAGAAGGCTGATAGAGAAATACCTGGAGCAGAAGCCATCAAAAAAGAATCTGCCTTCCTTTGTTCCTTGCTGTTGTTTTCAAGGTATCAACAAAGGTGGTTTTGGAACAGAAATATGTGTGACATTTATCATGTTTTACATCTAAGGTTTAAACATCCAAATAAGTTTAATCACCCACATAAGTCAAGGGGGAAGAGCCAGATGCTTTCAGAGGGTGAGTAAGCCCCATGAGCTCAATGCGTTTCTCTCTCAAAAAGTTGATTTATCCTTTGAGATGTTTTCTCTTGGTCAATGATAAGGGGAGCCTGAACAAACAGTCAAGGGTTTGTCATCTCAGGTGTACATACATAAGACAAAACTAAACAAATCCAGCCTATTTCTTTAACAAAATTAAGATCCTTCTGTTAATTAAAAGAAGTGGATGGTGTCTTTTTAAAAGTATAATTTGTGACGTTACCCCAGCAATACTCAGAATTTCTAGGTGCAGACTGCATGAGGAACAAGAGTTGTGTTGGTGTGTCAGCACCAGTAAATACTGACTGAGCCCTTTCAGTTTGCAAAGACAGTCGGATGTGCAGTACACAGATAACACAGACAGAAATGGAGAATTCACCCCTGTGAATAAAAGGAATTTTGATCATCTTAACTCTCACATATTACTAGTCTGAAAATCAGTTAAAGAAAGTAACAGTGAGCACTATTATCCAACAATCATTGATCCATGACTCTCAAGCTCAGACACAGTTATTAGATCATCCAATCTAGCTGCTACATAGGAAAAACAAGAAGCCCATTCTTTTCATGTAGCTTTCTGCTGTGGCTAATCACTCTCATTTGAGCCTAATTTCTCATTTAAGACTGCAGGGTTTTTACTCAGCATTAGTTCTTACTTTTTTCACTACTAGATTAGAGTAATTTAGTACGTGTTATTTTCTCCCTGTGCAAGCAATTATAAACCATAATCAAGCTTTTTAAATCTCTCACAGTAAGATATCACCTTCTGTCCTTTGAATTATTCTTCTGAAGGGCCCTTACCAAAACCATTAAATTATGTACACATGCCTATAAATATTATTCAGTACACAAAGTGACCTTTCAAAGGAATATTGATTGTGGCATTTACAAAAGTTACATGCTTATATCTTTGAAGTATATCACCAAAAATTAGTGCTGCTGTTTCTACTATGTGAGGAATTTTAATGTCAGACCAGTTACATATAGGCAGGAAAAAAAAAAAAAGTTAGTTATCACAGACCGTAACTGTGACCTGTGTTTATCCTGCCCCTCTGGACTAAGATATATCACTTCAACTTATCAAATATATTTAAGTGGAGAGTGAACTTCAGGGAAAAACAGTTGGAATAGCCATGGGAAAAAGAAAAAAAAAAGCAGCTATTTCATGGCTCCACAAACTAGCTTATGGAATGTTGGAGAAGATGAAATTTTAACAGGAAAGTTTCACAGATATGTAAGTTTAGCAGAAGGCTCTCTGAATGTGGAACCTGAAAGCGGAATAGACATAGAAGCAAGTTTTGATATAGAAGAATAAAGAATGTCTAAATTCAGAACTGCTGAGCCAGTTGATACTGAACCACTAAGAAAGCAAAGGTTGAGTCAAGTTGGAAAGAGATTTTATGGCTAGAGCAAAGGATATGTTGACCATAAACAAAGAAGATGTTTTTAGCAAGCAGAAAGAGGTCTTAAGAAAAGCAGAAGATACTTCAGGCAAACAAAAGTATGTTTTTACCAGATAGAAAAAGGGTCTAAGAATTTTCCACTGCAAGAAAACTGAAAACCAACTTTAAGCTTAAACTGTAACATAATATGGTAATGATAGTAGATATGATAGGCTAGAGGTAATGGTAAAGGTATTGTGTATGATACTGATTGGTTATTACATATTAAGATACTTAGTAAAGAAAACTATATAATGCATTGTAACCAGAGCTAAAGTGGCTTCAGGTTTTGTCTATAAGCTGATGCTGACAGCTATAGGCTTGGCTCTGTTACCCACGACCTGTGACTGCTGTACTTTCAATCTATGAAATAAACAGCACATTTAAAGAGCCGCCTGGAGACTGTATCTCTCGTTCAGGCTCTTAAAAGGGAAAATATATTCTGGAACATGGTGGTTTTCCTCTTCTATTCCAGATTTTGAAATGCAAATTGTCTTTCAATATTTAGCCTTCTTTTTAATAACCTGTTTCCTGTTTTTAATAATCAGTTTCCTGTTGTGTAATATGCTTATATTATTTTTTACCTTTACATTTCCTCAAGCCCATAATTAGTCTAATAAGGTACATGCATTTCATGGTCACCATCATCAAACACGCCACAAAACTTTGCTACAATCCCTTATGCATTCATCCTGTAGCTCATTCAGGAGAACTGCCTGAGGATCAGCTCTGCTTTGACTTACTAATTCTGTCAGTCCTACAGTGATCCTAGTTCTGATGTAAAAAAGGAGTCTTAAAGTGAATAACCAAAAAACCCACACACACTTTTAGTAAGCTGTATTAGAAAATCATCAGTGGAGTATTTTAAATATCTAAGGGAATTTTCTAGTACTTCTATTTGAAGTCAGAGTCTCGAGTACTGTAAAATAGTGAAACTGTGCATGGTATATGCTCTAATTTTGAATTTTGGAAGCAGGTTTGTGCAGTCTTACTAGTTGCTTGTAACTGAGAGTGCCTCAGTTGGTCAGAACATGGTGCTGGTAACACGAAAGCTGTGGGGTCAGTCCCTGTATGGGCCATTTACCTAATAGCTGGACTTGATGATCCTTGTGGGTACCTTCCAATTCTCTTTCTGTTAATCTGTACTAAAAAAAATTAAGGTAAATTTTCACATGTAAATAATTCTGATAATGAACATTAGTCAGATGACTTCCAGTATGCATGTAGGCAGAAATCTATATAGTCTTCTCATTTTATTTCAAACAGTAATTAACTATCCTGAAAGGTCTATTGAATTTTCTAAACAGCAAATACTTATATTGTAATATAAATGTTGCAAAATGATTTAGCAAAAGCCTAGAGTCCGTGAATAGAGGTTTAGCAGCGTAATCTTGTAGCAGTCTGACTATCTGAAGCAAGAGCATTTTCATCCATGAATTTTTGAACTAGCAATTACACTATCAGAAAAATTAACTCAAGGACAAATATATTTGCCTTCTTTTTTTTTT